>CM036255.1:17180000-17715000 GCA_020698575.1 Bostrychus sinensis
GCCATCTCAGGGATCACCGACAAACACCAGCTCCAGCCTGGGGTCACAGGTTACTGTCATGGTAACTGTGTGTTTTTATAAGGTCCCTGTGTAGATTGCTGCAGAGCCACTTTATAAACATAGCCGATGCATTGTATTGCAAAGTGTTCAGGGACAAAAATCATGGTCCCCAAAACTAATCTTTTTCACACAAAACACAAATTGTATATTTTGTTAATTACAACCTTTTGACAGGATCAGAATCACTCACAGCTGACACTGATTTTCACATTCAGACCAAGACAGAAGTATTTAGAAGACTTTAAAAGTTTTACAAGATTTAATTAAATAAGTGGATAATGCTAATGCTAACAAAAATGCCATTATTTTTTTCTTATTTTAGTTTATGTCTGAAAACTACAAACTACGGAATGACAGGCAATACCTTTTCTGTTGATATTGTTGTCAAAATTTGGATTCTGGAGGCTGGGACCACGGGAGAGAGCAAAAGTTGCTGCTTTAAACAAACAACAAATTTTGAATGCTGGACAATAGCATATCTAGACTCCTACATACAGTAAATGGATAGATTCTATAGATATAGAAAATAGTACAAATGTGCATGCAATGTGATAGGCTTAGAAGTATTTCTGTTGTTAACATTATAGGTCATAGATAGAAAAAAATGAGTGAGATTATGCTTCATAGTTTCTGTTCCTTTTTAAACTTGTTGCCCACTTATTTGACAGGTCCAGTCAATCAAGTGATGTCACTTCAGTTCATTTATTTTTGCTTTTTACTGACAAATATTAATTTATCTCGTACATCCAAGTATTAGTGTGGCAGTATTTGTTGTTACTTGTGTAAGCCCCTGTTCCCAGAGATCCACTGACCATCACAGTTGTGAGTTTGTCCACTTTCTCACACTGCTGGCCAATCCCATTACATCCAGTTCAAATGTTACAATCTCTGCTTTCTTTTTAGTTGTTTCTCAATCTTGCAGCGCTGCGCCTGACTCTCTGTAATCCATCACCAGAGAGCCCCACTGCCATCGTAAAGAGATTATACCTGCCACAGACTAATGATGATTGGCCTTAAATTCATTGGGAGACCTGGTCAAGCAGGGAGTATAAACATGTGTACCTCAGCAGAGTCACATGACTGATACTACCACTAGTTTCCAAGTTCTGTAGGAAGGAAATATTTGAGGAATTTTGTGGGACCCTATAGCTCTCATGATCCTGTTGTATAAGAGTTAAATGTCAGCATATAGCAAGGTGACAGGCAGTGCTCTTACTAAAGCGTTTGGAGACCCGGTGCTAATTGGGCTAACATTACCACGGCTAAATGTCATCGTACACTGCACTGACAAGTCAATAAGCAGGAAAGAGCAGACACCAAGGCTGTGTTATCATTGGCTGAGGGGCTGCAGCAGAGAAGATGTGAGTGCAAGTGTGGGTCAGTGCTTACTCGTCATTAAAAGCTCATTCAACGCTTTACAATAGTTCCAATTTCTTCCAGCTTATTGGACAAGTAATGTTACCCTACGGATAAATCACAGTTATGTATTCATCAGCTCTTCCTTTTTGTCTCACCACCACATTGTTAAGAAAATTTGAGTACCATAATAATTGGCTTCTCTTCATTTATTTGGACAATTAAGTATTTTCTTGCCAGGGTCAGTGCATTGTCAGCAGATTAAAGCAATCTACAGAGTTTTGTGGTAAATCCATATTCAATATGATAATACTTTAAATCGTTTACAATCACAAGATAGAAAAGCCTGCTAAAATATCAGGGTTTAAAGAGAAGATTATTAACTAATGAAGTGGGATTTAAGAGAATTTAGAGACAGAATCAATCAACAGGTGGAAATCTAAGTCATGTTGTTAGCACTATTTTTAAACAGAGACAGTGTCCTCTTTACTTGCAAAAAGCTGACTTGGTCCTTGTTATGCAGCATTCAAAGATAATAGTTACATTTTCAGTAGATCCCCTTTAGATCTATCTGTCCTCAAGCACCCGGATGACCTGTGTGTGGGCCACTGGGGGATTTTACAAAGTCACATGACGTCAGAATGAGAGTGTTACCTTTTATTTAAAGGGATTTATGCTGAAAAAGCAAACAAAGTAATGTATCACAAGTCTCGTACATCTTTGGAACACAATACCAGAGCCACCATCATTTAACAACTTTGATATCTTTTGCCTCTGCCCTTGACCCCAGAGAAAATACTGTATTTCACTAAATATTGGTAGGAGAAATTATAATATAGTATATCATTTCTAAGATAAATGACTTTATTATTTGACATACCATATGATAATGAAATGTTGGATTGGTGGGGTGCATGGAGTTGTGGGTTTGATCCCTGACCTGGCCACCGACTCTCTGTGTGAAGTCATGTGTTACTGTGTGTTCTTACTGAGTACTACGACTTCCTCCTAAAACTTACCAGAAAAGGGGCTTTGTCCCATGGCCCATTACTGACCTTTCCTGAACATTTCATAAATGTCTGACCATAAAATTTTAAGCTATGTTGCTAACATACAAACAAACGGTGAAATAAACATTATCTCCTTGTCGATAAGGTGTAGTGTCTTCTTGGTCTTTCTAAGTCCTATCTTGGTTAATTAAAGGAGGAGTGTGCAGAAGGCCAGTGTTTACTCAACATTTCAGCCAAGTAAAAAGATTCAGTGTTTCAGTAAAACAAATAGTGGAAACCACTGACTGAATAGCAGGTACTTTTAAGGCTGTTGTGACTGGGACTGACACTCTCCAGTAAGGAAAGTGTATGTGTCACTGTGTTTGAAATGCATCACGCAGAGTCTGTCAGTGGGATGAATTATGTGAAGCGTATCCTCTGAAGTGCTTTTATTTGAAGTGTCCTCCTCTTGTAAACTGCCACGGTTGCACCTTTTGTGAACTGTGTGACTAACATTCATTACCTAACATTGTTTCCCCCACTTGTATAAATAATTGATCTACTCACATATACTGTATTTCTGAAGGTTGTGGCATTCACAGAAAACACACACACGTCACATATTTTTTTCTCTCACACACTCGCTCCCTCTGCCTTCTCTTCCTGGGGCCAGTACGAGAGCCATTAAATCGCTCAGTCAGCTCCTTTTGCTGTGAAAAAGCACTTTTCATCTCCTATTTGTTTGTGTGTTGGCTTTGAAAAGTTTGCCGTCCCTGCAGCAGGAAGAGGGGGGGTGTTAGCTCACGGGACAGAGGACCGGCCTGCTCTGTGCTCGCTGCAGCCTACCTGTGCACATTTTTCCCCTGCACAGTCGCTATTTAAAGTCAGGGGAAACGCTATTAATATCTTTCTACTGTTACCACCTTTTTCTCCTCTCCTCTGTGCTGACGACAACTCACTCCTCCTTCTTACTGCTACATCATCTCCACTCTTTCTCCATATGTCTCCCTTACGGCCCACATAACCAAGGTGACCTCTGACACAAGTTCAAGGCAGATGTATTGGTCACAGCTATAAATAAATAAATCACACAGTCTGATTGGGAGTTTGTCATGGGCACGTTTGTTTAAGTGAGCAGTTATGTTTACCTGTCCTTGTGGGTGGCGGTTGTTGTGCAGTCAATAATCTTTTTGTTTGCGTGTGCACCGCTTGCGAAGTCAGTTCCTGAAAGCTATTGACAGTGGACAGCTTATTGACGCCACAGTTGCACTCAAATGTACAGGTGTATGTCCAAGCTGCAAACTACTCTTAACCATGACCTCTTGCACTGTATGTTCATGCTCACCTTGGCTTTTCTAACTTGGTAGTCACAGTCAGCCATTTGTCTTTTTTTATGAATCCATCATTCACACTGGCAATTGAACTGCACATAGCCCTGTTTTACCGGTTCAACACTGTTCCTTTCTTCAGGTCACTTATGATACATAGTGACCTCTGCAGACTGGAAACACCCCACAAGAGCTGAAGTTTTGGAGATGGTCTGATCCAGTTTTCAAGCCATCACAATTTGACCCCAAACCTGTTCAAATCCATATCCATTTTTCTTCTTCTAACACATCAACTTTGAGATGAAAATGTTCACTTACTGCCTAATATTTCCCACTCAAAAGGTGTCTAGATAAAGAGAAAATCTGTGTTAATCACTTCACCTGTCAGAGGTCATAATGTTGTTTGATCAATGTATATGTTCATTAGCCACTGTAAAGCCTATTTATTTCACACAATATTTTTATAGTCATGTTAAAGTAACGTGAGATGTTTTCACTTATGCACCCTTACAGGAATACAGCCATAAAAGCATCCTCCATTAAAAGCAATCTGGTATCCTGCCGTACATATCTTTGTTGTCTACCCCATGAGCTACCTGAATGAGCCTCTGGAGCTTTACCGGCAAGCGGCCAAATGCGTGTGCTTTCTACACGCTGAGGCCTTGTACCACTGATCAGTTAGAGTTTCATAGGGGAGATAAACCGTATAACTGAACCAAGGACATAAATGAATGAGGATAGTTTAGAGGAACACACAATGAGATCTCTCCTCCTTGTTCTCTTTCTTCTTCTTCTCTCGTTCCTTTTATGTCTTATACTGTGCTTGCATTTTTCTTGATTCTCCACAGTGTCCACGAGACAAATTATGCTCAGTTGGCTTTTGTGGAAAAGTCAGATATTCTGTGTATAAAGCAGAGCATGCATTTCTCTTCCTAAAAGTTCTGGAGCAATTAGTAATGCAGACAGGCTAATGCTAGACCTTCCTCAGCATCTGACTTTCATCAGTTGTATCTTTCACTGTATTCAGTAGGTCCTTGAATAATGATAATAACTAATAGTTGCATAGTACATGTATGAAAATGTTCTATTATGTAGAGAATGGCAGAGATCTGAAATAAAATGTATGTCTTTGAACATTGTAGTGGTAGTATTTATTTGTATTATTTATTAGTATTTATACTACCACTACAATGTTCTACATTTAATATACTGATACTATATTATCAGTATACTAAATACTGAAGCATTAGGGTTTATCAAAGTGAGAAACCGTCCCCAAAAAAGAATAAAAACCTATAAAGCTTTTTTTTTTGTGTTGCAGCATCAGAGATGTGTGTGCTTGGCCCTCATCACAGAGCCTCAGCGTACTGGGGATTTCCAGTTCTTAGTACTTACTTTGTGTTATGCAGAAATAGAATTAGCGAGAGCAGCTGCTAACATAATAAGCTGATATTATTTCCTAATGTAATTTTCTAATTTGCATACAAATATTTTCATTAACATAATTGACTCTTTGTGGCAAGCTGGAACCTACTGTACCTGCTTGAGACAAGGTATACATATGACACATACACTCTTCGTAGTGATTGTCATCCTGTTATCCTTATGAATGCTGTGCTCTTTTTCATAAATCATTTTAAAATTTTGTATTTTTTTGCCTTCTTTATGTTTTTAAATGACAATGAGTTCTCCTGATGTCTTCATATTGGTCCAATAATATTTTGTCAAGGCAGGACATTACAGTGAAGCACTCAGAGCAGTTTTCTGCCGGTGTCCCCCTGAGAGTAGCTCTGCTGATTTGGTGGATTTGGACTGATGCTTTGCTCTTAATTGACATTCCTGTGAAGGAGGGAGAGCTGGAGGATAGTGGTACTCGACTAAAGTGTGCCCTCAGCAGAAATGTGACTCCTTCACCACTGTACATCCATGGCCTAAATGTCTCCTGACTTTTTAATGTATTTATATATTTACTTATTGATGACATTGTTAATATGCCATAAACACTGTGTTTATTTATTTGGGACAGAAGAGCAGAAATGAAAACAGGCGTCATCTTGGTGGCTCACTACCAGAATGGGCATTATAACAAAAATGTAAGAAATGGGAAACATTAAAGTTCATTCTTTTGTTGAACATAGCTGGTGGCCCAAAAAGAGGTTAGTAAATTAACATAAATTATTATTATACATTAGACAGATATAGTCATTTGTGCTTTAGTTACTGTGGGTGGGTCAATTTACGTATTTAAATTTTTTTTACAAGACAGTGTGTTTCCATTTTGCTGTAGCTATTGTGCTGTAATTTGTTTCCTGTCATGAAGTGCGAGTCAGTGAAAGCCACTTAAGATCCGGTTCACCACTAATTTCTTTCTTATTCAAATACACACAGTACAGTGAGTTAACTGAAGGGAAAAGATAGACAGTTTAGTCAGCACATTACACAGGTGATAAATGACTAAAATGGGTTATTTGCAAAGACTTTCTTTGTCTCTGTCTGGAGCTGGTGGTGGTCTGGAGCAGGTGACAGTGAGCTGTGAGCTGTTTAATAAGATCATATCTATTTGTAACAGATATTTTGCTGATTTTTATCTTCTTATGGTGTTTGTGCTCACTTATTACTGTGAAATTCTGTTCTGTAGAAACTCATTCCCAATTTGTTTTGAACTTAAAATGCATTTTGTCTGGGACAAATTAGGCTGACTGAGAATGGCTGATCGCATTACTAATCACTGTTAAAGGGCACTATTGTGTGAGTCCATGAGAATTGGTTTAGTGTCAACAAGTGTTCTCTAACTTTGGTCTGTGGCATGTGAAGCAGCTGGACCAGCAGCTGCCAGCTGGATAATCCTGCCCTAGTGGGGCAGCCACGGACCAGGACAGGCTGAGGTCTATGTGTGTACTCCAGTGTAAATGTATGCATATAATGCAGTGTAATGTATAAAAAAATAACTTCAGTGGTTAAGAAGGACTGTTGGAGCATTCATGGTGATATATGAGCAATACTTGAATCTTAAACTATAAAGCTGCCTGCCAGTGATAAAAAGATGAGACTTTCTGTTTCATAAATGTCAATATGAGTTTATGGTTTATGAACCCAGAACTCAGTGTAGGTAGGAACGCTACCGCAGGTCCTTCATTCCCACTGCTGTCAGACTGACTCATCTGTATAGTCATAATACTGTGCAATATTTATTTATAGTCATTTATTTATGGTAATTATACTGTACAATAGTTATTTATATTTCTCTGTACTGTGCAATACCCCCCCCCACCCCACCCCCCTCATTACTGTCAATATTAGCATATTCTTCATATTCCACCATCACCATGTAAATATGTATATAGCCTGTGTGGTTGTTTTGCACTGTTAATTTTATAGTTTATATTTATAATGTTACATATTTTTGCTTTTGCTTTTTCTTGTAAATAATTTATATTGCACCTTTTTGTTTGCATGCTCACTTTATTTTCTTGTTTTCTGGACTTTGTTCTGTATTAAGAGCTGCCTGAACAAGAGAATTTCTCCACTGTGAGATTAATAAAGGTCAATCTAATCTAATCTAATCTAACCCAAGAGCAGAAACATGCAATATACACAAATCAATACTGAATCTTAATAATGACATTTAGTTACATTCAAGGCAGCTGTTTTGAAGTAAGATTTCATACACTGAGCCCTGTTTTCTTCACTCATGAGCTAAACAAATAGATTTGTTCCTAGACATCATTGTACTATGCTCCTTTGCTTTGTGTATTGTTACGGATCAACAAATCTCTTCCTGCTTTTTTGCAGCTGTGTGTTCCCCTTTTGGCTAATCACTCAGAGAAAGCACAAAGCGTATTATGAGTTTCACTAAGTCCTTTTGTTTTGAGCGAAATGTAACCTATATTTTCCTCATTCTGGTGTGTGTAATGACCTGTGTTTTATTTTTCAGTTTCTTGCTGGTGTTCAGCTGCTTGGTGCTGTCTGTCTTCTCCACCATCCCAGACCACCAGAAATTTGCCAACCAAGGCCTTTTCATCCTTGTAAGACCTTTTGCTCAGAATCCATTTACTTGTCATAGACAGGCTTTTAAACACACTTATCATAGTGTATACGTGTTGTTTTGTTGGGGGCCGGAGCCAGAGACAGCACCGTAAGCAGGTGGAAGGATTCAGGTGTTGTTGACAGTGCAAGAAATCACTGACATGATCCACTAATCCTAAAAGCTATCCCATAAGCCCCCCCCCCCACACACACACTTTCCTGTGTGCTCTGGCTGCTTTAGTGAAAGGTAATGGACACTGGCATTCTCCTTTTTAACCTGACTGTTCCTGATAGCCCCGGGAGCGTCTCATTCTTCTAAAAAACAATCTCCCTCTGTTCACTATTTCAATCAATCTCCAGCCATTAGCAGACAATCAGCTATTAGCGAATGTTACTTACACTATCGCTTTCCCTAATGACTAATTTTTCCAGGCCACCTTAAACTAAACAGTAAGAGAGGGAGTGCAGATTCAAAGTGACATGTAAAAGGTCTATCGTTATTTTAAGCATTTACAATGCTCAAACATGAATTATTAACCTCAACATACATTATTAGTGCATTCTCTTATTGTCTTGTGTATAATATGCACAGATGCAGCATCTCAAAAAAAAAAGAAAGTAAATGTAGTTATCTAGTTCAATTCAAAGTAAAACAGATAGATTCTGCACACACAGCATGAAATTTCAAGCATTTATTTCTTTTAATAGTTTGCGTTCATGTGATGTCATAGATCTCTAAATGGCCTATAGTTAAACACTGAGCTGGAGGCAGGTCAGAAGTCTATGGTAGACTCTGCTGCTTTAAAATGCAGATGTCTTGGTACTGGTTTATATCTCTGCAAGTACTGGGTTTACTGACATGAAACAAAAACTGGTACTAGTCTTGTCTGTCAGTACAACTGACTTAAAGTTATTTCTTCACTGTAGCGTTGTGGTGGTATTATTAAAACACAGGAGCGTGATTGCTTTTGGCATTAAGCCATAAGATTATTATGGTGTGGTTGTAGACCTAGTTGCTAGTAAAAAATGAGGAGGTTCAATATGTGTGGCTTTTCTGTTTGGCTATTTCTTTTACAATAGTACTTCACTTGTAGATTTATATATTTAGGCCTCTGCCTGCCATCTGAGGTTTTGACATCATCAAATTGTAGAACATACACCTGTTTTGATACAGTCTGCAGTTAATGAAAATCCCTCAAGAAAATTTAAATATATACGTAATATTACATACTCATCATAATCATCTAAATTAAAATTAATAAATGTTTGAAATATTTTAATTCAAATTAGTTAAATTTTATTATTTGCAGAGGGTAAATTCAATTCACTATGTGTGTACTAAATCTATATAAAACATGTGTTTCACTTTTTTCACATTTTCACTTTTTCATAATATAAATTTTTTTTTGAGATGCACCTTTATAATACACCGTATTTAACAAATAAATAATGTAAACAGTAAAAAGTAAAAAATGACGGTGTTTTCTCCTTGTTTATTGAAATATAAACTTTAATGGCACATTTTTATGTTCTTGTTCCATATCTACTAGATTCACAAAAATCATTGTTGTTTTGTGCATTTCTTTTGTGGTGTTGTAGGAGTTTGTGATGATCGTAGTGTTTGGTCTGGAGTACTTCATCAGGATCTGGGCAGCCGGTTGTTGTTGCAGATACAGAGGATGGCAGGGCCGTCTCAGATTTGCCCGGAAGCCCTTCTGTGTCATCGGTTTGTTGAATATAATATCACATTATATACATGTATGAGTAATTGCTATCAACTTTACTCATTTTCTTTTTTTAGATTTTATTGTATTTGTGGCATCATTGGCAGTGATCGCTGCAGGAACGCAGGGCAACATCTTTGCCACCTCAGCATTGCGCAGCATGCGTTTCCTGCAGATTTTGCGTATGGTTCGTATGGACAGGCGAGGAGGCACCTGGAAACTACTGGGCTCAGTGGTTTATGCTCACAGCAAGGTGGGAACAAAAAACATTTGCAGTCCCCAACTTTTATAAGCTCTGCAACAGCAGTTCAGATGTTCAAAATTTGGTAACACACACAAAACCATGGTGAAGCTGTATTGTTAATTGGCTTGTCTTGATTTTAGCTATGTGTGCTGATGACTATGCTGTTAATTGATATGATTTGCAGCCCATAGCTTCATTAGTTTTTGTGATTTGCTGACCTCAACAGCTGACACCCATCACTTTGAGAACACACTTAGACTGAGACAATTATGATGAATTGAGGCTTGCCTAGGTCTGCAGCCAAGGCAAAGTGCAAGTTAAAAGTGATGATGACGAGACTTTAGATGATGATAGTGTAGCATTAATGAAAGCAGGGATTATGATGGCAAAGATGCTGCCGCTGTTGACACCTGTGATTGATGGCTTCCTTGTATTTTTTTTCCCTCCTCTCAGGAGTTAATAACGGCCTGGTACATAGGCTTCCTGGTCCTGATCTTTGCCTCGTTCCTGGTCTACCTGGCAGAGAAAGACAATAACTCAGACTTCAACACCTATGCAGACTCCCTCTGGTGGGGGACTGTGAGTACTGTAGAATGCACACACCAACAGAGGCTTAGTATTGCTTTAGGTTTAGTATTTTTATGTGAGATTATGAAAGGTCCACAACAGTCAAAATCATTATTAGGTCAAACGATAAAAAAAAAACTTGCACAAACTTGCACTGAATGCATGCGTTGTAGATTACTCTGACCACTATCGGCTATGGTGACAAGACCCCTCGGACGTGGCAGGGACGGCTCCTGGCAGCGGGCTTTGCTCTTCTGGGGGTCTCCTTCTTCGCCCTGCCCGCTGTAATACTTTCTTAGTCCCAAAGATATTTAAAAGTTATATATTGTTTCTTTGTTTTAAACTTGTGCTTTTTTTTTTTTACTTTTAGGGAATTCTAGGGTCAGGCTTTGCTCTGAAGGTCCAAGAGCAGCACCGACAGAAGCATTTTGAGAAAAGGAGGATGCCAGCTGCAAACCTGATACAGGTAACATGCCACAGTTGATTTATTTTTTTACTGTAGGAGTTTGGAGTTTGACTTTGTTTTGTGTCATCCTTTAGGCGGCGTGGCGTCTCTACTCCACAGATGCTAAGCACTCATATCTAACAGCTACATGGTACTTCTATGACAGCATGTTACCCTCATTCAGGTAGGTGCTCACAATAGTTTTCAGGTACATTAGTGGCTGCAATCAAGTATCAGAAAATATTTGGCAATTGCTTGAAGAAGAAACACAAACACGTTAGTAAAAAAAATTGTTGGGGAGGCGTGTCGTGGTGCTTTAAGTTGAATGTTTTTCTTTAATTCCCAGAGTAGATTATGCTTCCACTGCCACAATTCAACTACATTTAAATATTGTTTTTTGCATTGTTTCCATACATTTTGCAAATACTAATTTTGTTTTTTCTCAAAAGGAGGGCAACATGAGAGCCAAAAACAGTAGCTTGGATTACGGTGATTGCCTCTCTTATGTTCCTCTTCTTCTGAGTGTCTGGACCATTTATATGGCCTTTTGTGTGTTTTTCATATTTTTTCTTTATGATCATGTGTCATGTATTTTTTGTTCTGGTTTATTTGTGCATGTGGGCGTCAGGGAACTGACGCTACTGTTCAGTCACCTCCAGCGACAGCGTAACAACAAGAAGGTTCTTCACAACTCCTACCACACGCTGCTGTCTGGGCTTCGGCCCTACAGCTCCCCCTACCTCTCGGGGGACAGGTACGAAACCTGCAAACTCTCTGCCTATTACATTCAGACTGGCCAATCAAAACTGTATGCCTTAACAGACAGCAGAGAAACAGAGAGAGTACAGAGAATACATCAGGTGCAACTGGTACTTTCTGTGTGGATGTGTCTAACAGAACTTAACCAGCAGTGTGTTGCAGCTCCCCTACAAGCTACTTCTTTACCTGCTTCAGGCACTCACCATCTTGTCCTCTCACCGTGTCCTCTTCTTTCTTTTCCTTTAATGTCAATACATCATGCCATCCATCCTTCACCCTCCATGTGTTATCAGGAAGGCAGATGATCCGTGCAGGTTTGTGCCTCCAGTCATAAGATGTTGCTTGATGATTTGCTACAGTGAGGATGTAGTAAAGCTCATATGTACAGAGCTGAAACTGAGAGTGTCAGATGTATGCATGCATTACAAGAAAGAGGATGTTTAGTGAAAATCTAAAGCTTTGAGACAGGCTGCTTTTGATGAATATACTCAAGTGGAGCGATCACCTCTGCATGACAAGTCCTCACTCCTAACTGTCTCCATAATCCAAAGCTGCCTTTCAGCGGCTTTTTGTTGTTTCTTTTAACTTAACAAAATCAGGGCTTTTTGGACTATTGAGATGCAACCCCCTCCTTCTCTACCTCAGTACCTTGTGATCATCCTTGTTCTAACGGGATCACCACTCACTCTGTGTGCCAGGACTCATTCTCCCGACCTCCCCATACTTCCTCCTCGTTTCCCCCTCACCCTTTCTCCCTCTGCCTTGTGTGTCTCCCCAGTCAACTTCTTTCTAAAAAGCGAGGTCTCTTCCGGATACACGCTGGCCGCAAGCAGAGGTATCCACGGCAACCAGCCTGTGCACGGGGCACGCTAGAACTTCACTGATATTTTCCCTTTTAACATGCATCTTCCTTACCTTGCCTGATTCACTCAACATTTTGTGGACCAGAGGAGCAGCTGTTTAAATTTCTACAGTATTTGAGCTATTAAACCGCTCGTGCTGTGATGCTGTAATCTCAATCAAATTTACTATCTTTTTCATGTGAAATTGTGAATGCTACACTCTGGTCTACAAGTGCTCATGTGACATGTCTAGCATCAGGTAACTTGTGCAAATGTAAATGCTGAAGAGCTAGACTGATCGAGCCTGCTTTTCCTTTTAGTCCTGATAAACCATGTGTTGATAACACGACTTGAAATGGTTTATAACAGACTACTGTATGAACAACAATATAGACATACATTTAATTGGCTTCCTTCATGTTTCCAATCCAGTTTTTTGCCTCTAATATTATTTGTATATTATTATTTAAACCAAGCATGCTTTTACTTTCTCCAGATTAGCCAATTTTCTACTTTCAAATCAGCATTGTTGTTTAAAAGGGCTTTAAAGTGCATGATGTTCCTGTAGTGCATGATGTACCTAAAGCATTTCCGCTTGCTTACGTGAAATGCACTTTTTCACTTAAAATCCCCTAACTATTTAAATTTTAATTTAAATGGCTGGCTATAACACACACACAACAACGAGTATATATCATCGTAAATATGTGGGGGTTAACGGCTCAGGCTGGAATTGCTCTCTGGTGCATGTCATTTGCATTGCCTATGGATCCGTGACAGTGTGTAACATGTAAGTGGCTCTAGAGAGGGAGTGGTCTCAGGAGCGTGCTAGAACAGCAGCATTCGGACTCAATAATATGCTGTTAGTTATGGCGGCTGATATAAATGTACAACCTTTGGTCTGACTGTACTCTTGATGCTTATTCTCTTTGTGTTGAAATCTTGAAATGTTTTATTCTGATGGTTGACGGGACATATTCTGCCATGCCAGCACTGCTGCAATTCTTGAATCAGGTTTCACGTTGACTGTGCTGAATCAGGTGCAGTGATATAGGCATGTTAAATTAGCAAATCCTCAGCAGAGTTTTAACAGTACTGAGAGGATCCTGTGGTCAAGCTGCCTCCCAAAACAGTTGTCTGTTTTTGTTGTCCCTGTTGTGTTTGTTGGTGAGTCATGTAAATTACTAATAAACTCTTTCTTGAAAAACTCAGTCTACCCATCTCCTGCTTTGGTGTTCCCCAGGTTAACACAGCTTAGTTCAGTGTTCTCTGTGATCTGAGAGGATGTAACAGTCATTGTTGATAAAATGTGCTCGCCATTGTTGTTTGACTGTCTTATCCTGACCATCAGTGGGAAAATGGGTTTCCGGGATCGCATCAGGATGAACAATTCCCGATCATCTCAGGCCATTCGGAACAAAGCCTCCCCACTGCCTCCCAGCTCTGGGGTGCGGCGCTCCCCCAGCCAGGAGAACGTCCCAGAGGCCACCAGCCCAGGGAAAGTTCAGAAAAGCTGGAGCTTCAATGACCGCACACGATTCCGCACTTCACTACGGCTCAAACCACGCCCTCCTGCTGATGGTAGGCTCTCAGGTATCTTTTCAGTTCATTCACAGTGACATTTGTGGTGTCTAATGACAGTTTCCTCCTCATGTGGCAGTGGAAGGGGTTGGTGAGGACAATGTGGAAGACAAGCCGTATTGTGACGTGGCCATGGATGAGGTCATCCCAGCAGTGAAGACTCTCATACGAGCGGTCAGGTGAGTTCGACAGCTATAACCGCGTGTGTTCCTCTTATCATAGCTGTGACAAAAAACTATTATGTACAAAAGCAGGTGCCTTCAATCCATGGGAATGTTTCCACGCAAGATGAGGCAGCTTACCCATTTTATAGCTTTTAGCTTTGTTTCTATCTCTCCATATATCAGCTCACAATGTTGTTTCCTACATTCTTCACCAGAGTCTTCGCTATGCTCATGTTTTAATGTAAAGGCCCTTGTGTAGCAGCAGCTTGTGTTTCTGCTCACTTGGCTCCACCTGCTACTACCTCATCAAAACAGATGTGAGCTAAAGCTGCTGTACTGCTGGTCACTGATAGAATAGGGTCACTTTGGTCAAAGAAACAACCTACGCAGGTTTACCTGGACCACTATTGGCATTGCCATCCTATGTTAATAGAGTTACATGCTGCTATTCCTGGATGTCGGTGTACAGGTTCAGCTGACAGAGTGGAAATGTCCACTTAGGAGCGGTAACTGAGCCCTTTCACCAGGGTCAGTTCCACACTGTGACCTTGTAGCAAAGCCAGCACAGATTATTCAGGCCTCTTCTGTGTGGAGTGGCCTCATACACAGTCTACACACACCAGTATAGATCACAGTATCATAGTACGGTGTTGTAAACAGTTACTTTTGTACTGTAAAAAGATACCATACATGAGACTGGAAGTATATTTACTGTGTAATTTTCTTTTACTCAGAGATATGTAATCATGAAGTAGTACAATAAAAAAGTGCTTTCCATCACTTTTACAATCATATAGGCTTCAAAAACATACTGGCACTACATACTGTGCACCGTGAGCAGCAACATGGTGCACAGTAGGCTGCAAGAAGAGTTCTATCGGTATGTCATGCTATGTCAACTCAACATACCACATACTGTATATATGTTCATTTGAGTAGTGCACTTTTCCACTACATGACCACATATATACATATTGTAATGTGGAAACAGGCCTGTGCTGTCCGTGTGCGTTCAGTTGAAGGCAGAACACTTTGTAAACCAGCCACAAAGATAAATTAACAAATAAATTCTGAACCAAATTTTATAAAGCTTGACTATATTACCTTGTCTATAACAATTCATCCTCCTTCATACCACATTCAGCAGCAACAGAAATTATACACCATTTGCAATTAACCATAATGTCTAAAATGCTTAAGTACTAAAATGTTAAACATGTTAAATATTCCCGAGGGCTGCTGACTGATATTTATGCACATGTTCACAGATCATACATACAGTACATTCATATGCACACACTGACCTGCTGAGAGGTTTTCTCTTATGAAGGCAGAAAAACTACAATTACCCACAAACATCTGGTATTGGGGCCCTGGTGGTCCCCAGAGTCCTTTATTTGGCTGAGTAGCATGTTTCATGCTGCAGTGAAGCTATAGGGGCTTTGTGGGGCTTACACATGTGGATAATTGATCTCATTGCATTATAGATGCGGAAAATAACAACCAATAAAGATTATTCATTTAAAGCCTCATATGTAGTTATTCTTTTTCTAATAATAAGTCACATTTTAATTAACTTACTGTTTTTAGATATGTTTTTAACCATTGTGATTTCAAGTTTGGTAAGATAACACTTCTCTACATGACTACACACTATAAAGCATTAGTTGGACTGGTTAATAATAACAATAACACAGTAGCAGTGCGGTGACTTTTTCTAGTGGGCAAGCAGACACCTTGACTTCATTAAGTTTTATATGACAACATTTTGATTTAATTGAAATGTAATTAAAAATCACTTAAATGCAATCCCATCAGTGTTTGAGTAGTAGGCTGTTTCAAACTATCTCACACTATTTCTATATAATTACTATTAGTACGCTGTTTGTATACAAAAGAATGTCATTACAACTTTTTTTTTTCCACAAAGCTGGCCTTCTCTGTCGCCTTATCAAAGAATGTACCCTAAGTTTTGTTTTAACTTTAATTCATAAGCACTAAAACGAAGATGGATGGATAGATGAGTGAGGATACAGCCTTACAGATGAGGGAGGCCTGTTCATCAGGACTCACACTGAGATCGACACTAGACTAGTGCACTGTTAGCCATTTTAGACACTGTTAGACATTTTGGCTAGCTGCGGCTACTTGTGGAAAGTTTTGTTGTCTAACGCGGCGCATGCGCACTGTAATGTATGGGACTGTAAGCTGCACAGTGCTCTGCTTATCGCCCGCTGCTATCAGCCAGAGATCTCTGTTATTGAGCCTGAGATTGACCACAGCACGCATGCGCGGGCCCTCTGCTTGACAAGCCCCGGGCAGATACAGTACACCTCCACGAAGTCATTTTCTCAAATGACAGAAATGAATGGCAGAGAGGCAACCTCGCTTGCCTCGACAGTACCTGGAGTGGCCAGCAGGGCGCAGAAAGTGACTGAAAGCAGGTAATGGACTGATTCTCTATGGAAGTGAACGGCAAAATGAAATGTTTGGAGAGATAGCGATTTAAATTCGCTATTTTAATCCGTTTAATCCGTATATATGCTGCTTGCCTTGCTTTCCCTCACGGCACGCCCATGCAATAACTTTTGTTTACCATGTTTCAAAAACACAGATAACACAGTGCTTTACAGATCATAGAAACAAACAGGACATAATACATAATAACATTAGAAACCAAGATGAATAGACAGGATAAAAACATAAATTAAATCAATATAGAAACAATTAGTATGAGGAGAAAAATGAAATAAAAAAAATGAAAATACAAAGTTGCAATAAAAAGGCCTCTCCATAAAAATGTGTTTTTTAATTTCGATTTAAAGTGACTGCCAAGTTGGCTGATCTGAGCTCTTCAGGCAGAGAGATCCTCAGCTTTGAGCTCTAACTGAAAAGGCCCGGTACCCTCTGATAAGGAGTCCGGAGGAGGGCACAGTCAGAAGGTTCTGCCCTGAGGAGTGCAGGCAGTGACCATCGACGTAACGGGACAGTAGGTCACAGAAATGAGAGGAAGCAAATTTTAAAACTAACTGGGAACAAGTGCAGATTGATTAAAGGTTAATTGTTTAAGGATTAGTCAACTCTTCATTTATTGCAAGGCATTTCTTAAACAATACTAAACATTACTGAGTTATAAACATTGAAATGTTTATTGAATAATGAGCTCATGTAACTCAATGCAAAATTTGTGACATCTTTAATAATTATATTTTTTATTGTTTATTAAATGATTATTTTCATATTTATTCTATTTCTTTTTTATAATGGGGAATTATTATAAAGTGTTAGAGTTAATGATTTTTTTTAGACTTTGACTGGCAGCAACAATAGGGCAATTAAATCATGTTACTTGGCCCAATTAACAAACCAGTTTGTTTTACTACACCTAGATTACATGCATATACCCAGAAAAACATGATCCAAAATGTTTAGACTCTAAAACCATATTTGTTAGAAAAAAAAAAACAAAGCGTTATTGTTTGATCCCTGAATGCCACTGAGAGGACCTATTTGATACCTCCTTGGCGTCACACTTGACTCAGCAGATCGCAGTGACCTCGACTGCTCTGTGCTGCAGACAATGGAGGGAGGGAGTTCCTATAGATAGTGCAGGTGTGTAAACAGCAGGTGCTCCAGTATACTCACACACGCACACATATACGCATGCATAGCGTCATGATTGATGTTTGTTAAAGTGGAATTTTGCACCAAGCCTTAGTGCTGAGGCTTCACTTTGTAGAGATACATTTGGATAGTCTGAGTGCTTTGTTTTGAGAAGAAATAAAGACACAAGGCCAGATATATTTCTGAGCCGTCCCTTATGTTTCTTTGTGCAAATCCAATACTGCATAAACCACAGTTTTTTTGCACAATGGCAGTCTTTGCTGAAGCGTATACTTTATTAAAGAGTGAGTATTTACTATTTATACCGATTTGATACTTGGTCATTATCTTCTTTTGTTTTAGCATCTCAGCTGTAATATTTTTAGTGTTTACGCAGTACATTTTCCTGATTGGCTCTTACCTCATGTGTTATTTTTGTTCATGTAGCAGCTAGATATATTTGCTGTAGAGTCAGACTCGCCACTGAAGTGGCTCACCCTACTTGGTCCATCTAGGAAACGTGTCAGCATAACAGTCATTTTTTACAGAAGCAGATAAAACCTTGCTATTGGAGACTATCAGGAATCTACATTTGCTGAACTGCAGAAATTTTTGCCCCAGCTTTGCAAGCATTTTGGGCACAAATGACACTTCCTGTCCTTCCAATCATTGCATTTGCGTCTCACTTTCCATACAATTGGAAGGTATTATATCTTATAGTGAGGTGTGCCAGCTGCGGCCAACCGCTCTCATTGACTGTTGAAGTTTTAAGGCGCCACACTCAAATCTGACCAAAGATTATGAAAAACGTTTTATCGACTGAGAAAGAAAGTCAGCATTTTAAAAGAAACCCTTGGAGGATCTAAATCAGAAGTCCTCGCTCTCCTGTTTCCCCAACCTTTTCTTTTACCCACACCTGAGACCCACCCTGACGAAAAAATCTGCATCTACCTGCAAAATAAGAAAAGAGTGCCGGCAAAAATACCCACCGAGTCATCAAGAAACAGTGCTGCATGAGGGGGAAGCGCGCGCTGACGGCTGCTCCAGCACCAGCTGTGGACCACCACTCCTCCTCCTTTTGCTCCTCTTTGCTCTCCTCCGCTCCTAGTACCATCTTTGTTAAGAATTGCCTCAAATGCAAGCATTGCTGACCTCATCAAAGGTTACGCTGGTTATTTCAGTAAGTGACGCCTTGCCACCTTTCGATCCACGTATGCACTTATGTCACCGCACACATTTCACTGTGCTTCTGTGTTTTTTGTAAATGTTTGCAGTCTTCCACTTTTAGACCTTTGATGTAATTTTTTTCCCTTTCTGCCATTTCTCCCATACAGGCATCTGAGAGTATTATTGTGGACTTAGTCATCTGGGTGTGAAAGATAGGATTTCCTGGCAAAAAAAAAACAAAACTGCCCTCCCTTTTTGTCCACTCTCTCATCTGTCCCAGCATCACTCGCAGTGCAATCCATCACAGGGCCAAATGACGGCTTGAGTGAGCGTGTTATGTCTCACTTACATTCGGGGGCTCCGGCCCCTTCTGCAAAGCCAGCATCTATGAGCTGTCTATGCCTTAAGTGATAAGAAGGCAACTAAACGACCCACCCTATTCAAAAAGCCTGGTACTGTGCACCTTGTTCTCCCTGAAGTGCGATCCGACATCTGGTAAAGAATATTTTATCTGTGCCGAAAGAGTGCTGGGTCGACTGTTCCTCCCCTTACTTGGGGATGTGCTGGTGATGATGAGCGCTATGTCCTTGGACATTGAACAGCTGGGGCCCTTCGGTGGAGCCCACTGCCTTGTCCCTCCTACAAAAGAGCAGAACAGCAGACTTCTGATACAGTTGTTATTACAGCTGTGGATTTGTGCTAATTGCTGAAACAGCAAGTTGTGATAAGCAGATGTCTTCTGAAGATGTTGTCATCGCTACAATATATCCGCTTGGTTTACTGTGTGGGTGAATGCAGCCTCATTATGAGGCTGTTTGTCACTGATAAGGTCACTTCGACTGTAATTAATCTAGTTATATTTGGTGTGGCCTATGCAGCGTTTGATAGCTGTCTTGCCATTGCATTTTTCAAAAGGTTTACAGTACATTTGGATAGGTGCAGCAGCATATGGACAACGATAACAGAGGTCAAACTCAATGTATGGTTGTTATGTTTAGAATTTTAAAGTTTCTGGTGGCGAAAAGGAAGTTTAAGGAGACACTGCGTCCATATGATGTTAAGGACGTCATAGAGCAGTACTCTGCTGGACACCTGGACATGCTCGGCCGCATCAAGAGCCTGCAAACAAGGTAGGCAAAGCACTTATTAGATGATTAATGCCATGTATTGTACATGTTTGTAGCAAAATGTTTTTAAATGTTTTAAAAAGGGTGGATCAGATAATAGGACGAGGGGCTGTGCAGACAGACAAGAAGGCACGCTCTGAAAAGGGAGAGAAAACACCGCCAGAACTGGACCCTCTGGATGAGCTAAGCATGATGGGACGTGTAGTAAAGGTGGAGAAACAGGTAACTTCTTCTGTTTAAACTTGTATTGCAAAAATATTGTGTATTTCCTGGATTTGAGAAACAGTACAGTATTCATGTTAGATCAAAGGGTTATTTGTTGTTTCTTTTTTTTTTTTCTTCTTTACTTTTTTCTTCAGGTGCAGTCCATAGAGAACAAATTGGACGCCCTGCTTAACTTCTATTCTCAGTGCCTAAAGAAAGGCTCCTCCAACTTCACTCTGTCCTCGCTCCTGGACCCCGACCTAACCTCAGACTATCACAGCCCCACAGACCAAAGAGACCTGTTTCCCTCCGCCAACACACTCAACATCTCCCAGTCGGAGAGCGGCAACTTGGAATGACAGAGGTCTGTACAAAGGCTGTTGGGGCTGAACAAATGCAGACAGACGGGATACCGACTGGTTACAACTCTGTCTGGTTCCTCATTTACAACACTCAGCAGTGATTGGTGCTTCTGGTCTTCCCCCTATCTTCACCTGATCGTTTCAGGTGAATTGTGTTTTCACCAGAGGCCACTAGATGGAGCCTCAGCCAAAGCTGCTCACTGCATAGGCCGCACAGAGACAAGCATAAACACACACTAGGAGACTTTATGACTACTGACTCCCAATCCTCTCCTCTTCATGCTACGCCTATGTGAAGCTTCAACTGTAGCTATATAGACTTTAACTTTTTGTAAATGGTTAGAGAATTTATGTCTTTTATCACTGCTTTCTCGGCTGCTTAAATCAATGGACTCTTGAAAGTTTGCAAGTGCCATGACAGTGTTATTTCCTTCAGTATTTTTGCCAGTCACTACCTTAAATGGCATCACAGCTTTTAATACAGTGATGAATGTAGTTTTATCTGCATTTTTCCAACAAAACATCCAATGATTCTGAAGAAGCAGGAGCTCTGTGGAACCTTGCCAAAGCACTCCACCTGTGCAGCGCACTACTCTACAGCCAAATGGGCTACAAATTAATATTTTACACAAAAACAAAGCAAAAGGAATGTCTTGTAGTGGCTGACTGTGTAATTTACAATTTGTTTTGACTTGCAAATTTCAGCAAGCCCTAATGCAAAAAAGAAACATTATTATAATCGTCGTCAACACTTAATTAACCCACAATGTCCTTTAACAAATCGAAAAACATTCTTGGCAATGTTTTATAAATCTTTACGTCTTTTAGTGTTTTAAAGATGTCTTGTAAACCTTTCTGTCTTGCAGCCCACCTCTCAGACATGCATGTTCCTCAAATACAAAACTTGCTTTTGTTTAATTTTGTCCTTCACTCCTCAAAATGCAGCCTCAGGTCTAATTCACCAGCTGGTTCAGGCAACAGTACAATACTCCATGGCCTTTTCTTGACCTTTTGCAGTCGTGGAGGTGACTTTGAAATTGGCCAGTGTGGTGCAGTTTTAAATAATGAAAAACCTGTAAGGCGTTCAGGTCTAGAGCATGAAGTCCTCGTAAATGCACGTGTCTTAGGAAATGGTCCACTCTGAAGCTGTTACTGACGTCAAGCCTTTTTATTTGCTGCTGCTCTGTTACATTTCTTTTTGTTAGTGGGAAAAACTGGAGAGTACAAACAGCCATACACAGACAACAAGACTCCTTTACTTCAATACATGTGGCACTTGAAATATACAACAGTTTTTATTATTATCATTTTAATTTCATTACTGTAACAGTGTTAGACTTTGTGTATTATTCGCCAAATTTCTATGTTGTTTTTTCATGATTACAGTAGGATCTAGGTCACTATTTGAATTTGTTAGGTATAATAATTGTAAGTCAGTTCATTGAAAACACCGGACTTTCAGGTTCCCATTGACACGTGCAGTATTAAATGTGTGTATTTTTTTAATGCCATCAGATAATTGCTGCCAGCTTCTATGGAGAAAACAGGTCACCATATGGTATTTGGCTAGTGGAAACTCTTTCTTTATTTGGTCCTGTCAAGCCAATTGACTCAGGTACTGCACATTTCCATTGAAGCCAAGCCTAGACCTTTTGAACAGTGAATGTATTCTGTTTCTCTGACTATTTAGATCTTATGCTCTCTAAGTGGCACTTGCTATTTAACATTTGTCCCGTTGAGAAATAATAGTGACCTGCCTAAATTAGAGGTACCTACCTTACTAGAGGCATTATTACTGTAGAATGATCACCAGGAATGTCAAGCTTCATAAAGATGTATGTGAGATTTCAGTATTGCATGTTGTTGTTGTAAGTGATGGTGGCCCCAATATTTGGAAAAACAGATGTGAAGGGAGATGACCTGTGCCTTCTTTTACTTTGTTTTGTAATTCATACAGTTCTTCCTTGAGATGCCACAATATGTGCAGTCCCATCACAGTTTTAGGGTCTCTAAGACTGCTGCAGCCTTTGAAAATTTCTTGAAATATTCTTGTATATTTATGTATCATCAACAGTATTAACAGGACACCCTTAATGTATTATGTGCTGGATTTAAAGTTGGAGGCATGGACAAGGACAGTCTGCAGGCATGTGTGTCCGTTCATAAGCATGTCACCTTGAATTAGAATGGCTTCCACACAACTACCTCTGAGGCCACTAGGGGGCGCTAGTTTAGGAAAACCAAGTTTGAGAAACAGTGATTGTCTAACTGACTGAATGCTATCTATGCATGACTCAATCTGCACGTGCTCTTTGTCACTCTGTTTGTCATGACGTCCACCATCCACCGATCAATGACTTGCTGCCATTTGACATTCCAGCTCGTTGCCCTTTAACTGCGCTCGTAGTTGTTGGAAATGTCCAAGTGAAACTCATTTAAAGCAATAAACAAAATGCTAAATGAACATGAAGTCTTCCGATTCCTGTTGATGTAGCTACTGGTGGCTGTCAATGATGATGGCGTTTACTGAAGTTCTTACTGTTTGATTTATTGCACACCTCGATTTGATCTTTGAGACATACAAAGAAGTGTATCTGTTGAGAATAAAATTAGCTCACTTGACTAACTTATTAATTTATTTGTTCAATAAAGCTCTTTGGACTGTATTTTGACTCAGCATTTGTCATGTGTTATTAATGCTTACTAAAAGTTAAATCAGTTTTTTATAAAAGATGTGTCAGTCATGCATGTTCAAATTGAATTTGACATGTAATCATTTTTACATATAAAACAAAATGGTAGAATTAAAATTTAAAATCTCCAATTCCATATAAGTGATAAAGCAATGTCACATGTCTTTTAAAGGGGTCCACAATTAAGTAGGCAAAAGTTTGCTCCTCCTCTTCAGGTCGCAGAGGGAAACAAGGCCCAGACTCATCCTAGAGAAAATAAATTCAAATAGCAGTCCCTTTAATTATTCATTAATTCGGTCAACTTCTCCCACTTATTCTTA
This sequence comes from Bostrychus sinensis, assembly GCA_020698575.1. Classification (NCBI taxonomy): domain Eukaryota; kingdom Metazoa; phylum Chordata; class Actinopteri; order Gobiiformes; family Eleotridae; genus Bostrychus; species Bostrychus sinensis. Next base: position 17,203,562 of record CM036255.1, read on the forward strand.
TTAGGGGCTGCAGATGGTTGGAGCCTATCCCAGCAACTATGGGCCTTAGGCAGGGTACACCCTGGGCAATGGGCAGTTAGTTGTAGGCTAACACAGAGACACACAGACAGACAACCATTCATGTTCACATTCATTCACTAGGCGCAATTTAGATTCAAGAATTGATCATCCAGGTTGGCAAGAAGGTGGAGTCGCCCGGCTTGCAGGGGTGGTTCTAGACCTCTTTAAACTGGGGGGCCACACTGGGGCCAGCCTTTGTGCCGGGCAATACACGAGACATTTTGATGTAAACTGACTGGGACTTATTTTAAAAATAACATTTAAAAATAACTCTAATATCAACTTTGTAAACATGACAAACATATCTTCCCCCTTTATAACGCTAGAATAACCCTTGAAACAAGTTTACATTATAATGTATGAGTTTCATAAGGCATTTAAGACACTTCAGAGAGGTGGAAACTAGGGGGCACAGGCTCACAGTTACAGGGGCACTGGCCACCCCTGGCCACCCCTTAGAACCGCCCCCGCTGGCTTGGGAATTGAACCCAAGATCTCTTTGCTGAGAGGCAAGAGTGCTAGCCACTTTGCCACCCATTTTATTAATTATATAAAAATTAAAATGTACATTTTAATATAGTCATAGTGTAGTGAACAGTTATGTAGTTAAACTTTCTGTTGATATTTATACTTACAAAAGCAGACACTTTGAGGACTGTGGAGACAACATGGATCTTTTTAGTCTCTGAATCTTTCTGAACACTAGAATAAAAAAGTTACAATATTATTTTACATTTTTTGATTATACAATTAACATAAGTGAAATTTTTTGTGTTTTAGTTCAACCCAGATATTCATGCTAGAAATTATATTATGATAGGAGGAGTTAGCCAGCCCACCTGATAACATCTTTGTAAATTTGCTTTGTCGTGCTGATGTAAGGCTCAATCGTTTCCTCATTCTGACACAGCTCTCCACCGAGACACAGGTGCTTGAAAAGTCGAAACAGAAACTCCTTGCGCTCCTCTCGGCTGATTACATGATAGTGCTCTGATTCCTCCTCCTGCAGCATCTGAAGAGACACAAGGAGGTAATGTCAAATAGTAACCAAATGCCGGATGGATGTATAGTATTAACAACAGGACACTGACCTGTCTGAGTTCATCATAGTCAGGACAAACTTCATGGAAACATTTGACTATGTGTCCACTTGGTCTCAGGATGCCGCAAGAGTAAATTGGGTCAAATAAATCCATGGAGACCTTAGAGCATGGCACCACCTCCACTTTAACAGACACACCTGGTTTCTCTACAAAAACACAAAATATGCACATCAAAAACATTCCACAGAGATTTGACCTCAAAAATGAGCAGGCTACTAGAGATGAGATCAATTTCCTACTATCAATAATGAAAGACTTTCTAGAGTACATAGCATACCAAGAGGCACACAGGCTCGTGTCTCCATCTTCTGCAGAATGGAAACTACATTGGGGTCAGTAAAAAAACACTAAAAACACAGCAAAAGGAAACTGTTATTTCCCCAGATATGCCTTTATTTCCTGAGCTTTTCAACAGATAAAAGTGTTATTATATAGGCTCACGTGTGCAAACTTTTCACTGTTGTAAGGAAAGAAGCACTGGTCAAAGCTAAACGCCTGAGCTGACAATCTCCCCAACATGGACCTGGAAAAAATGCACATATTTGAAAGCATGCAAAAAACAGACTTAAAACATTAACAGTTTTGCACAATTTACCCACGTTACCATTTCATCAGCAGTGATAACGTGTCTCTGTTTTGCAGAAAGTGAAACTTCTTGGAAGGAAGAGAGTTGAAGGTAAAAGTCTTCTCAAACGCGCATCCCTCTCCTGCCATGTTTAGTCTACCTTTGTCACTAATGTTACGTTTATTCTTCAAAACAAATTACATATAATTTACTCCCCTGTAAACGGCAGAAAGTAACCAAAAAGTCTATACGTTTTTGGAAAGTTACAGTTCATAAGTGTTAACGTTACTACTTTATTTCCTGTGTACATTGGTTGCTATGACAACGATAAGTCTCGCGTTTTTTCTTGACGTTAGATAAATGTTTTTTTTTTTGTTTTTTTTTAACAAACCTTACAATACCCGTGTTTTTAACTAGGCCTTTTAATTTTACATTTAGACCATTTATTTATTTTATTATTATTTATTTTTGATCATTTTAACCACTTGAGGGCGACCACGTGCTATGACGGAGACCTTTGTTTTCCGGGCAGTCAGAAGGTAAGCTAAAGCACGTGTGTAAAATGAAAGGGAATGTTATTATGTTTTTTGAGATATTAAACTTAGTTTGAATTCCTGGATGGTTCCGGATCCTTGCCATTTACAGTGTAAATAAAGGACAACCTTGTCATTCCAAGAATACACGGTGAGTACAACAGGTTATGGTAATCCCACAGCTTTTATTGGCTCCAATTTCCATGAAATAAATTAATAAACCCTCTTAGTTTAATTTGCTGTTTCATTTTTGTTTTCGTTTTTCATTTGCGATTTCTGTGCTTTTTGTTGCTGTCACTTAAAAAAAAAAAAAAAGACAAACTCAAATGCCAAAGATGTAATAATCCAAGGAATATAATATCCTAATATGTACTTCTGTTACTATGTATAAGAAGTGTGTGATCTAAGTCATAGTGAAAACACATGGTCCAGAGTCATTCACTGTGTGCCTGGGAACAAAAACTGCACCACTTTTAGGGGCCAAATCAAGCCACTCATCCCCCAGGAGACAATCAGAACTCTCAATTATCTCAAATTATTGTTTTGATTAAAACATAACATAATAGTCTTGGATCATTAGGATGAGGTGTTCGCATTGTACGCTGATTGCTGTGTGGTAAATTGCACTGAATTCTGCCTTTATTACACCTGAGAAAACTGAAAGCTTGCAAGCACAAAGGCGCGGCAGGTGAGACGATGTAAGAGCGGAGGAATTTCTGGGTGTAGATGGTTTAATTATCATATCTTTCCATGAGACACATTTATTACCAAAGCCTATAGCTTATTTCCAAAGAACAGTTGGTACACATCACTTTAGTGAGTTTGGAGTCGTTCTCTTGATAAAAACTACACACTCAAGGCCCAAATACATTTTTGGTTGCTAATCTGTTGTCTGAAGCAAATTCTAGCTGATACAGTTTACCACTGAATGTGACATAGGTTGATGTTAAATGCTAGATTAATCCTATTATTCACTATTTCTGCAAACCATAATGCTTTCTCTCAAAAATACATGCCTAAATGTCTGTGTCTACACTATTACAAGGTAAACTATGACATTGCTTTGTAGACATGATGCAGTAGATAAGCTAAAGAATGAAAAACACTGTTAACTAACTTAAACAATCAAAGGGCTTATTTGAATGCAGCTCCGCCTCAAAGCGCCTTAAACTCAACATTGATGCAGGTTTGTTTTTCTGTATAATGCCATTGAATATTTGCTCAACTTCTGTTTATGTTGATATGTGGTTGCCCCTATGTTAAAATGTACCTGACAAACTATAGAAAAAGCTATGTAGTATTTTAATAATGAATGAGTCTGTCTCTGGACAGTTGCCCAATGATGTAATGAAGCCTTTTCTGTACTGTGTCTGTTCTGCTCAGGTCCAAACTGTGAGATTATGACCTCCACAGTCTCCTGTAATTCAATACTGCTGTAAAGGTTTATATTATGATAACTTTGAGCTGCCTGGTTCACATCATTGAATAGCTGTAAAAACAGTAGCCTGTGATGTTTTTAGTGTTAGCATTTGAATGCCACACATTTCCTTGTTTCTTCACACACTGATTTTGACCTTTAATGGCCCAACAACCCACCCCTTTCTACACAGCAATCAGAAATTCACTTTGTTATGTCTCCATCGAATCAAGCAGCTTTCATTTTCCGCTCTTGTTTAATTTTATCCTCTTACTTTGTGATAGTGTATCTTAAACATTCTGGGAATCCAGGAGGAGCCTTGTGGGAGCACGTCAAAGCACAGACATTGTGCGGAGAGAGGCAGAAGACCAGAAAGATGGGGGTGCACAGGGAAAGAAGTCCTGTGTGATAAGCTGCGGTAACCTTGATGCTGTTTGATTTGTACGTGATCACAACTATGAGTCTGCCTACGAGGTGTCTCCCTTCCAGAATGTTGACAGCTGTTTGCCAAAAAAGGTATTGATATGTGATGTCATCATACAGTGGTTTTTGGGAGGTCAAAGGTCAGAACAGTAATCAGTGAATAATCTTGTTCAAAGCATCATGGGGCACATTTGTTGAAGTATTATTGTGTAATATGCTATGTATATGTTGCTAATCACCAACACAGTGGTCCTTCATCACAATGATGAAGCTACAGTGCACAGATTTGGACTCAAACCAGGATTCTTCTAGTTCAGTGGTAAATGCTCTATCCATTGACCCAATTTACCCTTTATCCTTTTATGGTACAATAATAAAGAATGAACTAAAAATACAAGGATGCAGACAATATTTCACGTCAAATAATAATAATAATTTATTGCTTTATTGAGCTCTTGTGGCTGCAGTTAGTGTTTTTGTGTCAGCTGGGAGATCTTGCAATAGTAGAGAACGCCTTACAAAATGTCTCGATCAAGATGATGTTTTGGATCCACACTCAAAAAAAAAAAAGAATGATTTCCTTGATACCTTGCTGACAGAAAAAACAACAACAAGAAACCAGTGCCAACAATTCCCGTGCAACAATAAGTATGTCTTAAATTAACCAACTTCCCATTCATTTCCTTTTTAGATTGGCGGCTAGTGTCCCAACTTGTTCATCTGCTCTTTCTCTTGGCCTCTGCACTTGTTTGACTTGATCCAAACACAGCCCACCATCCCACTCCAAGACACTTCTGTTTGGCCCGGTTTTGGCCCTGTCTCCTTGGTTACGCTGTGTACACTACAGTGACTGTGAACATGGCGCTGGATGTTCCACAGGCGTTTGGGAATGTCACTTTTTGCCAACCTCCAGTAACTCAGATAGACACAGTTCTGCTCTTGTGACAGAGCATAACAAAGAATCTGCTCATCATTCCACTTTAACTGACACATCTGTAACTACTTGTCCAACATTAAAAAAAGAAACCTGTATTAATTAGCCTTAAGTATATGATAACTAGATATACTAGCTGCTGCATTAATGGTTAAACGTTCATACACTTGCTCATATTTTCTAACCAGCTTCTGTTATTACATAAAGTGCATGTAGCCGCTTGGTTGTCAGTTGCCAAAGCCGGCTTCATTCTTCATATTTGCTCTATTTAGTGGCTAATGCTAATTCTTCCACAGAAAATGTGTTATGATATTAACACTAACTTAGAGGGTCTGTATGGATGTGTTTTTGGGCTTATTTTATATGCTCTCTAAGATGACCCCGCTGCAGCTGAACACAAACACATGTTCACGAGTAAATAACTTAAAAGATAGCATCAGATATCACCTTAACAAAACATACACCTAGCTCATTAAAAAGCGAATATTGTACTATATAAATAAAAGCTTTGGTCCCAAATCCTTGCGCAGATATGAGTGAAACTGTGTCTAACCGATGATAAACACAGCGTAGGTGAGGAGTTTTGCTGATGTTGCCACCCCCTTAGTGTCAGTGGAGGGTCTCTGAGCTCCACACAACGCCAAACGAAACAAATCTCTTCCTCTTGGCCAGGATTAATTCTCATACTTTATTTATGGAAAAGGAGTCATTCAGGAAATAATTCAGCATGCTATATAAGCTACTGAAAACATCAAACTTGCATGACTTGTCTTTTTAAAATTCTGGATATAAGTAGTCTGCCATTAAAAAAGATTCATGCAGAGGTCAGTTGAAAAAGTAGTCTGTTGCATTATCGATGTGGTAAATGGACGATGAAGAGTGCAGGAGTGAGTTGACAGGTATTGAGCGATGGCTAGATCCTTTGGGGATAAATACAAAGTGCAGAGGGTAGGACCACCTGAGGCCCTATTATGTGTTTTTAAGTAAATAGTGGGGGTCGTTCTAGAAGAAAATTGTGGAAAACCCTTCCTCTATATCCCAGTGGAGACAAACATCAATATTTCCGTCAGATATGCACAAGGAAATGTTCTCCCAGTGTTTTTTTTCCCCATTAAAGACAAAAAACCCAAATGAGAGTTAAAATGAATGGATTAGATTGCATAAGATCTTGGGTTGTTGCTCCACACATTTCAACAGAGCAGTGTAACATGGGACGTGCATCTGAAAAACCCTAAACAGCAACAAGCCTCTACATGCCACACCCGACACTTGCAACCAGATTTTGGTCTAAATATGAGTACTGTGTGTACTGTGGGTACAATCTGTACAATATGTAGATTTTGTTCCGTACTCAATAAAACAACAACAACAAAAGTATTTTCATTTAGACAAATCCCTCATACTGAATGAGTTTTAGTCAATTTAATATGTAGTAGCAGGATGCACAAGAAGAAAATTAGTTGGCTACAAGGATAAATTTTAAAAATAAAGTCTTTGAATTATTGTACTGTTTGTGCTTTGGTGATACCAAAGACAAATAGACAGAGGAATTATGACATAGTTTTTAGCTGAAGTGTGATTAGCAGCTTGTTTGCCTCCCTGTGATTTTAACATAAGAATGTAAGGATTTGACAGTGGTTAGGATCTTTTCTTAAAGAGAACACATCATATCCCTTTATGCATAATAAAATGTATTAGTTGGAAAGAATAACCTAAAGAGAGGTTAGTGCTCCTGCCTCCCAGCAAGGAGGTTGTGTGTATGATCATCGGGCCAACCGACACACGATCTCTCAGCCTGGAGTCTTCATGTCCTCCCTTTGTTACGGTGGGCTCTGTCCCACTGTCCAAAGACTTGCATGTGTTAGGGGACTAGGTGATTCTAATTTGCCTCTAATGATTGTCTGTGTATGTCACTGTGCCAGGCCTGCAACTAACAGGACACTGGACTCCAGGGTGTACTCCAACTTAAGCCAAAGTTGCTGGGCTAGGCTCCTGCCACCTCTGACCCTTAACAGGAAAAAGCAGAAGGAGATTATACCTATTTATAATCTGATGCAAAAATAAAATCTCAACTGCTGAGCTCGAGTTCCCAAAATCTTATCAAGCAAATTTCATGCTGACTGTATTGATCATTTATAATATTTCTCTTTTTTTTTTGTCTGACAGATGAATGATTTAGAATCTGTCACACATTGGCTCAGCAATAATTATTCTGCACATCAGTGGTTTCACAATCAATGTGTCTGTGGTGGCAGAAATTTGGCACTGGGATTGACCTTTAAAACATTCAACTTTTTTATTAGGAGATTGTACAATGCATAAGAAAATATTCAGTATATTGTAACAAGATAACAAGGAGTTACAAAGCTAGTGCCTGAAACTAAATATTCATGCAATACAGACACAGTAGGAGTTTACATTTATTAGGCATATGTTGGCTGCTTACCTTAGGCTTAGTTATTACCAGTTATTTAGTGTTAAATGTTGTAGATCTCTGAACTAGATTGGGACGAGTTTCATTGAAGACTTAAAGAAATTTGAGCCAGAAACTGATCTGAGCAGAAGGATTACTTGGAGAAAGACAGTTGTATAGAGGCATCTCACATTCCTCTTGACTGTCTCTGTGGAGATTACCGGGTGTCCTTGACAGAAACAAAAAAGTACTCAGTAAAACAAGCGTGCAGTGCCATTTCTCCAGCTGCAAAAAGGAGAGAACAAGTAGTACATTGACTTGACTGTGTCCCAAATGCCTGTGCTGATCATCAACAATAACACGTGGGTGATTTTCCACACACTCTTTAAAAGCTTCTCGAAGCATCCTTGTTGCTCTGTGCTTCCACGTGTCAGTGCACTTGTCCTTGTTTACTATAAAGTGTGTTTTCCAGGAATAGCAAACCCACAATGGACGGGATATGTGCTGTCCACTCCTTCAGAGCCTCACCCCAGCAGTACCTCCACCCTTACCCAGTGCAGCCGTGGAGCGTCATGGGAGTATATGATGTCACGGCCTAAAGACAGAGCGGGATTGTTCCTCAGGATGATTCTGTGTATGCACAGCCCACACAATGCCAATCAACTCAATTTTCCTGATAAATCTCATTGGGCATGCTAGAACCTGTTTCTTTCTATACAACAGCATTGTGATACTCAGTGTTACCCAGGTGAATGAGCTATTAATAATTGGTCAATGTTTTGTTTTTCTTCCTATTTTATTTGGGTGAATGGGTTATTTTTTACCTATCGTCAATAGCGAGACAAGGTATATGCTATAATACAAGAATGATTTAACGGTTTATTAGCAGACAACTTGAACCTCTCAAGTGAGCTCAGAAACCTGCTAAACACTGGGCCTATCTCACAATGGTAAAGCTATAGTGCCCAGACCTGAACTTGAGGAAGGTTTTTCTAGTTCAGGTGAAAGTGCTCTATCCATTGAGCCCCCCCCCCCCCCCCCCGCCCAAAAAAAAAAAAAAAAATTCCTGAATTCAGACATTGTTTCAAATTCACACCAAAAATCATTGTGCTCTCCTTATTCATCATAGGTAATTGTTAACTTGTGGTATCATCAATAGCTACATAGGGAATATATTAACCTAAAAAAATATATTATTATAATTCTTTTTATTACATGTGCCTTGAGCTTGGAATAATCCTTCTGTATGGCCTCTATTGTTTCCATGTGCGCTGCCGGCCCCCAGACTTGAGCCTATTTTCGGGAAGTGACCCCCCAAAACAGAAGCAGCAGTGTGTATCTCAAGTCTTGTTCCTTTTTTCTGTTCCTCATCCCCAGCGTCACTCTTCAATTCTCTGAAGGGCTTGTTACGGCCTGAGTCACTGGAGTAGGACGTATGTAATGAACAACTATAGTGTGTGGATTACAACACAACTCCTACGCAAAATCAGTGACTCGCTCGTTTTGGGATTACTCACAAACTGCAGTAATCATGTGACCTCTTTCTGAATCAGGGGTCCTTAACAGAGGGGTCCTCGCAGATACATACACCTACATACATATGGCTGCAATCAAACAGTTCAGCATTTACCGTCAGTAAACAAATCAGGCATACCTCTCTGTTTATGAGTCATTTGCAGCCAGTGAGTATGCAAAATGGCATTCTTTACATGTTAGTACAGCAGAGTTGGTCTTTGCTGGCAGGTAAACAACCATATAACGTAAAACCGTAATAATGATTGGAAAGGTGGTGACAATAAAACACTGTAAACACAGCTTAGGGCGCCGGTTTTCAGGTGATTTTGTAAGAGGTGGGAAGCCATAATTATACTATCATTGGAGGGAAAAGTAAACGAGTTACCCAGAAAACAACTCATCTTTGCTTACATGACTGAAAGTTAGTTAATTGTTAATATAATTATTGGTTAGTAATACTTACCGAAGAAAAGGAATGAAGGCCAAAAATGATGAAAGCAGTCAAAAACATTTCAGTCACGTTACAACTGTGGATGTTTTTTACCTTTAACAAGAATGTTTTAGCTGTTGTTGGGAAGTTTGTAAGTATGTTTGCAGGCTAACTCATAGGTAATAGTTTGATATTGATGAAAATTTCAGGCAAGTATCAACCAAGGAACAAATTATGGTTTTTGTGTGGTTCCAGAACACCTTCTGGATCCAGGAGATTAAAGATTCGGTAGCATTACGAGATAAGGCCAGAAATATTAACTCCAGTCTCAAGGACCCAGTAAACAAACACATTATTTTAGATTAGATAAATAAGTTTATCTTCAGAACTATATCTTTACCATTGAGAGACTCAAATTTACAGTACTGTGTGATTTTGAATTAGTAATTAGTAATCACTTATTTAGCCCTGGCCAATGCAGCTGAATAAATGATTAACCAACACAAAACAGAGCTGTCCAAATGTCCCCTTGCATTTTTTTGTTCATCCTTACTTATAATAATAGGAAATAAACAATGTGCTTTATTTGTAATTGTCCTGACAGGTTGTTGGGGCACCCTGGCCTGTCCGACACCCACCGTGTTACAGTTATTGATTCAGCCTCAGCTTATTGATTGACCCAGAGGGGGGTCCTCCACAAAACAGCTGTGTCTTCTGAGGACCACCATGTCTGACTCCTAAAGCCTCTGTACCTCACTATTTCTGTAAAGGTAACACATAAAACTACTTTTTCTAAATTTAATTATCTGAACAGCAAGCTATGATCCTGTAGAATGTGCTGCGAAAGGAAAATTGAGACTGCAAAAACAATCTCTGTAAACAAATTCAAGCAACTGCCTGGGGAATCACGCTGCGAAAAACATCCATAACATTTCAGCTATTTGTCCCATCTTCTTGCCAAAACCTCACCTCCAGAAACTTCTTCAGGTTTCTAGAAGTACTTGGGAAGCACTCCACCACACATTGCAATCCTACTCTTTGTCTGTTCAAGGTGAGGTTATGCAATCAGTGGCCACTAGATGGTAGGTCAGTAGCTTTAGTAGTTTTGACCAAGGGAAAAGTTAGGAAAAGACAGTGGAGGGAAAAACTTGTGTTGCTGCCCTGAGAGTGGAGAAAAATTGAGTTAAGTAAAGCAATGTCAGTGTGTTTGAGTGTATTTGTAAGAGAGGGAGGCATTGTGGCAAGGACCGGACAAGAGTGCAGGGGTTTCAGGGGGGAGTGGTTAGTGTGCACTGGCTTTATATAGAGAGTGTGACAGAGCAGAGTGAAGGACACTGAGAGAGACCTTTTACCCAAAGACTTCACCTGTCAGTGACTTCTTAAGCAACACAGACGCAACTTTTACGGATTATAAAAGTTTGTTCAATTCAAGGTAAGAAGAATTTCTTTGTTCTATCTGGGCTAGTTTCTGGGCAGGTGCAGGCTCTACACCAAAGTCACTATTCTCATGTTACCTCAAATATATTTCTCTGTTGGTTTGTCTTGTGCTTGTCCTACAGAGATTTCCTATTGTTCTAAAGTTTGTAAAGCTTTTACTATTGCAACATGTTTACTTTGTAGGTGTAGGACTGCAAAATGTATTAAATGTTTGGACGTCAATCAGTGGCAGACAGATTTTGAAGGTTATTGGGTTCAGACAATGCTCAGTTTGTCAGACTGATAATGTCCACCCTTCATTCACCTGTTGTCTGACTGGCCCCATTAATAGACACATGCCTGGTCATTATACATAGTGTATATATCATATAGAATTAACATTTAAAAAGAAACTAAAGGAGTTCAGCTCAAGTAAAGTGAAAGTGTTTGAAGGAAATTAATGTACACATCCTGCTTATTGCAGGATGTGTTATTAGGTGGCTCTCTAAAACTTGGATGATATGACAAAAATATTTAAGTTGTGTTTATTGATCTACAAACATTATCCATTTTAATGTATCAGTGTCTTTCTTAATATAAATCATCTCACCATTGTTGGCACTTGGCTGAGAGTGCTATGCTTTGCTTGGACCTGGTGAGACCTATCATACATATCAAGACAATGTGGTATTAAATTGCATTGTAGAGACACAACGAAATATTTTGTTTATTCATGCTCTGTGATCAAACTATTCACATCTCATAGTTACCTCTTTTAACATGTTGTCACTTGTTAGGATGCTGCAGTTGGAGTTCTCTCTCTGTATTAAGGCTGGTTCATCCCAATAGGTCATTTGTCTGGCTGTAGTGCGGGACCACTAATATGACTCCAGCTGTCCCAAGCATTGATGGACCATATGGTGGTCTGCCTTTGAGACACAAGAGTAGGGCTAAAATGAGATAATGGATTAAGAGTATGTTGAAAAGGTTTTTGATTGTGCAGTATTTAATACTAGTTTTTTGTATGTAATTAGATTTTATATTATACTTTGAGCCAAACTATTGCCACACACACAGATAGCCTGTGTGCTTTCCTATTAACACTCGCAATGATGCTGTGTTTTTGCCATTGTTGGTTTGTTCAAAAAGCTCAAAAAGTAAGTAAGGTAATATCTTTGATGATACCTGAATTATATTTGATATGATTTTGATGATATCTTCAGGATAGGTCAGTAATGGGTCTTTTTTAATTTTTATGTTGTAGATCCAGAATATTTTTTGGATTCTTTACCAGTGCGAGATAGGTATGTCCCAAAATATACTAACTGTCTGAAGTATTTCTTTATAGATTCTTTACTATTTTTAGATTGTAATATATAAGGGCTTTGTGGCTCAGTGTCTAGAGTATTTCCCCAGCGCTATACCATTGAAAGATAGGGGTAATGCCTTGGTAGAGGTCTGTGCTCTCAGAGTCCTTTCCATGTCGTATAAAACCCATGTTTGTTTCCAGTGATGGTGTACTAAACCTTTAGCAGCCAGTGTTTTGATCAGCACTTGTTGTGCCCTTTATACTGACATTTTGACCCAAAGGCCTCACAGACTGGTGGGTGTTTTATTGCACGGCTGCTACAACAAAACACTTGTTGTAAAAGGAAGAGACTTGTTCATCCCCACTGCCATATGCTTGCCTCTGCCTCAGTGTGAATCTGTTTGTGTGTCCCTGGACTAAAGGCACAGTCATGCAGAAAACAGTCCAGCAAAGATCCTTTTTCCGGGGTGCAGCTTTATGTGTAGGGTGTCTATTATTCTCTGGGATCTGATTGGATAATTAATGATTTGATTTATGTAAGCAGTGGCCAACCCCTTGCCATTGTTCGACCCTGCCCATAGGATCTGCATTTAGAAACAGGCCAGCACACACACAAACACACGTGACCTTTGTTGAGGCTAAGTGGACAGGGATGGGTCCTGGCCTATGCACTGTCCAAGCACAAGACACAAAACAGATATGATACAGAACAGTCTAATATACTTCTGGTCTGTTTTTAGCATGTTCTTTGTTTTCTGATATCAGATTGAGTTAGCTGCCCCCGAGAACATTTATAACTGGATAATATTAGTTGACCCTTTGCACCAGTGGGACAGCTTGCATATGACAGCTGCATGCTATTGTGTATTGACTTCCTGCACAATCATTTTCTGTTCAGATCTTTAGTAATGTTTATTATTTTACATATCCCTTGACTGGCAAAAGACAACATGATGCAAAAATGAATTTACGGGGGATGAATAATGGTCAAGTCAACATTTTCTTATGAAGTATGTTTTCATATTTAGCTGCTGTTTGTTTTGGCTTCTTATGAGGAAAGTAGGGGGAAAGATATCTCAGTCGATTATATGGTCTCATTCCTGCCAACTTAGTTTAAACTTATCTTGTGTTTGTGTATGCATACTACTAAGCTACCATTTGTGGTGATGTTTCTGCAAAGAACACAGCGTAAACTTGATGGTGTACTGGCAACAGTCACACCTGAATGATGGCACCCACACAACTTAATTTCTGTGGAAAATCGCCTTAAAACATTGTTATAATTATTGTATAGGTGCAACAAGTATACAATAGTTTGCTAATACTAATAAAATGTCTGTTTCTCACAGATTCACAATGAAAACCATCTTGTTGACTGTGACTGCGCTGCTCCTAGTGCTGGGAGTGGGAACTGCAGATAGGATCCTGTCGAGAAGGAGTAAGAGGGAGCTGGCCAGTCCTCTGCATTTGGGAGGCATCAGGGACCCGTATGGCTCCTACTGCCAGAGGAGAGGAGGCTGCTGTCCCGGCAGGGATGACATTTGCACTGTCCCTTATCTGGACACCATCTGTTACTGCGACCTCTTTTGTAACCGTACTGTGTCTGACTGCTGTCCAGACTTCTGGGGTCACTGTCTTGGGGTGCAGCCTCCATTTATTGGTAAGTATAATGCCAGGGGTTAAAATAACTTCTGTGGGAATGACAACACAAACTTCTGTTAACCAAACTTTATCAAACATTTGAGAAATAGACCTTATAAAAATAAAAGGCCTTAGAATCAGTGGGTAACCTGCATTATAATAGGGGAAATGTTAAATCTATTCAGCCACAAAGGCCTTATCTTACAGTGGTAAAGCACCCACAAACAATACCTGGATTGAGGCAATGATCCAAATCCACTCCAAAAACAAATCCTTTTTTTTTTGTTCTATTACTGACATTTCCTGACAAACCGACGAACCAACCAACCACTGCCAATGAAAACATAACTTCCTGGGCCAGAGTAATAACAAAACAATGTCCAGATGCCTACTTTAAGTTACTTTATGAAACACCTCTGCACCTTCTGTGCTGTCAAATAGTACACTCGCCCTCCAGCTAATTTTTGCCTTTTTTAATAAAACCACACTGTATACATGCCTGTACCCTATATGATAAGATGATTTTGTGTTTTTGTTGCAATGCAGTGCGTCATCCATGTTGCTGCTTAAATTCTCAAAAACATCAACTTTCAGGTATTTAAAATGCGCATGCGTGTTATTATTTTAAATCATCAAAGGCATAACGCAAGCATAGACACACTACGGTTGGAAATTTTAAATTAAAACAATAATATAAAATAATATAATATATAATGATATGATATAATATGATTTTGTTTCCATTGTGCAGACTTCCACCGGCACTAGTTAACATGCAGAGGTGTAAAATGTGCCAGCGAGCACTACCTGAGCACAGAGAAGGAACAGTGAGCTTCTTATTAACCCAGGACGAGGGGAGGGGGGTATAGAGGGATGAATGGAGGTCAGGCGAAAGAATGTGGGCTATGTAGAGGCAGAGACATCAGGCCTGGGATGGGTGGAAGTGAGGTCCCGGCAGGTATGTGCTCCTCTAATTGACAAAGTAAAGGGGTTTAATAGACGGGCCTCTCACTGGTCTTGGGCACATAGTACGTCATACAATTATATCGCTTCAAAGAAAGGAAGGAAGAGGGTGACACTTTATTACAATGGATTCTTATTCTCATGGCCGGTCACACATAATTCCACACCGGTCTGTATTCAATGCTAAATCCAGCTGCTTATTATTGTGAGATATGAAATAGTCACTGCCATCATATGAAATCACCTGCTGAGTCCAGCCGAATTATATGTCTACAGCAGTCTAGTGGTTTACACTGGGTTGTGATTGTCTATGACAGCTGTAAGCCATAAATCCCACTTTGCTAGGCCTCACGTTATGGGGTAATCATCCTACTCCGCCTGTGAATTCACACTGTAACATCATGCCCTGAATTCCTTAACAAATTTACACTGACACCGGCATGAGCTATAAGTCATGCTGTAGATAAAAAGTCTGTCACCAAGTCTCTGCTGTTTACACAACCTATAAGTGTGAATGAGAGAGACTGTTACAGGTCAAATTCCCCTGAAAGGAATGCTTAACGCTGATTCACTGCCACCATGTCACGTTTCAAGCTCAAAATGGACTTTATCAGCAGGAGGTGAACATTTTTCCTAGTTTAATTATTGATGTATTGAGTGGGCAGCATTCTTGCTCTTCTCATTAGATGAAGGTGAGCATAAGCTGGTTAAAGCATGACTCGGCAGCAGGAAGCCTGGGAAGGAAGGAAAGACGCTAACGCCACATTCCTACAGTGGATTATGGAGCTCAGAGCTTCTTAGGGAACACATTTTTTTTCTGTGTACTCTCATGCTAAGACCCACACGTTTACACACAAGAGGAGCCCATGTTGATGCCACACATCAAATATATTAACTAATTTTTTTTTGTCTCCTAGGCACCTGTGAACGAAATGGAAACAAGTTCTTAACAGGGCAAACATACAAAGAGAACTGTAATTTATGGTAGGTAAACCTGCCTTTCGCCTTCATGTCTCTTAATGCTCATAAAACCTTAAATGTTCCCACAGGTTAATAAAAGTCCATACAACTCCACATATAAACACCCAAATTAATCTACAATATATAGCCCTCATATTTTACAACTTAAAAAAGACCTTTGACCTATAGTTGACATATAGTTTGTGATACAACTCTTCAGTCTACAGGCGTCTCTCCGGCCTAAAAAATACTGCATAGGTCCAAACAAAATTGCTTTTTCATGCAGCAGTATAATCTCTACTTACCTCTGCAACATCTCCCCTGCTGCATAACTTGGCAAACTTGGATTGTAAAGGAAACCCATTATCTCCTAAGCTTCTGAAAGGCCAAAGCATGTAACAATGACTTTTGTGACTCAAAATAAGGCAAGTAAATATTGAAAAAACGGTTGAAATAATGAATAAATATAAACTTTGGGACTTTTTATCTGTGATTTGTTTGTACAACTAAACACTGTACTACTCATAAGAAGATTTCAAGTATTGGGAATCTACTGCCCTGATATATAAACAACTATTCTAATCTAGCTTCTTTCAAAAAACTGCTCAAACAGCAATTTACTGTAGGTATTAGCTCAGTTGATAATGTAATCCAAAAGTGAGAATCTTTGTAAAACACTTAGCATGTCTGCATAATGTCCCCTAAAGGAAAGCTAAATTTGTTCTTGTAGTGGGCGTTTGAAAAGGAGGAGAGGAAGTTAAATGACTGAAGAACTACATTTCTCACCTGTCCTCGACTGTGGTTTCTCACTACAGTGTCACCAAGTCAGTGTCTTTGTGAGTTTAAGTGGTCAACAGTGTTGGTTTAGTGTCCATTTGCACATGTATTTTACAGTATATTGCTTTTCAAAACAGAACCCTGCTGAGTCTGTTTGCCAGGACATGTCTAAACTAAACAGTGTTGGCCCACAGCTCTTTAAATCTTTACATAGTGCAGCTGTTTGACTGCAGTAGCTGCCCTGTGTCAAACTGATGGCTTAAGACTAATTGAGACAGTTCTATTAGATTTGAGTGAAAGGACCTGATGGTTGCACAGATAAGAGAGACTGGTAATGTCTCTCATTTAGATTTGATGAATTGCAGGGCACTGGCTGAAGTGTGTGAGGAAAGACTTGTCAAGATAGTTTCAGGTCGACAGTCTATGTGCCAAATCCGCTTTTGACTTAATGACAAAAAGCACTTCAATCTTTCACACAGCCTTACTAAAGCAGTACACATGGACACTTGAAAAATTGCACCCTGCCATTAGCACAAGGGGAGACATTTGCACTCCTACACTTTATAATTTCCCGAATGGCCATCCTCCCGTCCTGGTGCAGTCTGACAGGGCTTCCGCTGATACACAGACACCTCTCCCTCTCTTCCTCTCATTAACAGGACTGGAGCCCCCACACTCTACTATCTCTACTTCTTCCTAGCCAGCAGATTGGGCTGCAAAATAGTTATTTCCTGTCACCAACCAAAATATTACCAATAGATTAAATGTGCTTTGGTAGCTGGTGTGTGTAAAAGTGCAGTTTGGCTCTAGTCTTTCTATCTTCTGCCTTTTGTTTGTTTATAATACCTGTCTTGTAAAGTGGAACAACACAGCAATTGAGCATAACATTTTTGGGATCATAATGACTTGAAAAATCTATAGAGCTATATTGCAACTGCAGATGGATTTGTGATAATAGAATAAAAATTTGAAGGGCCATTGCCAAATCATATTCCCTGAGATTGCATAAACAGTAGCATCCATAAAAATAAACAAAGAAAGCTTATATTTGGCAGCTCATTTTTTTATCTATTTTTGCTTCTTGCCAAACTTTCCTGCTGCTGTTTCAATCATAGATATTGAAAATGTATGTTTTAAACTCAAACATCTGTTGCCACATGAGAGGATACACCATGCATGGTTATGTGTGTTATATGTATGTATATAAGTGAAATCCCCATGTATTTCCCCATGGCTCAAAGGTGAAGTCATTCAAATTATTAAGCGTGACCTGGAATGTAAAATATGGCCTCCCGTTGTCCACATAGGTCTCATTACTCATATCTGCGGCCACACTCTGTCCGTGTGCCTCTGTGACTCTGTCATTACGCCTATGCTTGTGTTAATTTATTACGCTTCCCCAACCCGGTGGCGCTTTGCTGGATGCATGCGATGTTCTGACGGGAGGGAGAGGTCAAAGGTCACTGTCTGTTCCCTGCACCTCTGTCCCTCTCTGGGAGGATGCTGCAGGAGTCACAGGAAGGTTTTGTGTGCAAATATACACGAGATACACACGCAGTGGATTTAGTGTGACTGAAGGCAATTTAGCTCTGTGCGCACCGATTGACGCTCCCCAGCATGTCCGAATGGGAACACGAGTGAGGGTTTCAATAATGTAACAGTCTGACATTGTCCAGACAGGTCCCATGCCATTGTTAGCAAATGTTCATAGCTATAGTCAAATTTGTGCTGAAACTACGAAATCATCACACTGTAAGTATTCATCTTATATAGTATAAGATGGATTTATCTGTTGAATGAACTACAGGAATCACATATTTGATATCGCACACTCTTGTCAGCAATCGAGACGCACACATTACTAACCACTATTTTTAAACATTTTTAATATAAACAAGTAAATGTCATTGGTAATATCCGGCTCTCTTATCTACTTTGTCATCTTCCCAACTTCTGTATTCCTTCTGCTTTCTCTTGGCTAAAAATGGACCTGTGTGCTGCTGCCATAAAAGGCTTCATGTGGCCTTTATCCTCCTCATCTCTCTTTATCCAGTCATTTTGGGCAGCTAACTTTGCTCATATTTAACTTAGGATATTCCCTGAGTGTCTGCATTTGAGTTTTTCTTTAACAGGGGCTACATCATGTTGAATTCGAGTTGAAATATACTAAAGCATTCATGTTGAAACATTTTTGCAAATCAAAGTTACTCTTAACTGTACTCACTTGTTTTTGTCTTTTCTGTAGTACGTGTGGTTCTACTGGACGCTGGGAGTGCGAGCAGAATGCCTGTTTGATAGAGGCGGACATGATCCAAGCAATAAACAGAGGAAAATATGGGTACAAGCCACTCAACCAAGTACACTTTACATGATGATAAGATCTAAAGCACACATTGTTCCTGACTTTTCCGTCCCGCTCCTTTAGGTGGAAGGCTGCAAATTACAGTCAGTTTCATGGCATGACGCTGGATGAGGGCATCCGCTACCGATTGGGCACACAGAGGCCCTCCAGGACGATCTTAAACATGAACGAGATCCAGGTATGTCATACTGTTAATGGGACATTTGTAGATACCATTTTCCAGGTTTTCCAGTTTGGGAACCCCCTTAATTATACTCTTCTACAGCATCACCATTACAACCTTAGACATCAACAAACAACTGAGTTTTTTTTTCCACAAAGACAGAAAATGCTATTTACTTTGGATTTTGTAGCAATGAAATGATATTGGTGTGGCCAGAGGGCGCTGCTTGAGTCAAGGAAGCAATATCCTTCCCTCTTTAGGAAATCTTAGGTAAAGAATTTCCTCTGACTAAATTTCTCTGTTGGAAACACCCTGTACGTCACAAGCCCTCCCATTTCTTTTTCTATGTGTGTTCAGTGAAAGTAAACTTCACTTTGAAAGGTGTCTTACAGTGTTAGTAGCTCAATGAGCATTCAATTCTTATTAGCTACTGTCATTTTCATAGGTTGTAACAGTCTAAGCTCTTGATGGTTTTGTTGGTAAATTTGATACTTTTATGAGGTTCCAAAGCCTAATACAAAAAGAGAGTGTTTATAAAAAAAAAAAAAATCACTTAATTATGGTGGCTTGTGAGCAGGTGACTGCCTCTCTGTCTGGGACCTCAGTCCACTGTGATCCACAACGTCTCTGTTTACATTGCGTCCAGACAGATTACATAAGACAGACCCAAAACAGCAGACAGAAGATAGAGGGGATGGTGGCAGGCATAAAGAGCAGCCTCCTTCACTGTCTGCACCACCATCTCTCTATCGAGCGTCCGTCCACACATCCTCCTAACTCTCACGACATACCATGGCTTCTTCCTCACGTCACGCCTCTCCCCTTTTGAGTTTCTGCCGTCTGCAAGTCCCTGCCTGTGCCAGGAACTACATTTCAGCCCATTCATAAATGTTCCTTCCTGCTCACCTCTGTTCAAATGGCTCCAAATTGGATCATTTCATAAAACATTCACTCTCGGTTGTGTTGTTGTTAGCTTTACTGTGCCTTGAGGATGTGTCGTAAGGCTGAGACGCCGACCTTTCACCCTTAATATCGGCGGCACATTCCTTTGTCATGTATCAGCTGTCTGCCTGCCCTCTGCATACTTCAAGAGGGGAACGTCAGTTTTTCAGAAGTGTGCGCACTGTTATCACACATAACTGAGAGATTAGGAGTTCACCCAACCTTAAGCGGAGATTAATGAATGGGGTATGTTTGGCATTTTGGGAGTCATGTGAGCCATATCGTAATGAGGATTTATCTTTTCTGGGATATTTCTAATTTAAACAACAGACAGACTCTTCCCATCTTGGAGAAGAGTGTCCTAAAATGGTAGCAACCATGGAGATATCTGGAATATGTCACTGGTTCAGAGATTGACAAGAGGCCAAATGGTCCTAATTGTCTGTGAATAAGTCCTTTCTACACAATGCTTGATTAACAGGCTTATGCAATCAGCCCATAATCCAACCCTGTGGCACAAAGAAAATGACTGAATAGTTTGTTTTTTGTTGTATCAAAAATTTCCTCTGCATAACAAATCCTAATTCAACTAAAACACATCTAAATGCTTTACATCTAATATTTAAGTGCATTTTTACATACAAAGCACCGTGTTAGCTGTAGATAGATATAGGTAAACACTAATGGAGATGTTATTGTCTGTTCATCAGATGAATATGGATCCTCAGAGTGACCAGTTGCCCCTTTACTTCAACTCAGTAGAGAAATGGCCTGGAAAGATTCATGAGCCACTGGACCAAGGCAACTGTGCAGCATCATGGGCCTTCTCCACAGCAGGTAGGCACTGACTAAACATAATAGAAAAGTTTAAAAAGGTTTGTACTGTTTGGGCATGCACTGGTAAAATAATGTTTCCAAAGATATTTTTGGCTCAGTAGCCAGCTACCAAGTGGATTTATAAAATATGTATTATGTCTGAACCTTATACAGATTTTAGAGTCATGTTAAATTTCATTAGATTTTTTTATTAAATACTTGTAGGGCATTTTGCCACTTAGAATAGATTTGTAGTTTTAACCATTTGCTTTTCTTTTTGTCATTTCAGTGTAGACACAAATAGTATCAGGGACAGGGGAGTACTTGTATGGGATTATATGGAAACTTTGAAGATAAAGATAATGTAATGAAAATATTGTTGTTCTTCATTAGCTGTGGCTTCAGACCGAATTTCCATCCAGTCCATGGGTCACATGACCCCTCAGCTGTCTCCTCAAAACCTGATTTCCTGTGACACTCGGAACCAGGGGGGCTGTGCTGGGGGACGCATTGATGGAGCCTGGTGGTACCTCCGCCGCAGAGGGTACACTCTGATTTTATACTAACTAAAATTGTATAACTTTTCATTTATAATGCATTGTTCAAACATTTTGTTTTGTTTTGCAGAGTGGTGACGGAAGAGTGCTACCCATACGTACCTCCTCAGCAGACACCCGCTGAGGTGGCCCGCTGTATGATGCAGAGTCGCTCTGTGGGACGGGGCAAGAGACAGGCCACACAGCGCTGCCCCAACACACACAACTACCACAACGACATCTACCAGTCCACACCACCATACAGGCTCTCCACTAATGTAAGTAATGCATCACCTGTTCTCTCATTTCCTGTAAACACTATGGTATCATTGTTCTCATTAGTTTGACAGTGTGCCAGATCTCCCTCACGTGTGTTTTTGCACTTTACTCATGCATTTTTGCGTTCTATAAATGAACATGAAAATGTTTGTTTAGCTACTACAGTTTCATAATGCTCAGGAGCTGATACTTTTACACACAAACAGCAACAGAGGCTGCCCATTGTTTTCCAAGTATGTTTACCACTGAGTGCATTCAATCTATTTACCCATTGGATCTTGGTAGAAACTCAATCTTTACATCAATATTCAGTTTATTCTTGTATCAAATATCTAGTGAAATTGAATTATGTTGTTTACAGTTTTATTTTTATTGATACATAGCACTATGTCAGTAAATCTGGGTACAGAAAGATAAAGTCTTTGCCAAACCAAAGCTATTACAGAAAGAACTTGGTATCGACTAGGTTTAGCACTGAATTATGATATTGTACATTTATAGAAATGCACCTTCAAAACTACACCATTAGGAAGTATATAAAATTGATTTCTTTTAATATTTTGATATTTTAAACTCTCATTTTACCTTTCCCAAAATTATCTCATATAACTCATCACAGACAAATCAATAAACTATTGCTGACATGTCTTTTATCAGGCAGAATCCATCAGCTCTGACTCACGCTAATGCTAATGCTCCTCACAATCGTTACTGCATGTTATTTGTGTCTCCCAATGGTCTATGAAGTCAATAAACCAGGCATTAAAACCAGGGGAGGCCCAATCTTATTATCTGACTTTTAACATCTTCAGAGGCTGTTATACTCCTCTCCATCTCACTGACATATAATGATCTTTGTGCCTTTCCTATAAATCCTTTATCTATCTTGTCTCACAGGAGAAGGAGATTATGAAGGAGATTATGGATAATGGCCCTGTGCAAGGTAAGATGATCTGTATGAGTGTATGCCTCGTTAAATATAATCCCATTTTAGTCTTTTGAATCTAAACAACACTATTCCCTCATGGATTAGTAAGCAAACACAGTAATGATTTTCAAAGCTTGTAACTTTGAGGCTAGAGTTGCATGTCTGACCCCTGGCGTCACGTTTGACCTTAGCATAGTTTTGGCCACATTTTGTCAGAATCGATGGGCCATCATGTCAGCAAGGTCAGACTGACTTTCCTTTACTACCCATGTCTTTGTCTGCTTCCCATCTGGACCATTGTCACGTACACCTTAATAAGCAGCATTCCTATGTATGTGCTCTATGAACCTGTGCCAGGTCTTTTGGTTTATTGTTCATCCGTCCAAAAAGACTTGATGGCTTAATCTCAAGTTCCTTTTTGACAATACCAGTGATGTGTGTACATGACTATTTTTATTACGTTTTGTCCTGGTGTACTGGAAAGTACAAAATGTGTCCTCAGTTTAGGTACACTATATTTAGATATTGCTTGAATATGTAATACAATGAGTAATGCCTTCCACTTACATATAATGCAGCAGTTCCAGTTCTAATTTAACATTTGTGCTCTTCTAGCTTTCATGGAGGTGCATGAAGACTTCTTTGTTTACAAGAGTGGAATCTACAAGCACACTGATGTCAGCTTCCCCAAACCTCCACACTACCGCAAACATGGCTCACACTCAGTCAGGATCCTTGGGTGAGTTTGAGAAAGAAAATTAACTGAGGATTGGCGACTTGAGAAGTTGTTTTAGTTTTATAGTATTGAAGTTTTGCAAAACACTTTTGACAGAGCTACATCGTATATGAGTAAGTATATGAGTAAGTAGATGAATAAGCTTCCCTCCCCATCAATTGGTTTTGAAGACACACCTTGTCTCCGCTCCTGTTCCGGCCCAGACAAACCCTCCACTGCCCTCCTCCATCACCTCCATCAACCACAACAACCACAACTATGCAGCCGAGCAGACGTCTGACACACCTGGAGACCCTGGCCCCTCCTTTTCTGTTTTTTTTTTTTTTTATCTCACCTGTAGTTGTTCACTTTAGTCATTTTAAAATTAGTCTATTCATCTAAGTTTATTTTTTAAGTATCACTTTCATTTATTTATACCATGTCCTCATACCCATTCTGAGTGCTCTAGCTACCAACACCCTATTTTCAGCTAAAGAGCTAGAATGTCTCTGTCACTGCCTGTCTGCTTGTGATCTTCAATAGAAAGACACATATAATGCCTTAGCTTGTCCCAGAGAAATGTGAGACATTAGGAAACTCAGTCCTCTGTGCTATGACTAAGTGCTTTTATCTGGTTGGCCACTGATCACGATAAACACTTTTTTAACCCAGTCTTAGCTGCTGCTGTGTCTTGTGTGTGTCTCAGATGTATACGTTTGATGGTATTCATTTGATGATAACAAGGCATGTACAGGCTTGTTGAACATAAACACCCCAACTTCTATCTACAGACCTATACTTACCTTGTTCAAATGACATGCACACTATGCTCAAAAATGTTTTCGTGTAAAACTGTTTGTACATTGTGCTGACATCATTGGTATGCCCATAAAGATTTAATGTATGCCTTGTGTTAAAGCGAGGGTTAAAGCAGTGTTGTACAGCTACATTTTTGTTATAGAAGTGTGACCAATTGCATGGATTTGCACTGCTTTGACCAATCTTTTCAATTCTGCTGCCAACGTGTCAAAGTGCGCATTCAGAAATTGCAGATCATATCATTATTACAGGATTTACAGGATTTCAGAAAAACAGTATCTGGAAAGCCTATTAAAAATTATTCCCACTTTCACAAGTGCGTCTAGCTCCTTTGCTCCTTCTATTGATGCTGTGCTGCCTCCACGTTCAGGATGGGTGGATGCAGGACAGCGTTTTGAGCTCCAACCTGCCAGCCACAAGCATCAGTGTGTTTAGACAGTGTAAATCCCACAGCGATGTATTCATTTAAGCCCGGGGCCTGGGAAAGTTTGTTAAAACCATATTGAAGCCCAGTGTGGTGGAAAGAGTATTGTCTGGCGTGCTGATCCTGAGCACACCGGACAGAGACAGGGATCAGTGCCCTCAGAGGAGAGGTCAGGGGCGGGGCAGTTAGGCCTACAGTGTGGCAGCCATTGTCCGCTAGCGGGCAAGTACAGTGATTTGAGGGGAGATAAGAGATGAAGAGTGGTCCGATTGTGTCTGACTCTGTCCATACTGATAACTGTACACAAATCAAGTACGCATATGAGATTGCTGTTGGTTTTTTTAGTAAAACTAAAAGTGGGTGTGTTGTTGATTGAACGTTTCCATGCTCTCTGATTGAAGTTGGCATCAGTTGTTTCCACAGCTGTTTATGTAGTCTGTATCATATGATGTCTGACTCTAAAAAAGTCATTTGCTGATAGATGCTTGGCTCTATCCATCCATGTTGTGGTGGCGCCCCTCGAACTTGGCACAGTCCAAAACCAGACGCACACTTTTCCCAGCATTCCTTTTGCTTATAAAAGATAACAAGTGATCGGGCACCAAGTCTCTTGGGAAAGCGAAGGGCCCGTGTGCAAAAACAGGATGGGAATGGGCTTTGGGAGACTGTTTTGACCATGACAACCAAAAAAAAAAAAAAAAGTTAGGCGTCTGAGAGTTGGCAGCAGTGGAGTGCAAGGCATGATGGGAATTTATGGGCCTTTGCTAAATTGTTTTGAGGTGGGGGATATGGTTTGTCAAGGGGGCAAAGGTGGCAGATACGTCTGCTTTTACACTGTCCATGTCTGGCTGCTGGATATTGACAACATTGAAGTCGCTTCCCTGGGACGGCTTCCTGTTCCATGGCGGAGAGCGGAAACAGCACAGGAAAAGGGGAACTCCGTGTTCTTTGGAGTGGAATGATGTACAAGTGCAGCTAGGTGTTGTCCAGCCATAAATACATTTTCAGGATATGGATGAAGGTTTTTTCCACATCTTGAAGACAATCTGACCCCCCTTCCTGCTTTTATCTATCAGCAATTCCACCGTGTCCAAGGTGACATTCCTGCAGGGTCAACCAAAATAATACCTTTGAAAACCTTCTGAAGTTTAAAAATAGGGATGTAACTCACACACCACTGGTCAATGTCAACATGTTTTAAGTTTCCTTTCTGTTGTGTGGCATATGATTTCCAGTTGGTAACCATGGTGCTGTCTTATTTTCAGATGGGGTGAGGAGAGAAAAGTTGATGGCACAACGCAAAAATATTGGGTAAGTTCTGTTTTTTTTTAAATTCTCAAACATTCAATTATGGTGCTCTTTGTCCCATGAAAAATAATTTAGTGATTGAATTAACTTATGTAACCTAAAACAATGATTCCTTGCCATCATCATTAAATCTATCATTGCAAGCCTGTCTAATGGTGAACTTGTAACCATCTATTGCCTTTTCAGATTGCAGCAAATTCTTGGGGAAAGAACTGGGGTGAAAGCGGCTACTTCCGTATTGCTCGCGGGGGCAACGAGTGTGAAATTGAGACATTTGTGATTGGTGCATGGGGCAGGATTACCATGGAAGACATGCACAGCCATCACCACCACCACCATCGCAAACGCAAATAATGAGACATTTTAAAAGCCCAATGAGACATTTACCTGTACCCCATTGAGTGAGGAGATGAACTTTACTGCAACAGTGGCTCCACCATGTTGGCTGGGATACAAAATCAACCTTCTTCTTTACACCTTACTTTACTCTGGAGGTCCCTCTTTTCCCCTTAAACAAAACAACCTTCACTGCTTCCTCAGTAACTCAACATTTATGGCTCCAAAAACAAAGAAGTGAAAGCTTTTAAACATCCAGAATATTCCTCAGGTACATTCATCTCCAAAGACACCACTTCCTAGACTTTTAACTCGTTAAAAAAAAACAAAAAAAAACAGGCTTACCTGACAGAGGAAGATCGTTTGACGTGTCTTTTATGGGCCTCTTTGTCAAACTTAAGCTTTTTGGCTAAATCTGTAAACCAGACAGGGGTGAGACCCAGGGGGACAGCTCAGTGAGATGGAAATTTGAGAGGCAGATTGTCAGACATGAGACATAAAACTATAGGCACACCCAGGCCCAGTGTGTAACGTGATATAATGTTGGAGATGACCTTCCTGACATCGGTCATTCGAACACAAACACAGTTGCCTCTTTGGCTCACTTTCACACTCGCCAGGTAATAGTAGCTGAAGGCGGTGGTTTCTCACACTTACTGTAACCAATTTTCTCTTTTAATTACGATCATCAAAATCTTAAATATTTCACTGAAATCTGATTAATTTAAATAATATAATTGCATTTTTGTTGCTCTTTTAACTGTTATGTTCATCCAAAGTAAGGCAAGGCTGTCAAAATAAAAGATTCACAACATTAACTGTTGACTGCTCACAACAACACAGCCAATCTCTCATTAAATTTGAAACAATTGCGTTTAAGACAAATGCAAAGCAAAAAAACATGTTCATGTATAGCCTTAATTTGCTGTCCCATTGTTACAGTTTAAAGCTTGTTTAAAGAGTTGTATTTTAATCTTTATTTTTGTATATTCTGTTCAAGCTCACAACACACAACATTTTCTACATGTTTCACTTCATAACAGGCAGCAGCTGCTAAAATTCAGTCTGTCTTCACATCTTACAGTATTCAAGCTTGTAATACCAAGTTAAGTCAAAGCCTACAGATGAACTATATTTTGTTTACAAGTACACACTCTAATTGTTATTGCTGGAAACACAACCATTTTCTTCACTATCACAGTCTTGAATGAAGTTTTTATTGGACGCTAATTGAAGTCTCACCTAAAAAGAAAGAAAACCTGGTCTCTTATTACTGCTATTACTGCTCCATGCAAATTGCATATTCCTAACTTCAAAAAACCTTTTCATTTCTGTGAAACATTTACTATAAAAAAGGTGCCATTTTCTTCATCTTTCATTGGTAGAAATTTGGATAAGTAATGCTCCGAATGATGTTTCTGTCTTAAGTAATGATCTGTACTATGCAAAAGTCTTAGATAGGTTTAAAAAAAGGCTATGAACAATGAATTCGAAAAGCCATTACTGACTTTTCCTAAAACTTTCACAACAAAATAAAAAATGTATTATGTATTTATTAAAGCACTCATAGTGACCTCACTAAAACTTTTGCATCGTACTATAGGGATCTGTATCATCAGTATGAATGTTTTAGCTTTAGCGGTTGCACATTCATTGCCAATACCGCTTCTCTGGGTTTACTTTTTTTGGTGCTTATTTATGTGACAGATTCAACTGTACTGTATGTTTGGATCATTGCAGAAATGATTAACTGTGGACTCAGACCAAAGGTGTATCCTCCATCTTATCATCCAATGTTTCTTTGGACCAAATGCAATGTAATACAAAATGTCATTAACTTGTGTTTTCTGGTGATGTAGAGATGGGACCAATATTTTTCTGATAACATTGAATTCAACAGATCCAATGTACTAGTGTTCACTGCACAGCCACTCTCACTGCAACTCTATCTTTCCTTAAATATTAATGTGAAATAAACAACTTCATATCCACTGACTTATTTATAAAAGATGTAAATTATATGCCCTTTGTCTTCTTTGTGTTGTGCAATGTCGTATCAGCCTTGTCTTGTGTATTGGTCACTGTGATTGCAATACACACAATAAATTCTCTTCAAAAACAGAACTTAACATGTCATTGACTACCAATGCTCCTGAAATAATATGGCTGCAGTGGGTATGTTATTCAGTTGTGAATGAGTGTGATTTTTGCTCATATTTAGAGTCAGTGAGCCACAATGGGCAATGTGTTGAGGAGCAAACCCAATGTGATGTGGCAGGCCGGGACGGGGTTTTCAAAAGAGAGTGCTGCGTCAGCTCTTCCACAAGTGAGAGGAATAGTTCAGGCCATCTGTCTGTGGATGAGGCATACAGTGTTTGGAAGAGAGGGTTCAATTACATTTTTGTCAAATGACAAATAATGTGAAAAATAGATCAGATAGCACAAAATAATGTTTTGGCTGCTGTTCATCTTAGAAATGTTAATGTTTACTCATAAAAAAGCTACCAGAAAAACTTTAATTTGTATGAAAAAGCGAAATATCAAAAGTAGAAGCATGCACCTCCGTCAATGTATTAGCATCATGGTTAAAATACCGTGCTCTGACTTTGATTCAAAGGAGGTCACTTTAAGTTCAGGGGTAATGTTCTATCCATTAGTAGGCCACAAAGCCCTTTACTTAACAATGGGAAGGTGAAAAATATGATCTGTATCCACAACAACAAGTAAAAAATTGTTCCTTTCTTGACCCCTTGTGATTGAAATATTTTTTGGATGTCTCTATCCTGTAATGGTACAGAATCCTTTAAAAAATCCCTGGATCGAGATGATGCTCTAGATCCACACTAATAAAGTCTTACTTTGCTCTTTGGCTCATCACTTTTTGAGTCAAACCAACAAACAACCAAGCCAGCAAAACATCCTGGGTAATGCTCCACCTTCCACCACTTTCCAACATTAAAGTGCTCTAGTTCTAGTTTTATGGGCTAAGTGTGTTTTGGTGCTTATTCCCAGTGCCACACCTGGCTGAACACCTGTCCCCGAGGAGAAAGTAGACAGGAGACTCCCACTGGCTTGTTTGAAGTCAACCCAACTACAGGTTTGTTTAATAGGCCTTACCAGGAGGAAAGCCACATTTATCCAGGGCTGTGGGAGTGAAAAGTAGCAGGTCCTGCCAGGGGCTGCTCGCTACAGGACTGACCTTCACCTTGCATTCCTGCATCTGGTAAACTTTTAATGAGGGCGGGCATGAACTCTGCAAACAATGGAACATACTTGTGAAAATATTTCCTACAGTGTTTTCTAAAAGACTGTGATGTTTCAACTAGTTAAAGTGGTTATGGGCCCTCTTCCCACAAGTCAAAATGCCTGATGAGTCCCAACATCAGGAGTGAGAGAAGTACTCAGCATCTGTTTAAAAGTAAAAGTACACATATTTCAAAATAACATTACCCAAGTAAAAGTGGTTAATAAAAGCATTACAAAACAAAATTGTAAAAAGACAAAATAGTATATCTTTGATGATTTTTTTGCAGCTACAACTAGAGCTACTATGACTACTGTTACTACTACTACCTCAACTACTGCTATTACTACTTCTACTGCTGTTATTAGTATCATGAGTACTACCACAGGTACTACACCTGTTCCCAAACCTGAAATTGATCCCAGACCTTCTGATGTGAAATGAGTGTACACACCTTGCAATTTATTTAATAAAATTGACATTTTTCCCTTCAAAATATATTTTTACCTGAGTATATTTTGAAGTGAAAAAATGCCAATTTTGAGTACAACAGCAACTTGACTTACTATGTGTTTTTTTTTTTTTTTTTATCCTGTACTGACTATATAGATATCTTTTACTTTATTTGATAGAAAAATGTGGTAATAGACTCTGGCTCAATGAAAGCTCAGCTGCTTCACAATGGTATCCGGAGAATAACATTCACTGTTGCAGCTTATCTCCACACAGCAGCAGCCTCTTGGATCCACTTTATACACTTGGATCAGGGAGACGCTCCAGTGGCTGTCTGTTTACATTTGCTTCATTGTTTCTGCGTCACACATGGGGCAGATCATTTATTACCCCAGTCACTGCCTACTTAGTCTGTTCCTCTCAGCTGATGACCAAGTAGGACAAAAGTGCTTATTAAAGTGAAACAAGCATTGTCCAAAACTCCACCCAGGATGTGCCAGATTCCTTGAAATGTTCAGATCCACACTCCTGAGCCTTTTCTGTGAACTCGGGGGGTTCAGTAAACATGTTTTGAAAGCAGAAGCGGAGGAAGTACTCAGGTAAAAGTATTTGCTTCATATCTTGATATTACTCAAGTAGAAATAAGTACCCAGAAAAAATGCTAAATAAATAAAATAATAATAATAAAAGTACTGAGTGTACTTATGTACTTACTGCTACTAACCTTGAAGTACTATTACTTTTACTTATAATAATAATAATAATAATAATAATAATAATAATAATAATAATAATAATAATAATAATAATAATAATATATTAACTACTACTATATGACCACTACACACTTTGACACAAAGTTCAAAATACTTTTACTTTTAAGTGAAAGTGAAAGTATGGTTTAAAAGTATGGTTTTAGGTAAAGTACTCTGAAAGTATATTTCCTTTAAAAACGTACTTCAATAAAAGAATATATTTACTAGTCCAACGGTGTTTGTAAGATGCTGTTTGTTGCTGGAGGCATAGCATTTTTTGTTAAACAGAAGCCCATAATAAACAAGTGTATTTTTTTCCCCAAATGCTGAAACTGTGATAAATCAAATTGCTTCAGGGGTAGACAAACATATGTATAATGCCAATGCTTCCCCTTTGATGTATGTGTCCTCTGAACTGTGTAAACAATAGTCCCCCATTCAAAAGACTTCCTGCGTTGTATTTCTCATAACACAATAAAGCCCTTTCCTCAGGGGAATATTTTGTTTGCAGTCACATGTGGTTTAATACTTTGTTTATTCCGTTTTAAATGCTTAGTAGTATAATAAATAGCAAACAATGGTCCATAGCATTAATCACTTTATTGGCATAATCATATTTCTTCTAATTCAACAACTTCGCAGTGAAATGCATGTTGTAAATTTGTAAGTGCTGCCATCTACCGGCGATATTTTAAAACAACACATTGTGATCGCTACCTTTACTGAATAGACTGAATAATTACTGAAATAGAGTATAAATAGAGCATATGAAATCATAACAAAACGGTCAAAATTAAAATCCTTCATAGGTCTTCAAAGGCAGATTTAGACGTCATCTCTCTTCGATGGATCAGTCAACGCTGCCTTTGTGTTTGCCCTTTTTATTAAAGTGGCATTGTCCTGTTTTATTTGAAAAATAAGCACTTTTTTATTTTATTTATTTGTTTATTTATTTTTAGCGTGGACCAGTTCCTCTTCTGCACTCGCACATTCTGTAGGCACAAATGTAGAAAATACCTGCAATACAAACATACATAAATATTTACCAGAACAGTATGTTTTCCCTCCAGAGACTGACTGTTTACTGTCTTTGTCCAAGAATAGTGGATTACAGTACTGTGCAAGAGTTTTAGTGGAGTGTGAAAAAATGCTGTTAATTGAGAGATAATTATTTTTATTAGCCTATTTTTTATTTTGAAAAATTCAGGAAATTTCAGTAATGGGCCAAGGACAAAATGGTTGATTTAGTTGTGGATCTAGATCACTGTTTAGACCCAGTAGTGTACTACTTTTGAGATATGAAGATACTAACTTTACTCACTAAAAACACATATGGTTAGTTTTAGTTGATTCTTTATCATTGTGAGATATAAGGGTTTTGTTGCCCAATAAATCTTCAATCTTCGATTTTGAGTCCTGGTCTGGGCACTCTATTGGTAACTTTAGGACCAGTGCCTTGGCAGAGGTCAACACTGACTTGCTTCTAGTTTGTTTTTTCTTCTTCTTCTTCTTTTTTTTTTTTTTTTTTTTTGCTATTTTATGTATTTTTGTACATTGATACATCTTTCTTTGTTCATAGTCCGTCAAACCGTTTGATTTTTGCACAGTACCATAGCACAGTAGGTTCTACCTGCAAAGAAGGTCATGAGCATAGCCACCCAGCCCAGTATGTATGACCAGGAGAAGCGCCAGTCGCCAAAGCGCCTTCCCAGGAAGTTGACTGTCACTCCAGTGTAGATGGCCATACCAAGCAGAACAAAGAATGCTGGGAAAACAAAAGGATGTGATGTAAGTTCTATATGTAGATGAATGTTCAAAGGTTACTGGACTTACTGGAGACAAAAAACATGATTCCCGCAGCAAAGGAACGGTTGAATCTCTCAAAGGAGGAGAAGTGTGAGAAGGACATGATGCCGGCAATGATGCCAGCGAAACATGTCATCCCTGAGAGGATCATGAAGGCCCTGGTCGCATTCCAGTAAGCTGTGGGAGCAAAGAATAGGTTTGGAGCAATTCAGTGAAAAATAAAACTATCCTACTGTATGTGAATTATTATGTTCAAAAATTCAAAAAGCAAATGGTGGTATATTTAAAAAAACAACAACAACGTTGGTCTTATCTATCTCTATATTTATATTTAGGACATCATTCATACAAAGGCCCCAGACTGTAACATATAGCACATACATTTTTTGTTACAATTTTACATTTAAGGGCTCCTTATTGGGGATGGACCAATTGTTTGCTAAACAGAGGACCAAATTTAATATCTCCAAGAAATGTTGATAACAGGTCTGTAAAGTTGGTGAAGCCTTTTTGAGGTTGTTGTGATAATGTGTTACAAAAATAAATGTCTTGTCTTAGAAAGGTAAATGTGGACCAACTATTTGACAAGAAACTGTGTCTTTTGTGGTATAAAAACTAATACCTAACCTTTATACTACCTTGTGCTATCATAAGGGCCTAATAGTAAAGTAGAACCCTATTTTTTGTAGCATCCACTCCGTGTCCAGGGTTTTATTTTTTCATATTGACATTATACATCACTGAGAAAAAACATTTTTTGTATTGGTTGTCTCAATGCATGTCTTGTTTGATCCATCCAGAGCATCTTACCTATGCTGTCTGTCTGCATGTAGCACTTGTTGGCCATGCAGTACCTCCACAGACCCTGGTGGGCATAGTTCCCAGAGAGACGGTACTGCATCCAGTAGTCGGTTGCAGTGCACACCACCAGCAGGATGTTCCCCACAATGGCACAGAACAGGCCCCCTCCCATGAAGCTGTACATCTTGAGCTGAGATAATGGGCCCACTGCAGAGCAACTAGTCCAGGTAAAAGAGCAGTTAGTTCTCTACATTTAAATTGCAACATCATCAAATCATGTTTTCATTTTCACATTTGTAGAACCGTTGCAATATATATATTTTTTACCTTTTCTTTGATTGATTCATCATTGCAAGTAAAAAGGTCAAGGAAATCAATATTAAAGTGTTGATCCAGCCTTGTTCAGTTACAGTCCAGATGCATTAACTGTTTTGCTGTTTTAAAATATCCACATGAGCACCAGTGATTTTTGATCTCTTACCTTGTATCTGGAAGAGCACCTCTCCGCTGCCCACCTTTCTGAGGTAAACACACACAGTGGAGTGGAAAGAGAGCTGTTACTCACTTGGACACAGACAATACTATGACCAGAAGTTGTCCCCTGAGCGTTTCTGTTGATCACAGCAAAATCCTTTTTGGAGTGGGTTGTACTTGAATGAAGCTGACCGGGGGCCAGAGTGCATGTGACCCCTGAGTGTACAGACCAGGGCTGGTCTATGTGTTTTTTTTTTTTTTTTTTTTTTTTTTTTTGCTGTGTTTTGTTTGTTTGTTAACAGTGTGCTCCAGAACTGGGGATGTGCAGAGGTTTGCAGGACACTGTGTTTCAATGCAACATGCTGAAACAGACACTTTTCATTGAGTGCTGTCACACACTGATGGCACGAAGGGGCGCATATAGAAGGGGCTCTCAATATCAACACTCTCTCTTCCCTTTAGTATTTTGAAATTAGCTTTTTATCTCTATATTTTACCTCTTTCTTTCTGATTATTTTACACAACATTCAGAAAACAGATAAATTCAGAAATATTCTAGAGTTTGGGATGAATTTATGAAAAAACAGGACACACTAGTAAGTTTGTACTGAACTCAATAGAAGTGCAATTCCAAGACTGACCCACCAAACATGAGTTAGGCCTAAAACACAAGGCAGCAGCGACATCATTCAGTCTCTACAACACGTTCAAGTACAATGATTTAAAAAAAAAAAAAAAATGTTAATAAATGTAAAATCTAGTAGACTGAAACAACTGATTATGACTATGACATAACTAACCATCCCATCAGTGAATTAAGATTAATACATTTTATTGTGCTTTGTACTATGTATAGCTGTGCATGAGACAAGTAAAGCATATCTTATCTTATCAGATTATATAAAGAGTGGGATTATTGCATACATAGGTCACACTAGTTACACCATTAACTATTTCTACATAAACATAGTGTGATGTAGAGCAGTGATTCCCAACCTGGGGGTCTAGGACTGAATAATAATGCAAGGAAAACTGGCTAATACATTGCAATCATCACAGAAAATGTGTTTAGAAATTTCTGAAAATAGTGTAATTATACTTCTGTGATGTTTTTTGTTATGCAGTGAAATTTACCCAATAAATGACTTCATTCATTAATTTTCTTCTGCTTATTCCCATTAGGGGTCACAGGTGACAGGAGCCTATCCCAGTAACTTTGGGCCTTAGGCGTGGCACACCCTGGAGAGGGGCCAGCTTTTTGCAGGAGTAACACAGAGACAGCCAACCATTCACTCTCACATTTATTCACTAGGGTCAATTTAGAGTCACCAATTCACCTAACACATAACACATGTATGTCTTTGGATGGTGGGAGGAAGCCGGAGAACCCAGAGAGAACGCACAGTAACACATGGAGGACATGCAGACTCCACCCCGAGAGATCGTGTGATGGTATGTTGGTTGGCCCAGGGATCAAACCCACGATATCCTTGTTGGGAGGCGAGAACACTAAGCATTCTGCCACCATGCACCCTAAATTACTTCATTTTTCCAATTATTAGGGTCAGAGAGGCGAAGGCTGGGGGCTGTCAATATAACTGAAAAAATGGGGATCACTTGGAAAAAAAGGTTGGGAACCAGAGATGTTGAGGACTACACAGAGCAAGACAGGAAATGTAACAGCATTTATTGTATGTTCTGGAGATAGGATGATAATAACACACAAGTAACTATTATAAAAACAATACTTTATTTTATATTGAATGTGATGTATTTAAGGACATTTTGAGAAAAATATACAAATCCCATATCTATGGAGGTTTGTTAAGCTGTATAATTTACAATTAATTTGGCTTATGCCTCTGACTTCTTGCCTGATAACTTGGGTTTCCACTTTACGTACAGTTCTGTCTTGACACATTGCACAATAAAATCCAAGTTTCACTGAGTGACTAGTTGTACATGTTTGTGTGTTAATGGACAAACAGGGAAAAGAAAACACCTGGCATTTGTTCTAGAAAGACATGTGACCTTTTGTGACCCGGAAGCTGACGCAGACCGAGCTGTTCCATCGGCGGAGTAAAGATGGCTGACCAAGGCGCCGCAGATCCTGGAAATAACAACAATAATAAACCTGAAGCTTCAGAAGGAACTATTATTAAGGTCACAGTAAAAACCCCGAAAGATAAAGAAGAAATCGCCATCGCCGAAGATGCCTCTGTCACTCAGGTTTGTTTCTTTCGCCGCTGCCCCTCAGCGACGTGCTCTAACGTCATGCTGCTGCCCACAACTTCAGATCACCGCTAGTTAGCTGCGTTAGCAACTTTCATCTCTATTACCGGCTTACTAGAAGTATTTGAGGTTACAGAGACCACTTCTTATGAGCGTATTATTACTTGTGTTATTAACCTTTGACTCTCAATAACACTGTTTCTATTAAATACAAAGTTACAACGACGGATATTTTATTAGGTGCTAAGCGGCTACACAGCTAGTGCTAACATTAGCTTTTTGCGAGCTCGACTGCGAAATCAGCCAATACAAGCTAACCATGTAGCCAAACAAATGTCAGCTGATGAGTTGCATTTTTGTGGTTTCTAGTCTGGCACATCATTCTCGTTTATTTGCGGAACTGCTGTGATAATGGTTATGCGCATACACGGTTGACTTTATTTGTATTTTCAGCAAGTTAGCTTAGTCTTTGTCCAGTCTAGAACCTTCTGACTGCTGTAACTGAGTCATTCAGCTTTTCAGCAGGGAATAAAATCCTCAGTGTCACTGTTGGTAAGACGACGACGTACAGCTTAGCCTGGCAATAGAATTAATGCTCATTTTAGTATCGTCTGCAGTACACTCGTTACAAGCGTCTGCCATTCGTCAACATTTCAGTCACCATTTGATTTAACAAATAGTGGAGTTATGTTAAAAGATGTCTGCATATGTCACAAACACACGTGCCTTAAATGCTTGATGTTGAGAAATTGGGCCAGTGTTTATTGTCACTGAGGAGGCCCATGTTGGCTCCTGCAGAGTTCTGCAGGACGTCATGTGGTGTG
Source organism: Bostrychus sinensis (assembly GCA_020698575.1). Taxonomy (NCBI): domain Eukaryota; kingdom Metazoa; phylum Chordata; class Actinopteri; order Gobiiformes; family Eleotridae; genus Bostrychus; species Bostrychus sinensis. The sequence continues at coordinate 17,240,238 of CM036255.1, forward strand.
CGCTTTAATCAAAATACACAATAATAATGTCAAGGGGAAATTTTATTTAATCTGTCCAATCGCTCACAAGACAACAGTGTGGATAATGATTTACATACATTTGTTTTTTTTTTCTGTGATGCAATGTTTGCAAGAACTTAGTGTAGTTACAAATTAACATAGTCGGTTGTGTTTTTCTAATATATGGCATAACTGTGAGTGTCATACATCTTTTTGTATGAAAATGTTAAGCACATCATATTTGCAATTATACTTACATCAACAGTCAGGTGTCAGTAAGTACATTTTTGGCCTTATCTGTTTAAAATGGGATGCAAATCAAGGACTTTCTTTGAAAAGATTTATGGCATGTTGACGACAGTAAGAACATATTTCAGTTGCACTACTAATGTAAAACATTATGTCTATCCCCAGCCCTAGTTTTGTCATGATAATGATTTTCACAATTTTTGATTGTTTTAGTTCAAAGAAGAGATCTCAAAGCGGTTCAAAGCCAAACAGGACCAGTTGGTACTGATTTTTGCAGGGAAGATTTTGAAGGACGGAGACACTCTTAGCCAACATGGTATCAAGGATGGCTTGACTGTTCATCTAGTTATAAAGACAGCTCACAAGTAAGTATTTATAATTGTATTACAAGTTTGCTCAAACCTATAAATCTGTTTGTCCCCCTAAATTCCATCATTGATTTTTCTTTTCATTGTGTTTTAATAAATGTGTTTCTAATCATTTTTGAAGGGCTGGGGAAAGTAGTACTTCAGCTTCAAGCTCATCCACCACCCAAGCAGGCAGTGCCTCCACCTCCGGTCCAGGAACTAATCCCTCTCCCACAACAGGATCTTCAGGCTCTGTCCCTCCACCGACACAGACTCCCAACATACTGAGTGAGTTCCACTAAATTTTGTATAGACTCAAAAAAGTATGTGAAGTAATCATCCACTGTCACCTCTTCTGTAGCTGGCTTTGGAGACCTTTCTAATTTAGCTGGGCTGGGAATGGGCTCCGCTAACTTCATGGAGTTGCAACAGCAAATGCAGAGGCAGCTTATGTCCAACCCAGAGATGCTCTCCCAGATCATGGAGAACCCACTGGTCCAGAACATGATGTCCAACCCAGACCTGATGAGACAAATGATAATGGCCAACCCACAGATGCAGCAGCTCATGGAACGCAACCCTGAAATTTCCCACATGCTCAACAACCCCGAGCTCATGAGACAGGTAATATAATGTATAATTCAGCACAATACACAACAAAAGTCATCAACTTGGGCTAGCTCGAGTCGCTGTCCTGGTAGAGATTGTCCCGCATAAGTTACCTGGGTTTAAATCCCGGCACATGTCCTTTTACTTTCTCACTTTCTGTTTTTGTCTAGCTACACTGTTTTTTTGAATGGAAGGCTAAAATGCCTACCTCCTTTCCTCATGGAGATATGTTTTTGTTGTTACAACCTCATTTTGTGAAAAAGATTTAAAATGGTGAGTGAATGGACTGCTATAAGCCAACTAAACTGATTTCTTGTTATTGTAGACTATGGAGTTGGCCAGAAACCCAGCCATGATGCAGGAAATGATGCGGAACCAGGACCGAGCTCTGAGTAACTTGGAGAGCATCCCAGGCGGCTACAATGCACTGCGCAGGATGTACACTGACATTCAGGAGCCCATGTTCAGTGCTGCCAGGGAACAGGTAGCTGAAGAAGAGACATTTTCCTGTATAATTCATATTCAGTTGACATTTTTTAATTATAATAATTTTTTTGCGTTTATTTTCCTAGTTTGGTAATAACCCATTCTCAGCTCTAAGTGGGGGCTCTGAGTCTGGTGTGCAGCCATCAAGAACAGAGAACCGTGAGCCTCTACCCAACCCTTGGGGGCCACCAAACACTTCTACCGCCACTGAGAGTGGAGGCACCTCCACAGGAAGCACAAGCTCAACTGGTGGCACCAACCCCACTGTGTCCAACCCTCTGGGCATAAACCCCGGAAGTCTAGGCAATGGTTAGTCAGGAAAGACTTAAAAGACTTGCCTCCTTCTGTGCTGTGAAGTCATTTCATTTGTTTTGTTACTCCTTTGCAGGAATGTTTAACAGCCCAGGGATGCAGAGCTTACTGCAGCAGATCTCTGAAAATCCACAGCTCATGCAAAACATGATGTCTGCTCCCTACATGCGTTCCCTGATGCAGTCACTGGCTCAAAACCCTGATGTGGCCTCTCAGGTTGGTACCATACATAGAAATGGACACTCCAGTTTAGTAGTAGGGGACTAAAGAATAAACAGGGATATTTTTTGTTAAGGTTTTTTATTTTTCAAACTTACTATATTCCCAAATAAACAATACAGCTTAAACTGCTAATGCGGAAACTACAACTTTACAGCTTAAGTGTAGATTTTATTTTTCATTCTGCTGTATCGCATTAACTAGAAGTTAAATCCTGTACTACTTGACTCCATTGTTTAATTTTCAGGTTTTGATGAATAATCCCTTGTTTGCCGGAAACCCACAGCTGCAGGAACAGCTCAGAGCTCAGCTGCCCATCTTTCTTCAGCAGGTACCACATTTACTCTAGAGGGAATTAAAATTTAAAATAAGAAAGCTCAATTATCTGGTGGCACATGATTGACCACTATGAGGGAATGTGAAATTTGTTTAAAATATGCATCTGTACACTGTGAAAAAGTACTCTTAATGGCTTTAAATCATGTCAACTGCCTGTAGCTGCAAAGCATTTTTCAAATATCATGGGTACTTAAAGAGCTGTACATTAGTTTTTTGCTTATATAGATAAAACTTCATGTATTATCTATTCTAAGCAGATTTTGGAGGTGTGTCTCACCTTAACACAGTGTCTTAGTCCGACCCTCTTTTATACTTATACTCAAACAAGAACAGTCGTCCAGTTAAACTGCCTCACTGATCTTTGCCTTTAGCTTCACTCAGCTGTGCATGAGAACATAGTAAGTATGAGCAGGGGGGACAAGGTTCCAGTTGGTGGCACAAGACATTCAACAGGAACAACTCTCAATATTGTGACATGTCATTGAGTAAAATGGTTGTATCTGAATTTTAGATGCAGAATCCAGAGGCCCTGTCAGTGATGACTAACCCCCGGGCCATGCAGGCCTTAATGCAGATCCAGCAGGGCTTACAGACACTGCAGACAGAGGCACCTGGACTCATGCCCAGGTAAGATATCAGATGCATATAAAAGAATGGAAAGTAGAAGAGGGCTGGCATTACACTAACGATATGGTATGGCTAATACCACAGGAGAGAGGAGAGAAAAAGTTCAATATGTGAAGTACTTAACATTATTCTTCTGGTTCAGTTTAATGACAGGTGGAATTCCTGGCGTACCCTCAGGCGGCAGCATGCCCACAGAAAACCCAGCCTCTTCTCCCAGCAGTGCGGGAACAAACACTGCCCAGCAGCAGCTGATGCAACAGATGCTCCAGATGTTTGCTGGAGGTGGTGGAGGAGCAAACCCAATGGTATGCCGTACGCTCACACACGTGATTCTGTCATGTATCCCTATTTCTCTAATCATGGTTGTAATTTTCCTGTGCAGAGTATGACCCCAGAGGTTCGGTTTCAGTCCCAACTGGACCAGTTAAGTGCTATGGGATTCATCAACCGCGAGGCCAATCTACAGGCCCTTATTGCTACTGGTGGAGACATCAATGCCGCTATTGAGAGACTGCTGGGCTCACAGCCTTCGTAAAGATGCACGGTCCATACTGACATGTACATGCATACACAACACATCCAGCATCTACAGAGAACCATGAGAAATTTCAGTCAAATATCCAAAACATCACAGAAGAAATGGGCAGGATCTTCACAATCTTCACATCATTTTCCACGTTTTCTCTTTGGCATCACCGAAATAAACCTCTGTCCCAAAGAGGTGCGGCAGAGCAGGACTGAACCATTCTCACATCGAGGGGTGGGAACGGAGCCAACCCATCTCTTAACTTTGGACTCCAGCCATTTCTTCCTTTACTTTGTCCCCATTTCTTACCGGAGTGGAGTGTTGCATACAAGTACTGACCTGATAGAGATTAGGCAGATGATGTGATTGCCTGTGTTAAATACTGCACATAACCACTGTGAGGCAGTAGTTAGCATAGATAGACTGTAGCAAGCTGCAGCATGAAGATCTGCTTGTATGAAAGGGTAAATCAAAAACACAAGGGTATCATTTTGAGACATTATTGACCCAACCCATTCATTCATTATATCATTTCCCCTCTTCTCTTAAGATTCTGCAAAACCTTCATTATTTATTATAAATGCTTTGGAAATGATGCCCCACACTTCCTTAAGTTGTAATTTGTCATTCCACATAATGTGCCCACTCGAGGGCGCACAGTGTCTTTCTCTTCTGAGGCACTATGGCTGTGCCTTCTGTTCTCCCTGCCCATAGATGAGCATCATCAACAATTGGCGTCCCCCGCTCAGTGAGTTCAAATACATAAAATGTTCGTAAAAAGTTCTCAAGTAATTTAGGACTTTATCAAAAATCAAAGAAACGCTGTGAGAAAGAACATATGTGAAAAAAGAGCTTTTCTTTAATTTTAATCTGATTCTTCATTTTATCTTTATTTTTGGCAGGTGCAGTTAGTGCCTAGCGATAATTACAATTTGTCTCGCTTAAAATAAACAATGAATCAAACTAAGTAAAATATTAATAAATAATGGAAAGGCTTTACAAGCAGTTCTGGTTTCCAAAATCAACTTCTAGTTTGTCTTTTATTTTTTTCTTTTGAAATTTCAGCATTGTAGTTGTGGTAACCTTGGCAACTGCTTCTATAGCTTTGCTTTGTCTGTTGACCTCAGCTGAAATAAGTCCATCACCGAACTGAACATGTTGAAACTAACTTTTAACAGTACTGTACTAAAAAATAAAACATGCTCAAAAACTGACCGTGGTTACTCTTTTGTTCCTGCATTAGCAGACTGTTTACAGAGTTTCAGAAGTATTTTTAAACCCCTGTTATGTTGTTGGCAAAATGTTGCTAAAATGTGGGTAAAACAATGTTGTCACAGTACTCAAACTACAGTAAATGTGGACTCTCATTCATTGCATATGCTTGAAATGTGAACTTATTTTTTTAAATTACATAACGCTTTATTGACTAGAAGTGATTTCAAGCTAAAACTGGCAAGGCGCATGTCAATAAATGAACAGTGGAAAAGTTTTAGTAGTCTAGTTCAAAGCAAAACACAGTATATCGATTTAGTTTATGCAGAGTGAAATTTTTCTAGCATTTATTTGAATTGTGATAAATATGGCTAACAGTTAATGAAAACCAAAATTCAGTATCTCATATAACTTGAATGTTACATCATCACGAAATAATGGCATGTTTAAATTATTTCACTCTTTATACTGGATCTCTACTATATGTGCTTTACTACTAATAATTTTGCCTTATTGTAATTTCTTGACGTGTGCCTGTACACTGTTTTTGCTAAACTTATTTTGAAATGACTGAACAAGAAAGAACCGATAGGCAAACAGTAGCGTTATATTAGGGTTGGTTAAGGATTAACCAAGGGCAACTACTACTTTAGACTAGTGTAAATGTTGTTGAGTTGATTCCTAAAACTTTAGTATATCAGTGATTGTGACATCAAAAATGTATACATTTTAGCCCTAAAAATAACAATTTATAACCCTTACTATGGCAACAAAATATAGTCTATTCCTTTTTTTTTTTTGCATGGGTAAATGTGTCACTAAAACCAGGAAACCCCGATATTTATTCAAGCTGTTCAAAACTCACCACATTCACACTCCTGAAATTCTCTTAACGGCCTTACAAACACGTTTTTACTCCTGTAATTGTAAGGCTGGAGTCAAAATGGCTGCATGGCACTCTAATGCACCTGCTTGGCGAGCTCTATTGTCATACAAATGAATAGAGGCAGTAAGCAGAGTGCACTGAGGGTGGAGTCCAGCTCTGGATCACGGTGGTTCTACCTGTTGTACCTGCTCTCCCCCCTCCCTTCCCCTCCCGTCCCGCAGGTGTCAGCTGATGAGGGCTCGGCCGGCCACAGCTCCCTGCCTATCTGCCTACACATACCTGTCCTGAATCGGGAGCGGGCCTGATCTACACACACAAGGAAGCAAGGAGAAGCGCTGGTGGGTGCAGTTTGACCTCTTTTTTTTTATTTTTTTAACTCACCTCCATTTTCACCTTCTCTCTCTCCAGTCCGGAGGGAGACACAGGGGTATTTGGAGGATTCATCTGTCCTCCTTTTTTGGTTTGGGACTACAACTCAAAGTGGCAACATTCTTGGGGCCTTCTTTTAGGAATACATCATGAGTTCAGATGAGTCTTACAATTTTGTCTTCAAAGGTAAGGTTAAATGTGATTATTCTAACAAAAGACACTGTAAACATATGACTTTACAATGCGTGCTATATGTTTATGCTAGTACAGAAGTATTGAGGGATATGAGGAAGTGCTCCTTGTGTGGCCCATTTTGTAAACCTGCCTGTTGCAACAAGCATTCGCCTTATTTTTCACTCTTATTTAGAAAGCCCTTTACTTGCTTAAGTCTTCTCGTCATAACACTTGCATTTCCTATCATTCCAAAGCCAAGTCAAATGCAGGCTTGTTCATTTGCTGTCTAGTGTGTTGAAAGTCGCCCCAGGTTAATTACAAAAATGTTCCGATTAATTTCAATATACACAATGAACAAAAGTATAATATATGAATTTGTGCTCCTCCAGTGGTTCTAATAGGAGAGTCAGGTGTAGGCAAGAGCAACCTCCTGTCTCGCTTCACCAAGAATGAATTCAATCACGATAGCCGCACGACTATAGGAGTAGAGTTCAGCACCCGCACTGTCCAACTGGACAACTTCACCATCAAGGCACAAATATGGGACACAGCGGGACTGGAGCGGTACCGGGCCATCACCTCAGCGTGGGTACACACCAAACACCACCATCATCTTGCTACGGACACTGCACAATGTCATCATATCTCTAATGTTTTCACTCTCCAGGTATTACAGAGGAGCAGTGGGAGCCCTTTTAGTCTATGACATAAGCAAACACTTGACCTATGAGAGTGCAGAAAGGTGGCTGAAGGAGCTGTATGACCACGCCGACCCGCACATTGTGGTGATGCTGGTGGGGAACAAGAGAGATTTGGATACCCTCAGGACGGTGCCAACAGAGGAGGCCCGGGACTTTGCAGGTGAGTCTAACTACATACCTTTTGAAACTTCTAGATAGAGATCTTAATGTACTCCACTATTTGCTTAAACACTCCTTGTCTTCAACCACTCCAGAGAAAAGAGGACTGATGTTTATGGAAACGTCAGCGCTGGACTCCACAAATGTTGAAGTTGCGTTTCATGAAGTTCTGTCAGGTACAAAACTATCAGTCTCTCCTTTAAAACCTTTATAATGATTACATTAACATATCTTCTTTCTCTATAGCCATCCATAAGAAGGTGGCCAGCAGAGAGGTCACCCGTGGGTCGATCAGTGCAGTGACCCTGTCCAGCCCGATTGGACCCATGAGTCAGGGTCAGGAGGAGCGCAAATCCTGCTGCAAGAACTCATAATGGACTGAACAGCTGCCAAATGTAACATAGTGATGCTTGAGATTCACCAGTTCATTGTCAAAGTGTTTTCACTTGTAAAGTATAAAACTTGACAGTATGATAGAGGGAAGATGAAGAAAGGCCATATGTAAACAATGCGTTTGAATGTATAGTTGGATAGTGGGCACAATTAGATGGACACTGATTTTTATGGTTTTGTATTTTAAAAACAATGTATGGATTTATAAAAGCATGCACTGGGAAATACATGCAATAAATTATTTATAATACTTTTTTTCACCATGTTATTTCTGTAGCCTATGTGATAATTGTACTTAAATGTGCATTAGGCAGCAGTCCTAAGCCACTTACAGTCTCTTTCTCAAAACATCTTAAAACTTGTTAAAGCTGAAACCTTATGCCATGTTGTTTCAGTTATGCACTGTGTGGACAGGGCATCAAAACATCTTTGAGTTTGGAAAAAAAAATGTTAATGAACCAGCAGAAACCAAACTGAACTCACGTTTGCTCACAACTTTTTTTTTTATAAACAAACTGATCAGGACAAAATGTTTTTTTCCCCCCATTTCAACAATTCCCCCACCTCACTTTTATTTTTAGTATAAACATTTCCGGTATGCTATTAGTCAAAAATTAGTCAAAAATATTTATGAATGGTAATAATATTTCCCAGCCAAGTTTGATGAAAAAAAAGCACTGTTATGTGTTAACTTTACTAAACCCTTTCTGAATCACAGCGCTCTCTAAGTTATATCTATTTTACACGACTGAACACTACTTGCCGACTATTATTTAGTGTGTAATAGAAAGGATGGTAATGCTTTAAAATAAAGTGCGTTAATAAACTGTTAACAAGACACTAACAACGATTAGTTCATTTACAGGCATTTATTTGACATTTCTTTACCTTTGTAGATGACTTACAAAAAAGTTAAGTTGTTCTTTCACTGTTTGTCCTGTAGATGGCAATGCAGTAAAATTTGGTACCATACTGGTCTTCACTTCATAAACAGGCTATTCCATTGATTATACTACATGTTTCTGTGAGTACTTCTACACAATTGCTTTACATCTTACTATTTCCTAAACATAATCCTTGACCCAGCACCATTTCCAGACTCCAGTAGTCGTTCCCATTAAGGCCACTTCCCACACAAAGTGCTTTCATGTCACCGTGGTTTCGTGGATCATGTGCGGGCCACGGGTGTAATTGGACATGTGGCTTTTGCAGACAGAGTATAAATCTGACACAGTGGAAGTTAATACCAGTCTGGATTGTGGACAGTTACTGCTCCGTATCTCTGGTTCACAGATGTGCGCACACAGTCGTCTCTGTTAGAGATCATTTTGCTACAGTAAAACGGCCACAAAAGCTTTTATTAAATTTCCCCACTATGAAATTATAACAAAACAGGCTTTGCTCTGGATAATAATAAGTGAATAAGTTTTTTGTTTTTTGTTTTTTTGTTTTATGAGCTGAGTTAAAGCATCTGGTGTAATCATCCACAGTGGCTGCCCGAGCTGGAAGCATGGACGTGGAGACAATAAATCATCACTTGTCACGTCCTCTACTCGCAGCTCTTATTTTTATTTTTTATTTTTATGGAAACAGTCGCATTTATCTCTCGCTATTTTAAAACGTGGCAACAAAATAGATTATTATCCAAAAGCAAACAATGGCAAACAGAGAAAACTACTCTAAGTAAGAGTTGTATTCCAGTGGTCAGTATCTGTGCATTTATGTAGCCTACCTAACTGACCTAAATGACAGTTTTGCATGCATGCTTGGTGTGTTGGTTGGTTTGAAGCAAGGTAACTTGAACTGGTTAATATTTATTTAAATGTTCTTGAAGGCTCGGTTATGGGCCAATGTCTAATTCCAGGAATGATTCTGTATCAGAGATTACAAATTATTTTTTCAGTGTGGATCCAGATTGCTGTATTTTAATGGATTCTTACCATTGTGGGATTAATTGAAGAGTTTCCCTTAAGTCTAGGGTCTAGGTGCAAAAACTGTTGAGTGTCAGAGTATTTGCAGATTCCTTGTAAAATCATGTCTAGTCCTTGTTTTGACCCTGGTTTTAACATATCCATCACCCACACGCTCGCTCACATGTGTAGCCTGTAAAAGTGTCTAAAACCTTGTGTTGACAAAAAAGAAAAGTGGTATGACACCTTTGCCCCTGCACCGTGAAGCTGTTTATGATGCCGCCTCTTTTTCTTCTTCTTGTTCTCTTAAAATTTTACATTTACTTACCATCTGTTTGTTTTAGCACCGTTTCTCAGTTGTTGTGACCTTGACCTACAGGCAACATTAAGTCTTCCTTTAAATCTCTTTTCAACAACACATTAGCATGCTGGGTAGTTTTTCTCCCCTGGATTACAGCGCAAACAGACTTTTTCTAACTTTCCAATTTTGTGATGTGGTTTTGGGGCTTTCGGTGCTTGTTTTGTGCTGTTTATCTTCACTTCCTCAGTTTGTTTGTGATGTGTTGTGTACAGCATATGTGATCATCAAAGGCCCATGTCAGCCTAGGAAAGAACCTACTGTAAATATGAAAGATGGCACACTCATTGTACATTTATTGCAATGAATTCAATAATAAAATATTTAGGAATAATGATTTACAAAGCCAATTACCATCTGCTTTACAGGCATGCTACAATATGGACTGTGATTTGTCTGTCCCGAAAATGTCTTCCCTGGGGGAAGAATATAAGCTGGAGTTGACAGCAATTTCCATTAGGGATTCATCCCATCCAGCACACAAACTGTTCATGCCCCTTTCTTCATGCAGAAAGGTACACAATCTTACATGAAAGACGGCTTAAACGGAGCTTCTTCCCAGAGGTAATTAGACTGAAGGACTCTTCCTCAGTGGAGCACTTACCCCTGGTTCGAGTCCAGGTCTGGCCTTTATATCTTTACAATTGCGAGATGGGCCCTCCAAGTGCTTCTAGTATAATCATGTCAACTAACAATAAAATACCTTCTTTTTTGTATGCTAAATTACAACCCTTAAATAGGAAGTAAGTGCCCACATAACAGAACACACAGGACCACATAATGGCTATAGGTAGCCTCCATTTGCCTTTTACACCTTCTGTTGTTATTTATGTTTTGTTATTTATGTAAACCTTTATCATGAGACATCTTCATCACTATAGACCCTTTTGTAAACAAGTCTCTGTTTCAAAGAATGGTACTGTTAAAGTTAAAAAGATATTACATTTTTTAAGGAGGAATTAGTGTTAACCACCAAGGATTGACAATTATGAATGAAAGATGAATATGGAAACTAACAACAGATGGACCACATGTAAGTAATATCAGAGACTGGTTAGAGAACATTAGTGAGTCTATCAATGTTTAGCCATTATATTTAACATAGCAATTAGTGCCTTTAATTAGCACATTAGCTAAAGCTTCTTAATTTTAATGATACACTGGACAAGTACTTGCAGAAATATGATGGACCACAATAGTTTGTCAGTGTTCACTGAAATTGAACTGACTGCAGCTAAAACAACAACCATTCATTCCTGCTCTCTAAAAACTTCTAAATTAATATCTTAATTTTACTCCCTTGTAAAAATGTTTGGGACAGAACAATAATCTCTGTACCAAGCTGCGTCACTCGTGGAAGGGTCTATGGGCCTCAGTCATCAAATGGTTAACCTAAAATGCACATGTTTACTTGAGTGGAGTCAGGCTGGACAAAACCCTCCAAAAACTAAATTTCTTCTCACATTATACATTTAAAATTTTATTCTGCCAGTGCAGAGAAACACAAATTTGAGATTTCCATGTCAACTGACATCATTACATAAATAGACTCAAAGTCAATGCACGATGATTACCATGGTGATGTTGTTATGGTGACCAATCAAAGAAAAGAGGTGAGCCGATGGTGTGCTGAAAATCTGGACTCCCTAAAATGTGAAGTGGAGCTGGAAACAAGGTCCATTTATCAGTCCACTGTTTAGTCTGAGATCTGGGATTAAAATCTCCTGTGCATGTGCTTTCTTGTATTGAGCTGTCCCTCCATCTCTTACCGAAAAGTCAATTAAGTCTTTAAAAAGCCTCTCATTTCTGAGGAGATCCTGTAGAGCTGACTGTGTGCGCTCAGCTGGGGTCACTACTAGATTTCCTTTCCGCTGAAGTAATTAAACAGGTATAGGCCAGAGCCAAACAGAGAGGAGAGGCTCAGCGTCAGTCCACTTAACATAATATTACATATCTCAGTTGCCATGGCAGCATTGTGTTTGTCTGTCCGTCTGGGAAGCTCAACGCCACAGGTGTAAAGTGATGCAGTGGACCATTATTTAAGTGCTGCAACATGAGACCAGAGAAGGGTAAATGAAGACTGTCATTAGTGCGTTATAGGATCTGTAGAGAGGGTTCAACTTTGGAAACACCGCATTAAGTAGATTATGTGAAGAACTTGTATTGTACTACAGTAACAAAGAACATGTCATGACAAATACCAGAAAGACTTTTTGGCGCTAGTAAATGAAGCTAGTACATTCATTCAAGTAGAGCAGCCTTTCCCAAAGTCAAGAGTGTCACTGCCCCCATAAATATCAGAAAATCCCATGTGGACCCCTCAAAAAAACATTTCACTTTTCCCCATAGATTTCTATAAAACATTACAAAAAACACTGACTGTTGACTAAAAAACGTCAAAGTAATATTTTTAAACAAATATATAACTGTAATTAATTTCAAACTCAATTTATTTTTATCTACTTAATATAGACAACCTCTGTAGGCTGGCAAGCCAGACTCTCCTACTTGCTTTTCGCAAGCAGGACAGTCTGGTTCCCATCTCGGAGCGAAGCGTTTCTTCGGTTTGATTTGGAACTGTCCTATCACAGTCATTTATCTGTCTTAAGTGTCAAAAGATGAGGAGCTAACCAAGGTAGCGCTAGCTACTGAGCTAATTTAATAACTTCTCTGACCTGATTAACAGTGTTCAGTGCTTTCCTTCATCACCTGTTTGTTCTGCTGAAGTCCACTTTATTGTCCAGTCCTCTGTGTGATTTTTTTCTTTGTCTTGTTGCCATTTTCACAACAGTTAAGTCCAGCTGACATCCAATGTAATGAATGCATTGAAAAATTACAGAAGCCCCTTATGATGAGTATTAAAACAAGGTCAGTTACGTCGCCCGGATTGGCGTTACCGAGGCCCCACCCTGGAGCCAGGCCTGGGGTTGGGGCTCACAGACGAGGGCCTGGTGGCCGGATCTCCTCCCACGGGACCTGGCTGGGCCAAGCCCGAAAAAGGCTACCTGGGACCGCCTTCCCGTAGGCCCACCACCCGCAGGAAGGACCATAACGGGACGGTGCTGTGTGATTTGGGCAGCAGTCAGAGGTGGGTGCCTCGACGGCCCAATCCATGGACACAGAAACTAGCTCTTGGGACAATATTTCTGATATTCACCTTGCTGGGGGGGGGGGGAGCCTGAGCTTGTGCGTGAGGTTGAGAGATACCAGCTAGAGATAGTCGGGCTCGCCTCCACGCATAGCTTGGCCTCTGAAACCCAGGAGTTGCCCGCGGTGAGAGGCGGCAGGCTGGTGTGGGCTTGCTCATAGCCCCCCAGCTCAGCCGCCATGTGTTGGAGTTCACCCCGGTGAACGAGAGGGTCGCGTCCCTGCGCCTCCGGGTGGGGCCAGGTCTCTCACTGTGGTTTCAGCCTATGGCCCGAACAGCAGTGCAGAGTACCCGGCCTTCTTGGAGTCCCTGGGAGGGGTGCTGGAACGTGCTCCGACTGGGGACTCCGTTGTTCTACTGGGGGACTTCAATGCCCACGTGGGCAATGACAGTAATACCTGGAGGGGCGTGATTGGGAGGAACAGCCTTCCCGATCTGAACCCGAGTGGTGTTTTGTTATTGGACTTCTGTGCTGGTCACAGTTTGTCCATAACGAACACCATGTTCAAGCACAAGGGTGTCCATCAGTGCACGTGGCACCAGGACACCCTAGGCCGATGATCGACTTTGTAGTCGTGTCATCTGACCTTCGGCCATGTGTCTTGGACACTCGGGTGAAGAGAGGGGCTGAGCTGTCAACTGATCACCACCTAGTGGTAAGTTGATCCGCTGGCGGAGGAGGAGGCTGGACAGTCTCGGCAGACCCAAATGTATTGTGATGGTCTGTTGGGAACGTCTGGCTGAGCCTCTGTTAGAGGGGTCTTCAACTCCCACCTCCGGGAGAGCTTCAACCAGATTCTGGGGGAGGTTGGAGACATTGAGTCTGAGTGGGCCATGTTCTCTACCTCTATGGTCAGTGCGGCTGTTCGGAGCTGTGGCTGTAAGGGCTCTGGTGCCTGTCGTGGCGGCAACCCCCGAACCCGGTGGTGGACAAGGAAATAAGGGATGCCGTCAGGCTGAAGAAGGAGTCCTACCGAGCTTGGCTGGCTCGTGGGACTCCTGAGGCAGCCGACGGGTACCGGCAGGCCAAGCGTGCCGCTGCCCGGGCAGTTGTGGAGGCAAAAACTCGGATCTGGGAGGAGTTCGGGGAGGCCATGGAGGAGGACTATCGGTCGGCCTCGAAGTAAATCTGGCAAATCGTCCGGCGCCTCAAGAGGGGAAAGCAGTGCTTCGCCAACACTGTTTACAGTGGAGGTGGGGGGCTGCTGACCTCGACTGGGGAGGTTGTTGGGCGGTGGAAGGAATACTTCGAGGATCTCCTCAATCCCACCGACACGTCTTCCGTTGAGGAGGCAGAGGCTGGGGACTCAGAGGTGGACTCGTTCATCACCCAAGCTGAAGTCACCGAGGTGGTTAAAAAGCTCCTCAGTGGCAAGGCACCGGGGGTGGATGAGATCCGCCCTGAGTACCTCAAGTCTCTGGATGTTGTGGGGCTGTCATGGCTGACACGTCTTTGCAGCATTGCGTGGCGGTCGGGGACAGTACCTCTGGACTGGCAGACCGGGGTGGTGGTTCATCTTTTTAAGAAGGGGGACCGGAGGGTGTGTTCCAACTACAGGGGGATCACACTTCTCAGCCTCCCCGGGAAAGTCTATTCCAGGGTACTGGATAGGAGAATTCGGCCGATAGTCGAACCTCGGATTCAGGAGGAACAATGTGGTTTTCACCCCAGTTGTGGAACAGTGGACCAGCTCTGTACCCTCCATAGGGTGCTTGAGGGTTCGTGGGAGTTCGCCCAACCTGTCCACATGTGCTTTGTGGATTTGGAGAAGGTGTTCGACCGTGTCCCTCGTGGTATCCTGTGGGGGGTGCTCTGGGAGTATGGGTTCCGAGGCCCTCTGCTAGGGGCTGTCCGGTCCCTGTACGAACAGAGCAGGAGTTTGGTTCGCATTGCCGGTTGTAAGTCAGACCTGTTCCCAGTGCATGTTGGACTCGAGCAGGGCTGCCCTTTGTCACCGGTTCTGTTCATAATTTTTATGGACAGAATTTCAAGGCGCAGCCAAGGGCCGGAGGGAGTCCGGTTTGGGAACCACAGGATTTCATCTCTGCTTTTTGCGGATGATGTTGTCCTGTTGGCTTCATCAAACCAGGACCTTCAGTGTGCACTGGGGTGGTTTGCAGCCGAATGTGAAGCGGCTGGGATGAGAATCAGCAACTCCAAGTCCGAGGCCATGGTTCTCGACCGGAAAAGGGTGGTTTGCCCTCTCCGGGTTGGGGGAGAGCTCCTGCCTCAAGTGGAGGAGTTCAAGTATCTTGGGGTCTTATTCACGAGTGAGGGAAGGATGGAGTGTGAGATTGACAGACGGATTGGTGCAGCGTCTGCAGTAATGCAGTCGTTGTATTGGTCTGTTGTGGTGAAGAAGGAGCTGAGCCGAAAGGCGAAGCTCTCGATTTACCAGTCGATCTACGTTCTTACTCTCACCTATGGTCATGAGCTTTGGGTCATGACTGAAAGGACAAGATCCCGGATACAAGCGGCCGAAGTGAGTTTCCTCCGCAGGGTGGCTGGGTGCTCCCTTAGAGATAGGGTGAGGAGCTCAGTTACATGGGAGGAGCTCGGAGTAGAGCCGCTGCTCCTCCACATTGAGAGGAGTCAGCTGAGGTGGCTCGGGCATCTGTTTCGGATGCCTCCTGGTCACCTTCCTGGTGAGGTGTTCCGGGCATGTCCCACTGGGAGGAAGACCTAGGACACGCTGGAGGGACTACGTCTCTCGGCTGGCCTGGGAACGCCTTGGGTTCCCCCCGGTAGAGCTGGAGGAAGTGTTTGTGGACAGGGAAGTCTGGGCATCTCTGCTTAGACTGCTGCCCCTGTGACCCGGCCCCGGATAAAGCAGAAGAAGATGGATGGATGGATGAAAAATTACTTTTTCCACAACTCTTTGTGCAACTGGCTTCTGCTGCTGTCCCTGTTCAAAAACAAGCAGAGCTGCTCATAATACGCCGTATACCTGTGAAAAAACAGCAAGAATTTGTGTTTGTTTGGGTCAGCACTGCTTATGTCTTGGCCTTCGTTTCTCTGATTGGTTACTCCGCCTTTCATTGTTCTGCCTCAGAAACTAAATATTACTGAAGGGGTACCAGACTAACTTCTTTGTATAGAATAGGAAAAGAGTTTGTCTGCAGGCCAGGCTACAACCTCTGGGGGACCCCCAGTGGTACCTTTGTGAATCCCCAGAGGGCCCCGGACCCCATTTTGGGAACCATGGGAATAGAGTAAAAAGCCTGGCCAGCAAGACTTAATCATTTTCTTAGTAAAGTGTGTATTGGACCCTTCTCATTTAAACTTACTTCCACTAAAATCAATGCTATCTGACAATCATAACTGCTTATCTAACACAGGTGGGGTTTACGTGATGGGGGGAATCCAAAGACCGTATTTTTTGCATATCCTAATCCTAATGCCCCTGTATGAATAAAATTGAATTGAATAGACTGGGCAGCAGTGGCTGAGGCGGTGGAGCAGGTCGTCCACGAACTGGAAGGTTTGCAGTTTGATCCTTGCTTCCCTCATCGCTGTGACCCAGCTGTATCACGTGTGAGTGCTTGTGAGTGTGAATGGATGAATTTAGAGTACCCATGGAGGTAGAGAAGTGCAATATAAATCCATTTAGACTACTACTATTTCCTTGTATAGAACTGTAATGGTTGGCCATTTTTAAATTCAACAACTCATAAACAATGACAGTCTCAGTGGCATTTGGTTAATAAAGGTTTACAAAAAAAAAAAAAAAAAAGAAAAAAAAAAGAAGAAGGACAGAAAAAGAACAGTTGAGATGAGTGATGTTCTTGACTGAATTTTTTGATCCCAAACATCATGTGGTCTTGGGCTACAATGATCAAGATCCTCAATGTCCCACCCGGTACCACAAATACCCATGTCCTGCAACTCCCAGTCCAGGCCATTGTGCTCCATCTACTACTTTCTGCTGTCAAATAAACTCTTTTATGTTTAAGATTTGTGTGACAAGAGTGCATTTAGGACTGGTTTCTCCTAGGTACCCCAGCACTTTGTTGGCCTAGAATTCCTGCAAAATTGACCCTAAATTTAACCTTTGAGAAGTTAGTTTTTCCCCCTTGTGACTTGAGCTTTGGTGTGACGATTAGTCTTTAGGATGTGAGGCACCTGACTGTGTAACTCAGAGCTCAGGAATTCAAACAAAAGTCTCCTCTGTGGCATTAGAGACATGTCAGCTGCTGCTCGCAAGGAAAGGGGAAGAAAAACGCAATAATACCACCCAGCCCCTCAAAAGTGCTCTGCTTTTTCTCACAGCGACTCAAAATGTCTGGCAATACCAAAAGTGACAAAAGCGGCGTGAAATTGAGTTTATGAGTCGATGTTTCCATGTGTGTGCTGCTCTTTTGTTCCATGATGGAGGATGGAGATTGGGTCCGTGTGAAATATAACCCAGCGCTAACGCCGTAGATGCACTTCTCATGCCGAGTTGCTTCACTGGACCAACTCATCATCTCATTCTCACAGACTGGACACACCGGACTCACTCTGTAACCAATTTCCCTCCTAAATTACACTGAATTACTGGCAGCTCCACTGGCCTTCATTATGCAGTTCACTTCTGTAATGTATATTAACACAAAATTACTGCAAATATTATCACCAGATAAATTGGTTGTCAGTGGAGTAATATTTTATAGTGTGCCAGTAATAAATAAATAGTGAAATATTCTTTGGTGCTAATGGTTCCCAAATGGGTCAGGACCAAAGACTCCTAAAATAAATGTGTGCTGCCTTCTTTTCTTAATTTTTTTTCCTTTCACGGTTGCTGCTAAATCATCTGGCTTCTAGTGTCCAGTGATTTGCAGATTGATTAGGCTTAGGTTTTTACACCAGATACTCTTAATTTATCTAGGCTTGGGACTGGCACAATGAGTCCACTGGCCACCACTGTCCAGAGTGTACCCCACCTAAGGTCTATACTTCCTGGGACAGATTACAGCCAGATGCGACCTTGAACCAGAAAAACTGGAAGAAGATAAATGAGTAAATAAACTTTGGTTCTGCAATGAGTGGGTCACAATAAGATGAGCAAGAATAAAATCAGATCATTTGAGAATGGCATGAAGGTGTACCAAAATCATGCACGTTTTACCAGTGTACCACTCTTATTACAATGAGTTTGGGTTTTATTTTTATGCTATTCTCTTTTAACCATGAATAGTCATTTTTCCTTATTTTGTAAAGAAAACAGTGTGAACATTAGAGACAGGTGCATGAGAAAGCAGGAGCGTAACTCGAATGGTTAACTGAGCAGCTCCTGCACATCGTCTTTGGCAAACATAACCTTGGACGTGTCTGACCACAAACATGTTTCCACTATGGTTCGGTCCATTTGACATGAGCTGGAGCCCAGAGAATTTGGCTGCTTTTCCAGCTTTGCGTAATGCGAGTTTTAGGTTGCACTTCTGGATACAGTGGCTGGCTGTGTTAAATGACAACAGTTTTACACCCCAGCCTCTGTGTACTCATCTCAGTACAGTCATGCAATTATATCACTGGAGATTTGGAGAATGCATAAAATTGGCTGACATTTTATATTTTTGCAGCAAGTACTGTTCTTTTGTAGTTTCAGTATTTCACTCTTAACCAAAGCAGTAAGAACAAGAAGTAGCTTAAATGTGTGCAAAAACATAACCCACTGACAACAAGCCTAAGCTACTTAACACCTACCTAATAAGGAAAACAAGCAGAGGAACTGAAATCTCATGTTACTAACTGTAACCTGTGGAATCTGATCTGATGGTTGATCACCGACACATGCCTGGAAGATCACTGAACGTCATTAAAAGACAATGAAACACAAGTATAGGTTGTCTTGTCCCTGTAGGAAAATTTGTTCTCTGCATTTGACCCATCTGCCCAACTGGTGCTGGGACAGCTTGTGAGGAGCAGCGGGCGACTGCCAAGCAGACCATTCTTAAATAGTTAGGTAATGATAACGCTCAGGAGTACCTAACATGGAGAATTAGCTTATTGTGTGCATGTTTGGGAGCATCTGGAGAAAACCACCAGAACACGGGGAGAACATCCAAACTCCACAAAGAAAGGCTCTGCTTGATCCAGGAATCAAACCCTTCTTGCTGTGAGACGACAGGGCTATTTACTTTGACACTGTGAGTATATAAATACAATTATATTTTTTGGACAGTGAATGTTCCTTGATGCACAACGACAACACAGCTTTTCTTTGTTTCATCATTCAGGATGTTGTATAGACAAATGCATTATAAATGCGGTTACTGAACTGAACTGAACATTTAGCTGTGCTCAACTTATTTAAAATATAACTTCTTCTCTGTCAGGAGTTAAGTCAGACGTATTTGCAAAGAGAGCAGCTTTGTGAGAGGAGCAGCAGCTGAATACTGATGCTTTCAGAGCTAAATCTCTCAGGAGTTGTAGTTTGTGGGAAAACACGCTGTTGTCCAGTTTCCTGACAAGATGGGGAACATGCTCGGGCACGCGCGCAGGAAAAGTTGAAGCAAGGTCACTCTGCTCAGATATGAACTCTCCAAGGGTGTGAGAAAATGCGTGGAGGCTTAATATGGGTGCTCAAGAACCACTTTCAAGAGTAAATTCGCACACACCTATTTTGAATAAAGCTATACGTAAGTGTGCGTGACTGCCTCTTGTGTTTGTAGACGGACTTCAGATCTAAAAATACAGTGGACCTAAGAGGAAAGGAGAGAGGATGGTAGAGCCTTTCAAGAACACATATCCTCCGAGGGCATGCTGCTCATCTGTGAAGCACTGGCTACTCGAGAAGTCACTTTGATAAGGAAAAAGCTCGCAGTGCTGCTGTGCATGTTGGCTGTGGGGGCACGCTGATCCGTGATGGTACTGTGCGCTCATTAAGGTAATTTCCGTCTTTTTAACGAATTAAAGGCAGATTTGCGAAAGACTCCGCACAGAGGAACAGTGAAGACAAGAAGAGGAGGCAGCGCGTTGTAGGTTTTGTGAGGGGGGTGGGGGGTCCAGATGGGAAGGAGCCGCAGCGCACAGTCAGTGATAGCCTACACAATAAGCGGAGAGAAGGAGAGACACACACACGCAGCCTGACTGTGGAGGCAGCAAGACGCACCAGCCTTGATCTCCCGGCCGCGGCGGCTGGAAACGAGACGCACGGCCGAACAAACGGGATTTTCCAGCAGGTGTCGTGATGTATTTTGGTACGTAGACAATCTGCTGGCTTTGAAGACTTTTGTGCTTTTGTGAGGTTACTACCGCAGCAGAGTCACTTGTTGCTATGTTGTGCTTTTTTGAGTCACCTGCGCTGACTCTCCAAGTGCTGCATCTCTTCCACACAACGCCTACACTGTTTATTTTACAGCCAAGATAGAAATGTTTTATTTTGTTGTTGTTTCTGTTCTGAAATTACAACGTAGGGTAGTCTTGCAAAAACAAACGATAAGATAAATTTACCACACTTCTGCTAAGGCTTGTAAAGGGTTATTATTTAAATTATGTTATAGTTAGGTTGCTTCTATTAAAATTAGTCTACGAGTTAAATCTAAAGTTTGTGACAGTTTGGATAGTTTAGCCTATGGTTAGTCACGTGACGTGTCCGCCACTTTAGCTTCATAACTTCATTCTTTACAAAAAGCAAACCAAACACAGCGCGGTCAAACAAGGCAATCAGTGTAATGGCACTGCGGATGGGTGTGTAGTCAGTCTGATTAGGCTGATTACACACGCGCACGGACGCACACTGGTCCCGAATCAAACTGTAATCAAGCTTTTTGCAAACTAACAAGCCTCCGCAATCAGGACATGGTCATGTAAACACGACGCTAATCGCACTGCTGTTAGTAATGGGCTGCAGTATTTGGCCACAAGGTTCCATAGGTCTCATAGCCCTAAGTAGTGGATTATTCTGCGTTTTCACTTCGCCCTTTTCAATTCTAATCTACAAAGTTTAATTCTTGATTGATTGAATTAAATTTACTCTGCTCCTTTCTTCTTTTCCTTTCGGCTGTTTGTTTTCCTAGGTCACCACAGAGAATAATCTGCCTCCATCTAATCTTTTCCTCTGCATCCTCTCCTCTCACACTAACATCATGCCCTCTTTTCACTTCCTCTAGACCTTCTGCCTGGCAGCTCTAACCTAATCACCTCTCTACTAGCTAGTTAAAATCTTACACCTTCTTTATCACTTCCTGTAACCTCACCGCTCCTCTGAGGTCTCTGTCTTTCACACATGTATCCTGTTTGCGGCAGCTAACCTTAATTTCTCTCCCTTCTAGCATACCTCCATCTTGGTGTCTTTTTCCTTTACAACAGACCACAATGTAATCTGCAAACATTATAAAGATTCCTGTCAAACCTCATCTGTCCAACACCATTGCAAAAAAGCAGGGGCTTAGAGCTGATCCTTAATTCAGTCCCACCTCCACCTTTAACTCCTCACATCTTCAGCACACCTCACAGCTGTCTGACTGAAATGTGGTCTTCTACACACAGTAGTTTACTCTGCTAAAAGTCCACTGTGGTCTGTAATAACTACAGTTAATCAGCTTCATGAACACAACAGCATTCCAGTTCTTATGATAAATGAGCCTCCCATAGAACAAATAAATCAGGCTTTTTCAGAAAAGCTCAAAAGTAAAGAATTAGTGAGACAATGGATATATTCTATGACCATTTCTTACATTGAGCATGTTTCAGTGTATTGAAAAAAAATGTTATCATTGCAGCCGTAGAGCACTCTTCAACTAATTCTCATGAACAAGAAGGGTTAATTCAGACATTAACCTTGTTTTCCATTTTTACACAATGACGGTACTTGGAAATAATCATAGAGTTTGAGAGAAATGGAGATACATATATGCAAACGTATGCCACATTTGCTGAATAGAATTTCCGAATTTTACAGGCAGCTATGTTTGTTAATGCTCTTCTATTGTATGAACACTTATGGGGCCGCCACTACAAATCATCTGCCTCCTAATGTGCAGTGATTTGCATATTGATTTGTCACAGGTTTTTACGCCAAATGCCCTTTCGAACGCAACTTTGTAAATTTAGTCCGGCTGGCTTGTGAAAAATAAATACAATAAATAATAATAAAAAATACATTAGTGGATTTCTGCTCATCTACAAAGATTTATTTTTACTTATCTTTTGCGAGGATTAACCTTAATCTAAACATGTGTATTTTCACTCATTTACACAAACTGTACTTCTGTATCTTGAAGATTCACGTCAAGGCCATACTTAACCAGCCCTAAGTTTATTTTTGTCTTAGTGGCTCATTAGCATCTTCTTCATCACGTTGTTCACCATCTGTTCTCTGTCTTTACCCGTGCTGTTGTCTCTAGGTAGTGTGTGCCACGGCGCTCTGCCCCAGCTGGCGCATCCCACTCCGGGCAGGAACCAGGCCTCCCCGGACCACCTCAAACACCTCCTCCCCTTCCACCTGCTGCCAGCTTTCACCGACGTGAGTACAAGACACTGCCATCACTCAAGTCACACTTTATTAACACACTGCCAGAATAGGAAAATATATCTAATTATTTTCAATGCACAGATGCCTCGGTGCCACCTACACATTTCCAGATATGTACATGGCTTCTGATGCATAGAAGCGTGACATTTCAGTACAAGCCGTGGGGTGGGGTCCTTAATATTCCTGGCACAGAGATTTTCTGGGAGCTGTCTGCCTCTGTGTTGTGAAGGGTTGAAGGTGGAGACAACTAAAAGCCCAAAGGAGAGTTAATATGTCAGACATGGCTGAGGGGCTGCTGTCTGTTGGAGAAAAAAAGGATGTATAACTTTACAGACTGCATAAATGTATATAAGTGTTAAAAACATAACTTTAACATAAAATAAGTACAAAGTAGAATTCAAGTTACTGTGATGGACAAGAGACAGCTAATAAATTACTACCTCTACCTTTTTGGTTGGTTTTATCGTCAAGCATTTTTGGGAAAGGTCTGTAAAGGGCCAAGAAAGAAAAGGTATATAAACAGAACGCTGTAATGTTTTAAAGAGTAGTCCATTTCAATGAAAGTCAAAAGTTGAAAAACTTATAAGTGCTGCTCTCAAAGGGTTAATCAGGGGCTAACTATGCTCAAATGTTCCTATTAACTAACTAACTAACTTGCGCGCTTGTCCCAGTCCACTCATGTTACTGTGTAGAGAATGTCTATTACAGTGCACTAGGAGCTGTCAATCACAGGTCCTGGCCCCACCCCTTGTTCAGCCCTCTGTGTCTGCTTGGTCTCTGCCCACTGGTTTTTTTTTTATTTTATTTTTATCTTTGGCAGTGGCTGGAATTTGCATTTGACATATTGCATATTGTTATTCTTACAAAGACGCACCAGCCCTTTTGTTTTCAGCACTTAGAGTCATTTAGAGGGCAAAAATTCTTCAAAAGCTATTGTTTAATGTAGATGAGATTTATTCTGTGCAACCTTTCAACCACTGCTTTTCCAATTATGAGTCAACAAATGTCTCAAGTGTAATTGTATATTTTGAGTAAAGACTATACTACTTCATATATAATAAAGCGATCTCCTGTCAAGTTGAAGTAAGTAGTTGAGAGCCACTCATAAGCCACTGACTCAAACTCTTACGTACCAAAATTGACTTTACTTTCATCTCATCTATAAACCATGATGTGCTCTTAGACATGGACCATTTTAGAAGATAGAAAAAAAACAAAAAACAAAACAAATTGCGGGTTTAGAAGTAGGAGATGAAGACTGAGTGTAGTGTTGAAATGGCATTTGTTCCTTATGTGAACTTTCAATCCTTGTCAAAAGCCGCTCTCCCACCTGAAGAGAAAGCCGATGTTGTTGTGGGGCTTGGCCTCCCGATCTCCCGGTTCACCCCACTCTCAGCCCATCCATCTTTTCCACTTTGATGCACTGCTCTTGCTTCATCACAACTTCACTGCGGTCTGTTCCTCCTCTGCCTTTGCCTCTGCGTCTCTTACTCTCATCTCTTCCATCCATTTTCCTCCAACATATTTCTTGCTCTTAACCTCCTTTTTTCTCCCTTTACCATAAATAGTCCGAACAAGCAACATGACCATATTTGATCAGAAAAAAAGGAAAAAAAAAACTCTTCATCTTTGTCTAACCAAACATGGGTTAAAAAAATAACACAAATATATAATATAATCATTCCGGTCTTCGGTTACTCTGTCTGTGCATATTTTTGCGCTTCTATTTTATTTATAACTGCTGTCTCCCACACATTTCTTGTTCTCCCAATTCTTTCATTTTTCATCATGAATTATTACCATCATAAAGATCTTCACATGCAGTGGAGGGTGCCATCATACATTTGAGGATGTAGACTAAGTGTTAATGTAGACAGAGGAGGAGGAAGTAGTGAAATTCTGTACTCAAGGTATTGTTTATTTGTAAATTGTAATACTTTTGTAGAAGTATACATAAAAATAAATCATTCCTGAAGTAAAATGTTTTTAGTGTAAAGTTTATTTAAGTAGAAAGTACTTGCTGCCGCTGCCACTCTTCCAACACTGCGGCTACTACTGCAACTACAGTTATTACTACTACTACTCCACTATTATACTAATATTATTACTACCCTACTCTTTGCCACTAAGGTAAATGAAAACTTATTTAGAGATTTTACGTTTTCTTAATTAAAAGTAACAAATTTTTCCTGTTTCCCCAACTTTAGAACACCAGGGTTCAATTTCCCATGGACCAAAACCAAAATGTCCCAATCCTAAGCATGGATAAATCAAGAGCGTAGCATCCGGTGTCAAACAGTAGTTACTCCTGAAGAGGATGGAAAGTAATTGTTGTTCATAGTGAGACATAACAATCCCACAGGAGTTTGTAGCAGTGCACTTGCCAATTCTAAAAAGGTTTGTAGTACTGCTTTGAATACAGCAAAAGAAAGGCAATGATCAAATGCTAAACTATGGCACAGTAACGCAGTACTGTGTAAGTGAAGTGGATGTAAAGTGAGTTTGAACCTGTGGGTGTTGTAGTGGGCACATATCTGAACTCTGCCTGTCTCCTTTCTCTCCAAGAATGTGTTTGGTGAGCTGGTTCTACCTTTGTAAAAAAACAAAAAACAAACGCTGAATGTTTGTTTGGTGCCCATAATTAGGGTTGCCATGGTCACTGTTTTGGATCAGGAACCATGGCTTTAATCCTGACTTGTCTGAACTGATCATGATTGAGAAGTCAGTGTAACTCCAAGTGCTCAGTGGCGTGGTAGTCACTGCTGCACAATGAAAAGCAAATGTCATTATAACTGTTGACATTTTTGACTGCTCTCCAGGTGCAAAATCTGCTTTGCTTCACTTAACCACATCTAAAACATAACTCACTGTGAGAAATAATATGCATACTGATTAGCCTCATTTAATAGATATTGTGGTGTTCATTCACTCTAAACATATTACAAATTCAGGGAATTTTCTGTAGTATATAAAAGTATCTAAGTAGTATTTAAGTCTCTCCTCAATGTGTAAAAGTAGCAGTAGTAAGTTACTAAGTTAGTAAGCTTGTACTACTACTGCAGCAGCTAAATGTCAGCTATCAGAAAACATTTTTTTTCCTAAACATGTTTTTGCTATATTTATGAATGCTCAGGTTTATTCTCTCAGTGTGCCAAAATATTTTAAGTAGATGATAGTCCTAATAAGAAGTCCTATTATACAAAGTTATTTTCAATGTCACATTAAGAAAGTAGTTTTAGTATGTAGGGATTTTGCAGGGGTAAAAGTGGGGCAGAATGACTTTGCCCCAGTCTGTCCCATAGCTGCACAGTGGAAGTGAAGCTGGCTGCGTCTTCAGGGATTGGTGAAGGTGACTTTGATGTGTGAGTGGAAAAGTGTGAGTTCAGAGGAACAGATGGAGAGGTGAGGTGAGGAATGTGTGATGGGAGGTCACACACAGGAGCCCCAGGGCTAAGGAGGAAGACAGGTCAGACTTAAACCAACAAAATATTTACAAAGGCTTTTAGGTGTCTCAGTTAAAAGGTTAATACCACAGAGTAACTACCTGGACCATGTGTCACTACAAAATAAAACATTATCTAACTGAAGTTTAGAGCTGACCCTAAACTTCTAACACTGATTTTAGCAGACCATGTCATTGCTCAAACATCTTTTGTTTTTGCTTTTTTTTTTTTTTTTTGTACTTTTGGGGGGTTGCTACTATGTGTAAACTGATATTGCCAGCATTAAAATAGCTTCTTTCTCTGTATTATTAAGAGCTATTACTTCATTATTAATCCCTGCTCTCTTTATTGTAACTTTTTATGGAACCGGAACCATTTATTTTCTAAATTACAGTATTGTACTCCAACCTTTATAATCCTGCCAAAAGGGGTCACAAGCCAGTGTGCCTTTGTGCCAGTCCCAAACCCGAAATAATGGAGCGAGCTCAAAATCAAAATGTGAATCCCTGCACACTGGGAGGAGGATGATTTGCTGAAGCCAAAAAAAAAAAAACCTGAAGAATTTAGTACAACTTTAATGGTACATTATTTTAAAATATTTAGATCTACAATGAAAAAATCTACACTATACTTTTGAGTAATAAAACAGAAAGAAGTAAGGCAAAAATGACACATAAATATATTATGCTACTTGTAAAATGGACTAATCAGGCTTGTGTTTTACAGAAGCTTAAGTCAGACAGATGTAAGGACTGTGACTGGCTTCACAGCAGCTGTCTGAAGTGATGATCAAAGAAAATAAGCAAGTACACAAGAATGCACAAAGTGGGCTGGGTTTCTGACGGTCGACTTGCAAGGAAGACATCTTAGATACATTCTTCAGCATTAAATAAATCTCCACTCTGAGTTTCAGAGCAGCTCTTAATAGTATCACAGTGACATATGAAGAGACTGGAGTGGCTGTAGTAATGGCTTAACATACGACAGCACTGACGATGAGTAAAAATAGAGATGTGTAGGAAGAACTTTTAATTTAAAAAGTTATACATAAGAAAATGAAACTGTCTATTCATCACACAATTTCTAATGAAGTCAAACCATGATATATTTTAACAATGGCATTACCTTTCTCAGAAAAGAAATGCTTTTAAAAGTAATACTTATTATTATCGTTTGTACTTTATCTGCTGTTTCTTCATCTGTTCCGCCCAGCAACAATGAGGCAAGCTTGCTTCCACTGGGAGAAAAAGTACTCCAAGTAAATGTTTAAAGTAGTGTAGTGTACTAAAAAAAATCATTACTTAAGTTAAAGTACAATTTATTGAATGCCAAGTTTACAGATTACTTTGAGAAGTAAGTTTTTGTTCCAGCCCTACTACCACTACTACTACTGCTGTTTCTACTACCACAGCCACCAGCTGTACAGTACTTCCACTACCACTACTACTGCCATTGCCACTAATACTACGACTACTACCACTACCACTGCTATGACTGCTTTTACTACTAGGACTACCACTTCTATGGTTACTACTACCTCTATTGCTACTAATACTACTGCTACTACTAATTTTATTACTCTTACTGTCACTACTCACGCCCAGACCTTCTGGTTGTGAGGTGAACATGATCCTACCCACTTTGCCACAAACATCAACAAATACTTTTATTAAATGAGAGATTTTGAAAACTTACTTGAGTAAAAGTTAAAAAAAAAAAAAAAATCCTTAAAAAGACTTTATTATAATGTAGAAAATGTAAAAGTGACAGTTACTTTCCAGGTCTGTGATTTAGATTTTGTTCTTTAACACTCAACACAGTAATAAATGTGATTTTGACTGATTTATTTTCGAAGTATAGAGCAAGTAAAAGGGAACTGCAAACTGCAAAATCGAACAGTAAATATCATATACTTTGCATGCACTTTACATTACAGACTATACTAATATGTACATAGCTTACATTCAATTCCCTTCTTTTTCCCATGTCCATTTACTTCTCTGTTTGACTCCAGAATATGATTAAAGTGTGCTCTAGTATTAAAAACACTTCATTTCCATCTTAAAGCAAATCTACATGTTTTTTTTTTTATTACACGAACATAAGACCAGTGCAAAGACGTAAACTATTATCCCTCACAATTTTTTCTGATTTGAGCTCTTAGCACTCGCTGGCCGACCCATAATTGCCCATACATTTATACATCACCAGCTGCTACATTTCAATACAGCCTCTCTGTTTGAGCCTGATTATATGGCACCCCACGTTCATGCTTGTTTTCTTTCACTGAGCTGGTTGGCTTTTATTGGCTGAGTGTACATGCTTATTAAAGACTTCTGCAGGTAATGTCCAGTTGCTACACAGCAATTGAACAAGATACATTCAGACCATTAGTAAAAGTAAACATTGTCTCTAAGTCTAAAGCTCTGAGTGTTTTCTCTAGCAGTCTTTATATGGGGCTCACTAAACCCCACCTTTCATTACTAACTGGAAACACCATTAGAGGGATTACTGTCATGGTGTCTTACTGGAACAACAATAAATGTTTGTTGTGTGTTGGTGATAGGTAACAGAGGCTGCGGCCACACCATGGTGGTCTCAATGGCCCCTAATAAAGGTTGTGGCCAGAATACCTGCATTCAATTTATTTTTCCACTTTTTAAAGTAATCTGTACTGTACGAGTAAGCAGCTTTTGAAACACTGCCCATGTGTATTCTGATTGGTCAACTGGGATAACTACTTACTCACTCATTGGTCAAGGTGAGGCTTGTCATCGTGTCTTCCATTGAGGTTATGTTTTGTTATTATATTGTTTTAAACCCGGAGGTCAAACTAGAAACGAGGTGTGTTTCAACATTTGAAATGTATTATTTTGTCCCATACGCCTAACTTTTCATCCAGACACTGAGTCAGATCTACATCAAAATTATCATTAAAATCCATTTAGTTTCAGGCAAGGCAAATTGTTTTTTTTTTTGTTTTTTTTTGCAGTTTTTTGCAGAAGAATCATATAAAAAAATTCCTGGATCAAGACAGTGATCCAGATCCACATGTAATCATCTGTCCCTTTCCTCATCCATGACGTTTGGAAAATTGCCCTATTTTACCAAGCATTAATCGAGACAGTGATCCAAGAAAAAATAACAATTTATCCCTTGGATCATTATTAACTTTTCCTAAAAATGTCATCCAACTTTACCCACAAGGAACAAACAAATTAACAAACCAATGCAAGCAAAAATCTTTCTCAAGGTAAAAAAAACAAACATACAGTGTTACACAATAAACTATTAGTATTAAATTATAACTATTAACTAACAAATATAAATAGAAAACAGTGTAGTTTTCCTTGTTTCAGTAGACAATGTACAAACAGGCCTCAGGAGGGGATACACTGGGGCTGCATTCTGATATGTGTAAAAATATCCTTAGGATAATATTTAAATTAGTCCTTCACGCTCTGTCTACATATTATGCATGTTCTCATTATTTTAAATGCAGCTCCTATGGAATTCATTATTCTATAAGCTAATAAAAGTTCACTAATGGAACATGGTGTTTTATTTTGCCTTTGCAACCAACAAGCATAGAATAATTTCTAACAGGACAATCACTGCTAAGGCATAACATTATGACCACTGACTGGTGAAGTGAAAAACACAGATTATATCTCTTTGTCATGGTTCCTGTTAGTGGGTAGGATAGGATTTGGCAAGTGAGCATTTTTTCTTCAATGTTGATGTGTTTGAAGCAGGAAAAATTGTCAAGCCTAAGGATTTAAATGAGTTTAACAAAGGCCAAATTGTGATGGCTCGACAGATGCATCTCCAAAAATGTAGCTCTTGGGTCTTGGGGTGTCGGCTGTGGCATGAATGTATGTTTATGTGTGTGTGTGTGTGTGTATGTGTGTATGTGTGTATGTGTGTGTGTGCGCGTGTGTGTGCGTGTATGCATGCATGCATTCATGTATCTTATATGTATGTATGTATGTATGTATGTATGTATGTATGTATGTATGTATGTATGTATGTATGTATGTATGCATGTGTCAAAAGTGGTCTAAGGGGAACAGTGTTGATGCATGTGGTGAGCAAAAGGCTGAGGCCCGTGTGGTCTGATCTAACAGACAAGCTCTGTAGCTTAGACTGCTGAAGAAGTTACTGCTGATTCTGCTGATTCTGATACAAAGTTGTCAGAATACAAAGAGCATTTCAGTTTGTTCTGTATGGAGCTGCATATTAGGCAAGTGGCCATAACAAATAACATTATGACCACCAATAATAGGGAAGTGGCCATAAGGCTTTGCCTGATTGGTGTAAATATTTTGCTACTAACTTGCTGAATTGTTTCTTGTATTTGTTTAGAGCTATATCAGAATGAAAATAGTGAGTTTAAACATTATATTAGAAAATAAACTGAAAATCAAAGTATCATTGACTCATTGACAGAAAATGGTGAAATGTAATAACACACTTTTATTGACTGTGTGCAGTACTAGACAGCAGTATTTTGGCTGTGAATACATAATGGGTGGAGGCACTTAAAGCCACAGGGGTCAGTTCAGGTCGAGCCTCTTTACACTTCACAGAAGTGTTTGCTGTGACATGTGGATACTTGATCAGGCTCCGACAGCTGCCACCTTTCACCTCAATCTTCATAAATTCATGCCTTTTCATTACAGCTCATCACTTTGACTAAATGCCTTTCACTCTGCTGCAGATGGATCACGTCCACAAAGCCCTGATTGGACCCAGTTTCGCTCTGAGTTCACCTCTGAAGAGGAAGCACAGCTCTTGTGGAGTGTGTCGACTGAAGTTCAACTCAGAGGTGGGTGGGGCTTCTCACACACACCCTTTAAACAGTTAAACACACCTATTCTTATATTAAGTTGTTTTACTGGTCTGTTAAATTCAAAACTGCTCTCTAATTGTACAATATAATTAATATACTATACACTGCAGGCCTCACCTAAGAAAATATGAGTCTAAATATGAGTCTTTGTTCACTGTCTTTCTCCCCTTGTCACATTTTTAGATTAGATACATTGTCCACTCTCTTTTTGTGATTGACTAATGGCTAAAGCTGAACTCGTGGCTAAAAGAGGACATATCAAAACCATTCTTCCTCTAATGTCTCAGAGATTGATCCAAAAGCATTGGAGTTCGACTATGGATTGTTACACAAAAAGTCATCCAAATGTAGGCTACTTAAAACATCTTAATATTTCATATACTGTACTCCCTGACCATCAATTTTTTTTTCACCAGGGAAGCAGACTTGGAAGAGTAATGAACAAAAGAAAACAGAAAAAGTATTATTTTACAATGGTAATAAATGTTGCAGTTCATTTTAATTCAATTATTCAAGGCTTTGGGTTAGTTCAGGGCAATAATTCAACAATAACAGAATGTAACAGAATTTTCTGTGTTTCTTCTAACAATATGAATGCAGCCTTAGGGACAAGAAGCACTGGAGTTGTGTTCACATCATTGTGTAGTGCATCCTTCTTCAAAAATATTGTCAACTTTACTTCATCAAATACCTCTGTGTGTATTCCCTGTTGTTTGCTCACAGGCACAGGCGTCTTCTCATTACAGTAGCACCAAACACGCAAAGCGGATCAAAGGACTGGATACCCCCGACTCCAAGATCAGGACCTCTGAACCCGTCGCCAAGGAAACCGCATCACAGATTCTCTTGTTACCGCCGTGCGCTCAGCCCTCCAGCTCTGACGCTCCATCAGGAGGTGCGTGTGTGTGACAGCCAAGGCATCACCGACATATACAGCTAAGACCTGCTTTTCCCCGTCACGACTTTTAACTCTTTGAAGTGGTAAATCTGCTGCCGCGCTGGGTTTCAGTGTGAAGAGATTAAAGCTGGAGCATTATCTTCTTGCTTGCTCATGTCTCTATTTACTGACCCCATTCATAGCCTCCTGAGGATCAAACACTTTAAATATATTCTGGTAACAGCGCCAATGTGTGAGTGGTGTGTTCTGTTATCTAATATATTCATAGAAACTGATCAGCCTTAACATTATGACCTCTGACAGGTGAAGTTAATATCACAGATCAACTCCTCATTATGGCACCTGTTAGTGGGTGGGATAGAAGCAGAAAAAATGGGCAAGGATTTGAGTGAGTTTGACAAAAACAAAAATGAATGGGGCGGGGCATCGCCAAAAATGCAGCTCTTGTGGTGTGTTCCCGGTCTCCATTGGTCAGATTCAATCAAAGGTGGCCCAAGGAAGGAACAGTAGTGACAGGATCTTAACATTATGATCACCAAAAATAGGTAGGTGGTCATAATGTTATGCTTGATCTGTGTAGGTAAGTTCATTGAGGGCATTAACCTGCTTTCCATCCTGATTGTACGTTGATTGAAGTGCTACTCTTTAAAGTGTGTGGGCGTTAAGCAATGCAAATAATACATACTGCTGAAAGCTAAAGAGCAATAACCTGACAAATTGCAATTGACAGCCCTCAATATTAGAGGTGTTTGTTGGAGAGGGAATGAGTGATCGTTTTCAGTTTGGAGATAGTGTTCAATAAGTGAACAAGTCAGCATGAGTGCTCGCAAAGATTACTTCTGCAAACAGCTCTGGCAGTCGTTAGGAGTGGAGGAATCAATGCTAACAAACAGATGCCCACTCACCCAGACAGAGATAACCATTGTTATTAGGAAAGCAAGAATCTTTAAATCAGCATTTGCTTTTCCTGAAAAACCTCGACAAGTCACTCTCACAAAGGATAATGCACTTAAACCATATACAGAGTGTGGGTTTAAGTGTCTCTCTGGGAGGAAAGCAGAAAATGATTGGTGTTATTAGGCAGACTATTATCAGCCCAGAAAACCCCGTTATTCTACTGTGCAGGAGAACCACATACAAGTGCTTCACTGGTAAACTGCAACAGCAAGTTGGCCGTTCAGCTTCTTGTTAATAATAAGAAATAAGATATATACTCTATATACTCTCTCTCTCGCTCTCTCTCTTTAAATAACTATATTTTCTATTACTACTAAGTATTTTTTGCAACAAACTAAGAAGCAACAAAGCACTGTCAATAAAGTTTTTTTTTTACTATTAAAATATTTAGGCTTCATATAAGTTAAACAATAAAACAATATTCAACCCTCCTATTAACCCACATTTGGGTCCTACACTAGAAGTAGAAAGAAGGAAACCTTTACAGATGAGTGGCAGAGAAACACAATTGTCAGGGCACTTACAGTAACCGTGTGAATGTTTGCTTGCAAAATAGGATTACTGTAATTTTATTACCTTCAACAAAGAAATTGGCTTATATAGTTTGCAAGCTACTTCCAAAAGCTATGGTTGATATTTTCAGGAGAACTGCAGTGGGAGGAAGTCTGAGTTAACATTTGTGAAACAGTAATTGTTGTGTTTCTATGGAGGATTTGGCATTGTTGTGTTTTTGTGTACTCCTCAATGAATAAAGTGTCTGTATGTCTAATCGGCCAAGGTACAAATGATCAGTTTTTTTCTGTAATCCAAGTTGTTTAATTTGTCATTTATCTTCAGTAATTATTGTCTTATTTATTGTATTTATATATGTTTGTGCCTCAGAGCCCTCGTCTCCAGACTCTTTCTCTGACTCAACACCCTCAAGCGCTGGCTCTACTGAAATCTTGACCTCTGACCCCACGCCACCGCCTTGTCCGAAAGCAAAAGAAAAGGAGGAAGCACAGAGAAATGGAGAGGTTTGCCCTGGCCCAGAGGGTGAGACTGAGGAGGAGAAGGCCATTCGTCTTCTGTACTGCTCGCTGTGTAAGGTTGCCGTCAACTCAGCCTCTCAGCTCCAGGCTCACAACAGTGGTATGAGATTTATGAAACATAGACATCAACTCAGGGCTGTTTAAATACTGTTTACTGACCTATACTCTGGCTCAAAGGCACTAAGCACAAGACAATGTTGGAGGCTAGAAGTGGTGACGGCACGATCAAGTCCTTTCCCAGGTCAGGGGTCAAGGCGAAGTTGGCTGGGTCGTCGTCCTCGGAGACCTCGACAGGACTGCAGAACAAAACCTTCCACTGTGAGATCTGTGATGTGCACGTCAACTCAGAAACACAGCTCAAGCAGGTGAGAGGTACACAGTGTGGGAAAAAGATGTATTGGTTAATTGCAAACATCAATCAAGTGGTCTCTGTTTAAGATACTTCTATAGCCTGTGTTATTAAGTAGTTTAATATTTTTACCATGATTCTCATGATTACTTCTATTACTTCTATGTGTGACAGCAGTAGTTAATGAAAGTAAAGTAGTAAACATGAGAGGAGCAAAGAGTCGAAACCTGGCGCTCAGTCACTTACAGTCTGGTGACTCAAAAGCATTAATATACCCATAGTCACTTTATCCATCAGGCATCGCCTCGTGCAAATCAGACCCGCCATGATTTTATGCCAAATTACGCTGCAAAGATCTCACACCTGTCGCCGCAGTGAGTTCAAACCACACATCCCTCAAGATAATGAGCTCAAAGCCACTATAAGCCTGGCCTCTTTCTGAATATGATGTTCCTGCTCGTGACGGGAATGCATACAGGAAGGTCTTGCGTCGCTCAATGTTTAAAAGTTAACTTTGGCCAGGTGCTCATGAATATTTAGGAGTTTGCTGTCGCCTCGTGTGCACTGCCATCTGTTTGTGCCTGTCAGTCAAATCAAAAAACATCTCCCAAACCCGCCCCTGAGAATATTTCAGATCCTACAGAAGATGCACATTACGACAAATAGAAAACTGTGATAAAACCTTTCTCTTAATTTGTCTTGTGATTATGCAGATTCGATGTTGAGTAAAATCTGAATGTTTCTTCTCCTCTCCCACTCACATAGCACATCAGCAGCAGGAGGACACAAGGACCGAGCCGCGGGTAAACCAGGCAAACCCAAGTTCACTCCGTTCACACCCAGCCATAGGCACCAGCACAACTTTCACACTGTGAGTTGACCTGCCATATCTCACATACACATATTTGCAAAGACATGATATAATTCTCAAAGCTCTTATCCAGGAGTTAGCAAGAAAACGCAAATGTAATGGTGGGATTTTGATAAAAATGTAATGGGAAAAAATGATTTGTTTTTGGTGTGGCTGCTGAACAACACTGTGTGAATCCAGCAAGTTTTAAAATATTAAGAACTATTGTGAAATATGGTCAAAGATACAAATCATTACTTTTTGTGGATTTTTCAGCATTATGAGATATGAAGGGTTAGTGGCTCAATATATAGCTATAAGATATTGGCTATCAAGTCCAGCTCTGGCCACTATGTCTTTGCCATTGCAGGATATGGCCAGTGCCTTAGTGGAGGGCAGTGCTTTCACAGTGTGTTATATGGTTTCACATATATTTTTTTCAGGAAACTGAAAACATGACCAAGATTCTTCACACACATTTGCAAAGACAGATGCAGTTCTCAAAGGCCTCTTCCAGGAGAGGATTAAAATGCTTTGGCCTAATACCTTCCAGTAGTTTATCTTCACTGTCCTTCTCTGAACTCACATGAACTGAACTTTTTTCCCCCTCAGATTCGATTGGCGCTGAGGAAGAACCAGGACTTGACCAAACCTCTGACGTCTTGCCTCCTACAGCGCCAGATTTCAGTTGCGACTGCTATGGCGACCACAATGCCCCCCTTCCCTCTTCGTCCCCCTACAAACTCGAACCCGGCACTGTTTCCGAGCCAGCCCCTCCCACCCCAGGCCGTCCTGCACCCCCCGCTGCCAGGGCCCATATGCTCCACACACGGGCCAGTGCTGTTCGCGCCGTACTGACAAAAGCCATACCACCTAGATCTTATGTACTGTACACTCCACATGCACTACTGCTAACATGTATGGACCAAGAGTGGAGAGACAGTAAGGACGCAGTATCTTCTGAAAAATACACAGATGTAGACATCATAGATACATCACGACCCATGTTGCTGCTAATGTATATAAGTATAAAAGAGTCTCTCAGTTCGTCATTCAAGTGAGGGTCTTAAGCAGATGAATATAAAAACTGAAAATGAGGTGGAAATTACCAAAAAGTGACACATTTTATCCAAAATAAGTCCCCTGAAAACCATAGCCTCAGTTGTTACAAAGCCAGTGTTTAGAGTGTTTAGGTCTGATTTTTATAAAATAATAATAATAATAATATAATATGTGATTATTTATAAATATATCACTGGTTAAAAACTTTATTTTTCTGACTGATCTGAAGCACACAAACCTTACAGTAATGTGTAGGAGAGAAATGTGCTAAAGCAACAGTTTTTTAGTGTCTTTATGCTGAAAATAAGCCAAGGTCACTGAATTTTAGCCCCAAACATAAAGGCGTATGTGTTTTATTTTAGTGAAACACCACTCAAAGACTAGTGTTTTGAAAAGTATAAAACCAGAAAAAACAGTTTACGAAACATCAAATATAAGTATAGGTACAGTTTTACATCTTTGTACCTATGCTATATAACTCTATGATGTCTAAAGCTGTGTATTTTAAATTCTACTCTGCATATGACTATCAATGGTAAACAGAGCATGGCTTATTCAAGATGTTTATTTTATAATAAAAATGTTGTGTTAAAATATCTCTATATTCTCGAATAAACAGGTAAAACTGGGGTGATATGGGTCCAATTTTAATCTTAGCTCAGTGCATATAATGAAGTATAAGGTTTTGACTGTTGAAATCCTCCTGTTAAACCTACTTACCCCAACACAGCCAAAAACACCTAGACTTCTTTCAGACTTAATCATATTTCCATTCTCCCTCTGAAACAGCACTGCCTAGATAACATTTACTATTTTAAGTCTTTTTCCTTAGAAACCATGTCTTTATTTGGTTTTAAGAATTCTGCAATTTTACAGATTAACTTTTGCCTCTAGCTGTTTTCCAGAGAGATTATTCTCTGTCCGACTGTTGTCCGTGTTTTCTGATACATTCATTCAAGTAACCTCATGTTTTATAATTGAGCTTACTATTCATGTTACCTGAGTTCAGAAACTCACTCTCTCTGTTGTCTGAACCAGTGGTGGGTGAACCAATGGTGTGGCAGCAGTGAAAGGATGGACGGGCTTTAGGTTTGCCAACAGTCAGAAGCCTCGTAGTGTTCCTATACATACTGTACACAAACTACAAGAATCATCTCACTAAATGTTCCTTACATGTTTTATTATTATAGTAGTTTGTTGTTTGGTTACGTCATATGAGCTGTTGCTATGACTGCCTAAAACTAACTGTGATAGGATGTCACCAATTGGCGTTTTATCCAAATATTACACTGAAAGTTCCTTCCCTTTCCAAATGTATTCAAAGGAAGACATTCCAGATTGATATGTGTACAACTCTGTTCTCTAGCTTTTGCCAGCTTACTATGCATGCATTGAATTAAGATTTTTTTGTTTTTTTTTGTTGGACATCTTTAAGCAATACAAATGTACACTTACTGTATTTCATGAAAGCCCCTACTCTTTTAGTGATTGCTGTTTTGATCTTTCCATAACCTTTTCGTTTTGACTTTTCTCTCATCCGTCACCTGGCACTAAACTGGATTAATTAGTTGCATATTTTGGTCTTTGCTTTATGCCACCACTCCAAAGTAAATATTTCCTGCGGCCAATTGAGAGAACTATTAGCCCATCCATCACTGCACACTGATATCCCCACTTGTCACAGGCATCTTTATTATTATTATTATTATGAATGGGGTGTTGATTGTGAACATCTGTGTGTGGGACGTCCCATCTTATACACTGTGTCAAAGTCCTGGCCTCCCACTTGAGTGTCTTTCCACCATTACATT
Source organism: Bostrychus sinensis (assembly GCA_020698575.1). Taxonomy (NCBI): domain Eukaryota; kingdom Metazoa; phylum Chordata; class Actinopteri; order Gobiiformes; family Eleotridae; genus Bostrychus; species Bostrychus sinensis. The sequence continues at coordinate 17,277,973 of CM036255.1, forward strand.
TTCCTCTAGACACAGATGAATAGACATTATCTATCTCAGTACAAAACTATTTTCATCCAAACATTTTATTCATTCTTTTTTACATGGACAGAGCAAAAGTGCAAAGGGGACTCTGTGTTCACAAGGCAGGAGATTGTAATTAAAAGGACTGAAATGTTTTGACTTAAATTACCTTACTGATCAGTTTGAAACAAAAGATGGTTCATTTAGAAAATGCAAAAAAACAAAACCATTATGAAGTTGTGAATGGGAGGTTTTCAGTGAAATGGGGGAATAACCTTGACACTTAAGTGCAGTGTATTGAATGTTTTCAGAAGCCTTTTTATGCAATGGTCCAAATATGGTGCTTTAAAAAACATCAATTCACAATTTTGACTGAAAATATATTTAAATTTAAAACAAGCAGCTCTGAGCTCTGAAATACAGCTTTTGATTACCTCCACCCAAAATGGGTTTCATGAAATGTCTTGTCTAAAACATGAACCATTAAGGAACCTGCACATCCTTTGGTTTCATACACTTTAGAATGTAAAAAATGCTTTCACTGCTTCAATTTTGCATATTCAAGGTATTTCCTTACAAGTCCCGTAAACTATATGCAAACTCAGCTACTGGGATGCCCGAAGGCAGGATGCCAAAGATTAAGTTACATATCACTTTGTGCACTATTGTTTCATGAGCTGGATTTTTATTTTGCTGATATTTTGTTGAATGAAACTTTTTGCAAGTTTTATTTTACACTTTATAAGGATGACTAGTTATATTTTCGAGGTTTTATTTTTGTTAGTGTTGGTTTGTTTGCTAGAATGCTAGCACGATAACTCAAGGGTCAGATTGTGATGACATTTTCTTAATTATTTGTGGTGTGTGGACACAAAATCTGTATTTTCTTCTGTGCAACCGCGTGATAAGGCCAAAGATACTAAGTTCAGTTAGTAAAGTAAATATTTGTTTTAATTTGTGTTTTACCATTTTAAGACAAAGGCCTGTGTTTCAATGGATAGAGCATTTACCCCTGAACTAGAAGATGCCCAGTTTGAGTCCTAACCTGGGCACTATATTTTTATTATTGCGAGACAAGGCCTATATCTTGACTGCACTCTTCAAGTGCTTGGTTGAGGTTGATTGTAGGGTTCAGGTGTAACAATATTGTGTGAATCTGGTGTGCCCACAATATATGGTAGAGTAGTTACATCATGATAGGTTTATGTTAAGCCTGAGCACTATTATTTTAGGCATTTAGTATTTGTCCTTATATGACTGACAAATGGACCGTGTGTTTGTCTACATGCCAAACAGAAACCTTTGCATCCTAAATTGTGTCCAAACTCCACCACACAAAGTTTTTTTTCTCCCACAGAAATGTTGTCATTCTTTGTGTCTGCAGCTCCAGCTCTAGTGAAGACAAAGATAGGTGGGCACAGACACAGTGGCATAAACAACAGCTGTGCCAGAAGCAGAAGTTAAAAGTTCAAATGCAGCCCATCACTTCCAGCTTCTGCTAGAGAGTGTGTGAATGTCGAGCATCAGGGGCAGATTTTGGCTTTGCAGTAAATGGCTCTGTGGGACGTTCAAGTGCAGCCCGATTGGGCTGGGTCCCACTGAGTAACAGTTGTGTGAGGGGAGCTCAGTCCTGCTGTCATATACACCAATGATCAGGCATAACATTATGACCACCGGCACAATGCAGCCCCATAAGCTACAGGCTGAAGTGCACTGTGTATTCTGATACCTTTCTATCAGAACCAGCATTAACTTCTTCAGCAGTCTGAGCCACAGTAGCTCATCTGTTGGGTTCTGACCACGCAGCCTTCGTTCCCACGAACCTCACATGTTGCCAGTTCACCATTGTTCCTTCCTTGGACCATTTAGACTGGGAACACCTCACAAGAGCTGCAGTTTTGGAGATGCTCTGATCTAGTCATTATCCATCCCAATCTGGCCCTTGTCAAGCTTGCACTTCCCTATTTTTCTTGCTTCTAACACATCAACAATGATGACAAAATGTTCCTAATGTGCCCATTATATCCAACTGGTGCTATGACAAAGAGATAATCTGTGTTTTTCACTTCACCTGTCTGTGGTCATAATGTTATGGCTGATTGGTGTACACCAATACAGTTTTCTCAGTCATCTCATATTTCTTTATTTTGTTGTCTGTAGTAGTTTTACCAACCAACACAGTAAAAGCAATCTAAATATAATTTGTTTTAATTAGAGGATTTGCATCCAGATAATGTAGGTTAGAGAGGGCAATGGAGACATTTTCTCACACTTCTGAATCAGACAAGATTTCGTATCATAATTAGAATGTACCGCAATGTCTACATCTCACTGCACAATCCTCTCAATTACACAGAATAGGAACCGTTCTCTCATGCTGGTTCATTTTGAGTTTACTTTGGATGGTTACACCGCCAGTGTTATGATTTCATTAAGATACACTATGGCACCAAGCACATGCATTTTTTCCATATTAAAAAGTAGGTCTGTGTATAATTCTGGCACAGTGGAGACGAGTGCAGATTAGAGCTAATACTTTTCATCTGGAAGGAAAGACAAATTAGGATTTCAACGGTTTGGATTGGCTGATCGGAGCTGCCTAGATAAAGATGGGTTAGTGGTTAGTTAATGATATCACAGTATTTAATAGAAACTGTCATAGTGAAAGACAGTGTTGTTCATCTTTATGTAAGTTATTTGTATCTGTTACCAGATTGGATGTAGAGACAGAGACATTAAAATATGACTTCATTTAGCAGCACCAGATGGAAGTATAATATACACATTTATTCCCAAAATGTCAACTCAGCGTGTGGCAAATCACCAAATTGCTGTTATGCATCAACGTTTTTCCAGAGAATACTTGCTCATCCAACCCAAGGGTGTCCAAAAACAGGTAAGGTAAGGTACAGACGGTACAGTGCCAAAAGTCTAAGACAGGTTTTTAACAAAGGTTATGAATAAAGTAAGGTGTGTCGAGATATAAAAAGACACACATTTATTTAATAAGGAATGAAAATCAAAACTAGAAGCACTCAGAGGACATAGACCTGGACTCAAATGCAAAGATCATCTAGTTCAGGGGTAAATGCTCTTACCAATTAGCCACAAAACCCCTCTAAAAATAATGATTTGAAATAATAGTACAGTACCGTCCATGATGTGGACCCACACCAAAATGAATCATTGTGTCCTATATAAATTAAAATACATTTCTGTGTTTATTTACTTAGTTAACAGTGTTTTTCACATCTCACCAAAACTAATGCGCAGTACTGTTGTCGCCATTGTGCGGGACTCTGGCTGGGAGGGAGTGCTGCAACAATGATTGAGTCATCCTTTGCCATTGCTGTTTTTCTAAACACAATAATAATATTCTAGGCCAGTCAAAATTGTAGTCTTCTTCCAATCATATTATTATCCAGTTGGATTTCTCTCCTTGTTATAATAAGTTTCTCTGCAGAAGTCAGACATGTGGCATGGAACAACTGGGTGACGGATTTGTTCATTAGGGCAAGACAAAAATCTTGTCTTTCCAGCAGTCCAAGCTATTTGCTGGATGTTAATCTGTACTCAAGTAAAAGTACTGTATATATTATTACTCAAGTAGAAGTGAAGGTGAAATATGTCGCTTGAGTAAAAGTAAAAACATGATACACTTGAGTAGAAAGTACTTACTGCTACTTCCATTACTATTGCAACTGCTATTAATACTATCTCTACTACTGCTGCAACAGCTATTAATATTGCTACTGCTACTACTACAATCTTTTTTTTTTTTTTTTACATAGAGCTACTACTATTAGTATTACTAAAACTGCTTCTATTACCTTTATCCACTACTGGTGCTGCGGCTACTGCAACCCACTTTGCCTCTGAGTTAATAAAATACTGCTACTTTTAGAGATTAAAAAATATTTGAGTACTCAAGTAAATGTAAAAATATATCTCAGAAAGTCCACATTCTTAAAAAATACCTTAAGTAAATTTACTAGAGTAAAAGTATCCATTACTTTCCACTTCTCTGTTATATCTTTGTTTGTTGTTTCAGTGCCTTCCTTTTCTGTATCGTTGATAAAGACATATGACTAATATGTTTCCACACAAACTGTTCAGTAACTCCCTTCCCTACATGATTTCAGAGGGAATAAAGGTCTGGGCAAACAGAAGTGATCTTATTATTGGAACAATGAGTCATGGTGCTGTTGTATAGCTCACTTAACAGACCACTTATAACACTCATTCACACCCCTGACCTGTGTGCATGCCTGGTGTGTGAAAAAAAAGATATTTTAGGGTGGGAATTTTCAACTTAATAACATTATAATTTAGAATTTATTTTTATGTGCAGCTCATGTAAAGTTATAAATATCAACAAGAGATCTAGTTGGGAATTTAAATGCAGCAGAAGTTTGTGAAGACTGTATGATTCAGAAAGTCTTAAAGGCTGTTGCTGAAGTCATTTGTTTTCAGTGGGCGACTCTGACAACACCCAAGTGTTACCAAAAACTTTTGTGCAACCTCAGTATGCCATTCAGATGACGGTCATGGACACTTTCTTGGATCCTCTTTGACACACTCAAATGGATGTTGCATTAGCTGCAGTGCCATGCAGGAAACGGTATAGGTTTCTACGCTGCCCATTGCCAAGTAAGACATACCCTGTTTGACTTTGTCTCAGGAAAATAAATGAGATCATGAATTCTGCGTAACTCAGTATTTATGGAACATTTATGTAGAGCAAGACCTAAGCTGGAAAGGAAGGTATAGTTAAGTGGGGTAAGAAGTCTATTATGACAGAAAACAATGAATGCTAATAAAGATTTATCTTCCATTAACATTCAGTCTTCTCAGATATACTACTATGCATGTATATGTACTATGTATGTAAGGTAATTTAAGGGACAAAGTTTAATATAGAAAAGGCCTACTTAGAGGCTGTGACACTTGCCATAACAATATTTAAAGACCTATTTCTCTTAGACACTTTGGTTGGGGTAAAAATAGACTGGGTTAGTTAATGAATTTTGATTTACCTAATATCAATTTCATATTTATGTTAACAGTTTTTTTTTATCTTATGTTGTCTCTTGTGTCATAGAAGCCTTATACCAATAAGTCATTTATTACCGCCCTCTAGCGATAGCTATTGGTAAAGTATGCGGAAATGACGTAGCTCTGTTTCCTCCAATCATCAGCCGCTTCACACAATTCGAACGTCAACTGACTGCGAGGCGGAGGAGCTGAGCTAAAATACTTTGTTTTGGTCTTTAAAACGTCACATACTCGTTTTTTTCTTAAGGATTATATTTATCAAACATTGGACATATACTAACAAGTAGGTAGCACGTATTTTAATATATAATCTACTGTATTTCAGATCGAGCTCCGTTATAAATGTACTATACTCAGCCTTTACTAACGTTGCAAATGATGCTAACCTAGCTGGCACGTTTGTTGATCTAATGTAAGTTCTGGCTGTTGGTAAAAGGCGCACAAAATGTTATTGTCTGTTAAAGCTTTTGAGCCATGGTAAAAGAACGGGTGAAGAAAAAGTCGTTCCAGGAAAGTTTGGACGAAATAAAGGAGAAAATGAAGGAGAAGAGGAATAAACGTTTAGCCAGTGTCTCAGCACCGAAGAGAGGAAGGTCACGGATGATCACTAAATGCAGTGGTAAGGCAAAATGTGATCATCTTTTGTTGCCCATCTAATCGTCCATGTTACTACTGTAATATGCTAAGTTTCCTCTGCTTAAGATGAAATAAAGACAATTTATATGTGGTTTTACAGGGACCAACTCCACAAACACAATTTTGAAGGGCGTCCAACAGAACAACACAGCATTGGCTGTGGCATTGCAGGCTGAAAAAGAAAAAGTGAGGCAGGCTAATGCTGTAATTCTGCAGTTGAAAAGGGAACAACAGGCCCTGTTTCTTCATCTGCTGCTGCTCAAGAAGAAACTTAAAGAGCAGGAAGCAATGTCTGCAAACTCCTCAGAGGTATGGTTAAAAGCGCTTGTATTTATTACCTGTCCATTTGTTTCAGTATGGCTGTAATTGGTTATTTTATGTTTGATTTTTTTTTTTCTTCATGTTTTTAGAATAAATCGTCTAACAACATTGCCCAACCTCCTTCTCTAATGGATTCACAAAGGTAATGTATTAAACATTAAGAGGCCTTTCATTATATTACAGTTTTTGTCTCATATTGCTATTGTTGACCCACTTTTATTTTACAGGAAGCAACGCATTAATGAAAATGTGGCTGATACTCCTTCACAAAAGGGTGAGCCTGTGTGTGCAGGTATGCACACATGTTTACAAAATCTAGTCCTTATTATAAAAAAAAACATAATTATACAAACCATGTTCTTTGCTGCAGACTATCGTCCCTCAAAAGAACAAGGACGAGAAGGCAAACTAGCCACGCTGCCGCCGACTGTGGGTGTTAGGCGTCGTCATACAGACAGAAGCAGCAGCAGGAGACGCTCTGACCGTGTGCAGGAACGCAAGACAATAAGTCAAGACTCTTCTGCATGTTTAGAGACTTTAACAGCCAGTCCTATTTGCTGTGATGAGGCAAACCAGAAACAAATATATCAGGGTGAGGAGCCAGTGCTTGAAGATCCAGTTGAAGAGTTTCAGCACTCAACACCGGAACCTGCTACAGTGAAAACCACCAAGCAGCCACAGCCTGGCAAAAAACAGCCGACCAGAACCAAACCAGAACTGGGTCAGAAGAAACATGAGCGAGGACGTAAACCAGAGCGTGGCCCATTAAAGAAACCCTGGGAAAATCCCAAACCAAGAGCCCGCTCCAAAAGTCGGGATCGCTCTGCCACTCGCTCTAAAACGGCGTCTACTACACAAAACAACAAACTCAATACTTCACTGGGATTTAATGACACATTTGACTTTGACTGTGAAGAGGCTGTTCATGTGACACCTTTTAAAGCTAAAGCTGAAGACATTGAGCCAGTCCCAGCCATCAGCAAAGAGACTCTGCCAAAAGAACAGGCTGAATTGTCACCTGCTGTGTCCAGAGGGAAAGATTCACTGTCGCCACCATCTTTTGAATCAGAGGACAGCCTTTATGTTCCTCAGAAGAGCAGAAAAAGACGGGCTTCACCTGAGAACCCCAAAGTCATTAACACACGCAGGGGCAGACTCTCGAAAAAAGTCATAACAAATGATGAAAACGTCCCTCCACAAAAGCAGTTCACTGGTGAGAATTTACCTGCTCTGAAGCAGTTTTTACTGGCGAAGTAGACAGGGCCACAATTAATCCATGATTTTTATTTTTGTAGTTTTTAGAGATGAAGAATCAAGCCCTAAGGTTGAGAGACCTAAGAAAAAAGAGATCCCAGAGTGGAAGTCTCCTGAGCAGGAAGGGATTGATGAAGAAAGTCAAAGTGGTAAGTAAATCAGAATCATTGTAATTGCATTGACTAAATCTCATAACTCCATTAGAATGGAATAGAACACAATCTTGTTGCGCTTTTAGTTGGGCTTTTTCAATAACTGTCCTGGGCCCAATCAGTCTGATCCAATAATGGCAATGTGATTTTATTACTTTTTTTTTTTTTTTGTGGTTGTAATCTCAGATCATTATTATTTCTGTTCAGAATTGTTGAGAAGTAGTCCATGATAAAAAGTATGGTAGTTTTCTTACGGGAAGTTTTTTCTTGGGTGGAACAAATGTGCAACTGACATCTTCTCATTGTAATTTTAACCTTTGAATGCTTAATTTTTCTTTTTAGATCCTCATGAAGTGGACATTGAGGAGAATTGTCTGCTGCCGGTCAGTCCTCTGGTTGAAGCTGAGATAAAGAGAATTGACGATGTCCTGTCCAACTTTGGAGATTCTTCTAATGGCAATTCACCATTAAGTGACAAAACACCACAGAGATTGAAGTCATACAGAAAACGTAAGTCCTTAAATCCTCCTGTCCTGCAGTGGTCGTCCTGTTGTCACAGTCACTCTCTGCTCTGCACTTGGATCCGTTGGATGTTTTATTATTTGGCATCTTTACTGCACCATTTCACATCATCTTCACATTTCCACAGGTGGGCTTGGTGTGAGGCCAGCAGGGAAGGGCTTGAGTCTGTGTGATGTGACAAATCTGTCCCCCACAGCCTATCGAAAGTTCTCCCGTGGAGGGTCCCGTCTATCTGATTCCCGCTGCTCCACTCCAGCTCTTGCTCCAACTCGCCAACGTCGTTGCACCATGACTGTTGACTACAAAGAGCCCTCCCTGAGCGCGTAAGTTTACCTCTTAGTTTTAATACTACTTTTCTAACATTTCCTGAATACTAAAACCATCTTGTACTTTCAGGAAACTTAGGCGAGGGGACAAATTTACAGACATGGAGTTCCTACGCTCACCTGTTTTTAAGCAGAAGTCTGTGAGACGATCGGTACAGAAATCGCGTAACTCCATGAAAATGCAACAGCCTTTTGAAAAATATAACGAGTCATTTGTTGGCTGTCGCTGACTGTAGCTACTACCTCCCTCAACTACTGTTTTAGCATGATCAGTTTCATGTTTTTTTTTTTTTTAATCATTCATTTCGAATGTGAGACCTTTTTAACCAAAATGTGTTTTATCCAATTTTTTCAGTATTTGATGGATGATGTATATAGGTCATTATTTTACCAATGGTTTTATTATGAGATCCTGATTATCATTGGTGATATGTAATTGTAGTTTGTAGTTGGAGCCAATTGCAATAAAAAAAATATCTTTTAAAATATGTGTTTCAGAAAATCGATTAACTACCATTTAAAGTACATAGACTGGGTCATAATTTTACTCAAAATTATTTGCAAGTAAGTTATAATTTCCACATTAATGGTAATTTTATAAGAGAATGTATTGAAATATTGTTTAATGGTATTTGAAATGTTCTTTGAAAATACCACATAGCATGATTTCTGTTTTATTCAGTCTACAAAATAGGCTAATACTATGCCAGTAAAACCAGTTGTACAAAGAGCATGAAATATTTTTTCCAGACATGTTAAAAAAAACATCCTAAATGTCTTTGAAAAATACAAACAGATTTTCTCCTTTTTACAAAACAGCAAGACGACATCATATTGCACAATCTTTTCATTTATGTCCAAAGTATAAAGTTATCAATCTTCTGCAGGACAAAAATAAGGAAGAATAAATTAAGACATTGTCTTAAGCATAGTTATGTTAAATTACAGCACATAAATAATAAACTCTATCATTAAATTAGTCCTTAGTCAATAGCAGTAATTCATTTGTGAGACAAATTTAGCAGAAAAGGATGCTCATTTGTGTTAACTAATACTTGCAAAAATAAAAGTGCTTTAATAGACAAACTGCCCTATATGGTTTGTTCAAAACAAGAACTTTTTAGTTCTGAAACTAAAAATATATATTATTTACACATTTCAAATATACAGGGAATATACCTCCTTTCTGTCATTAAAATCTGTACAATTTTAAAATATGTATTTCTTTTTTGGCAGGATGAACTCATCACAGACAAACATGACCTCATCGACACATTAACACAGAAATGGGACGTCCCAGCCAGGTGTAATTTAACACAGGAATCAGTTTACTTTAGATGGGACTATGACATCTACCTGAGTCAACTGAGACTTCTATAAAAGACTGGAGACTGAACTACCAGAGCTAGTTAGCTGTATTTAGATGTCGGTAATGTTTCCGGCTGCTGCACTACACTTCTCTACTGAAAAAAATGGGTTTGTTATAAAACTAGACACAACTCTTCCTTTGTCTGACATCTACAACAGTCTTGCTGGTTGTCTGAGAGGTCTGACTTTGTCTGTTTTGAACTAACACTACTGATTCGGGCTCCTCAAATCTCCTCAAGCACCTTTAATAGTTTCCCCAGCACCAACCATTTTCTTTCTCATGCTTTCGTCCTATATAAATGTGCTACTTCTCAATGAGTCCTGCTTCTTTGATCTTGGTGTAGAAAAACTTCTCTAGTAAATTGGCGCACTTGTAGTACTCGCTCTCTGGGGGGTTGTACTCTCGACAGTTGGTGAAAATGCGCTGCATGTCTGCCATGAACAACTTGCGTGTTGTGTAATATCTGCTCTTTAGACGTTCGCTCATTGTTTTAAGATCTGTGTGAAGAAAAGGTTTGTAAATGAATTAATATAATTGCAGTGTTTTAAATGGTTAAAACCGATACATAAAGATAGTGCTCAACAATTAATTGCATTTGCAATTAAATTACAATATTATAACATGGAATTCCAAATCACAAAGGGCAAACCAATATTGATTAAACAATTGCAATTAGATTTTTTCCCCAAAACATTTAACTTTACTTAGAAACAGAAATGCTCAAATTGCTAAAGGCTAAGGCAATAAGGATAATATTCTCTAATTTGTCTGGCTAAAAGAAAACTAATGGCTAATCTACCCTCTAAGGAACTGGCTAAAAGAAAAGAAAATTTGTGTGACCAGCGGTTGAAAGTATAATTGTTTATTAATAACTATGAACTGCATTAACATACCCATTGGAAAGCGTATGACTTGGTAGTACCCAGGTGCCTCTGTTTTCTTCACAGGCTCCATGAAAGGCCAGGCATTTTGGTGACTCTATAGAGTAAAATTAAAAATTTAAAATAGACAAAATATATACATCTAATCTTGTATAAGTGAATTCACACCTTCACGTGCTGGAGGATGGTCTTCAGTGTGCTGTACAACTGATCTGGGTCCTTCAGTTCCTTCCTGCAGTCAGCAAAAAGATAAAAAAAAAATGTAAATTGCAGCTCATGTGGCTACAATTTGGCAATCCTGTCTCTAGATTTCTCTGGTTAAGTCAGCGACTGAAGCAATGTAAGCAGCGTAAGACAAGAGAAAAGGTAGGAGTAAAATAAAACAAACCCTTTTGCAAGTGGCTTCCACCCAGTGTCACCTGTTCACACAAAGTAAATCATATTAAATCTAGATAGTCAATTTTAAAATATATACCAGAAATACATTAAATTGGGAATAGTGAATAACCTACGTATGCCAGGAATGCTTTCAATGGGAATCTGTCGTACTCCTTCCTTGAAACAGGACAGTCCTGGGTAAACCTTTCTGATCTGAGCCTGCTTTCTTTCAATCAACTTCTTGATTATCTGTGAATGGAAATGTTGGTTGGTATGTTGGTAGACAGTAGGAAAACATTTATTCATTTATTTTTTCATATTTTACCTCCTTCTGCTTTTTTATAATGACAGAGAACTCAGTGTAAGGGATGCTGGGGTTGAGCTCACAACCCATTAATGTGGCACCCTCATAGTCTTTGATGTAGCCCACGTACTTGGCCTTAGGGACCTTGATGTCTTTAGAGAAACCCTAGGAGAAAGGAAGAGGAAGGGAGAAAGAAAGGGATATGTTAGCATGTTATAGCATGTACATATTTCATATATTGTATCAGACTAGCTGAAACACCCACAACAGATCAGCTACTGCAGATCATCCACCTAGCCATTCTTTCTATACCCATTTTGACTGCGCCCTTTCTTTCAGGGGTCGCCACAACATGGGTAATTTGCCAAAGCTTTTGTTGGCAGATGCCCTTCCTGACACAACCCTCTCCATGTATCTACGCGTGGGACTGGCACAAGTGTAACTTTGTGGCTGGATCCCCCTTCCCCTTAGATGAACGGAGCCACTTCACCAATAGAGGCAGCAAAGTCATTCTTTCTATCTTCTTTTCTATCAGTCATTTTCTATAGAAAATGTTTCAGTGTCAAGTGTCTTTTTTAAAGTAAATGGGAGGACCACTGAAATCCAGATGCTCTTTACTAAATTATGTTTTACCTGTTTTTTGAAGTAGCCAATGGCATATTCATCAGCATAAGTAAGGAAGTTGAGGATTTCATGCTTAATGTGGTATTCTTTTAGGTGATTCATCAAATGGGTCCCATAACCCTAAAAGACAAAACAGCAAAATCATTCAAAGTGCTGCAGTTGTTATAGTCAACAAAAATTGTAAAAAAGAGCCATAGGGAATCTTACTTTAACTTGTTCGTTAGACGTGACGGCACAGAAGACAATCTCTGTAAATCCTTGTGAGGGAAACATTCGGAAGCAGATCCCCCCAATGACCCGACCGTCTTTAATTAACGACAGTGTCTTGTGCTTTCTATGAAAATGTGAGTGGAACAGCAGTCAGCATGATGAGGGTACTCCGGGATTTGACACCTGCAAAAATTTTAGATCCACTCACGGATCGAAGACCAGCCTTGTGATGTACTCCTTGGGCATACGCGGCAGCTGGTGGGAGAACACATTTTGGAGGCCCACGAGCCACATCAAAATCCTCTTGTTGGGTTTTTGGTTCAGTGAGTTACCAATGACGTGGAACTCAATCACGCCCCTGCGCTCCTCCAGACGGGCCGCTTCATCTCGGGCCGAATGGGCAGAGAGCAAACTGGTCTACCGCAAATAACATTACATACTGTTAACACCTTCGGACAATAGATTTAAAGCACATTAAACAAAAACACATTCTGGCCCCACGGTATAGCTCAGCCAGCAAAGCATGCGGGATTGATATAAAGCGACAACATCTTACTAAATAGGACTATAAAATAAACAAATAGCTCCACTTCCTAATTAAATGCAAGGTTACAATGATTAGAAGTTGTGAATGTTACTCCTGATTATTTCTTTGATTAAATGACTAGCCTTAGGTTTAAGTCATTTAGGGTTTTCAGTGGTTACCTCAGGAACAGCAGCAGGGTCAGCGATGGTTGCCATGACTTCGTTGATTAGCTCCATGGGGATGTCTCCCATCACTCTGGGCTTCTTGTTTTCCTCGTGACTGAGTGGCTCAGAGGCTTTACGCTTCTCTCCAACTGGAAAAAATAGGACGTAACACAAGATAATCTCAATAGATAATAGGTCTATAAAGGTTTCAGACAAATGTAATGTAATGACAAATGATGAACGTAATTAATTAATTTGTGAAAAGTGAAAACTAATGTGAATAAGTAAAGTGTCCATCTGGCTCAAAATCAGATTGTTTATCTTTACTCCAAGTATAGTTATTGGTATAGTTCATTCCATTCATAAATATTCATGTTATACAGTAGAAGCAGTAATTTCAAATTTAATGACAGAGGTTTTATGGAGAGTTTTATAGTATTGTCTTGAGTATTGCGATTAGATGAGAAATAGTGTAAACATGTGTGTCTGTTTTGTGTTACTATGCTACCTTCATTACATAATTAGTAATTAAAGGCTTGAAGTTAGTACCTGGGTTTGGCTCCAGTGCAGACGCTGGTTTTCGGGCAGGACTCATGCTGCCCCCACTGGATGGATCCACAGAGACAGGACTGGAACTGTAGTATAATGGTCTCGTGACTGGGGGTGCACTAATCACTGGACAAAACAAAACAAGTACAGTGCATCTCGATTCCATAATGTTGGAAAGAAAAGTGTGTGTGCCTATGGGTGTGTTTCAGGTAAGCTTGGGTTTATACCTGTGTGAATAGGAATCTGCCCTCCTGAGGCTCCTGCCAGGAAATCTTGGCTCCAGATTGGAGAACTGTGACTGTACACCTCCTCCTCCAGCATCGACAAGAACCTGAGACACAAGCAACACACATGTACAATACACTTTTGGCTATTTACACTGACATCAAAAGTGGCCAGAGGTTTATTTTGGGGAGGAGTCTCTTCTTACTTAGGGAAATGTGTGAGTATAAGTGTGCGTTTTTCTGGTGGAAGCTTGTCTTTCTCTTGCCGAGCCTGCTCCAACAGCTGCTTCCTCATCACAGTGAACACCGATCGTAACAGTGTCCGGCCAAAGATCTGAGTCGTCTCGTACCGGGGCAGACTGTCACAGAACTGAGGCACGTTGCAGTAGCATAGCCATCTGTAGACAACAACAAAAGGTTTACCACAGTTTCACAAAATAACCGCAACAAAATTTCAGTGAGTGAATGTACCTGGTGTAGTTAGGTTTGTACCCCGCTGCATCATCACTGGGCACTCGCTGACGTCTCTGGGATGGGGTCTCCAGCTGCCAGTAGTTGATCTGGTTTAGGAACATCTTTGCCAGCTCCATGATGGTCTGACGTTCCTTAGAGGGTAGATGGCTGAATTTGTATTGGACAAAATTGTTCACTCCCTATAGAGAAAAAATGGAAGATAACTGGTACTTGATTCAAACTTTTACCTGGAGTTGATGCATGAGCACATTATTTTGTGTTTATTTTACCTGCTCTATGCTGGGTTTTTCAAATGGAGGACTCTCCTGTGCTTCCAACGTGGGCTTTCCCATCAACAGGATGGATTTCCTTAGCAACTGAAATAGTAACAAATAAAATTGTGTAAAATAGAAGTAGGCAGTCTCACGCACTGTCTTTGGTCTTGTAGGAAAATACAGCAATTTCGGTATGTTATAAAATGTGAAATTGAGAAATTGAAAAGATATTCTCATTACCAACCACTGCAGAATGTAACCAACTGTGTATGTTACTATAACAATATGTCTCTATCACTGGGAATTACAAAAGGCAACTTTACAGAATGCTTACATTCTGTGCAAGAAAATGTGTGCTCTTGAACTGGGTTACAGACAATGCTCCATTTAAACAGAGTGGCACTGGACTGCACTTAAATATGTGTCCTTGGACTATCTAACCAGCAAGTTTCACAATAGAGACAAGGTGTTTCATAAAATATGGGACTCTTTTATAATGTACATTGGGTTATTTATCTTTGCTGTTTTTCTAAGAGGCTTTCTAATGTAAACATACCAGACTTTTTGGGCATGGTCATGATCTCTGGGTTTTCCACTGATCTATAAGAATGAGCTGGAATGTTCTGTGTTCTCTTGTGTGTATTTTGTTTTTTTTAATGGGACAAAATTGCAAAAACCAATTAAATAAATAAAATAAATAAATAATATCAATCTTTCCTAACTAGGGGTATAACGACACCTTTTGCAACAATACGATACACATCATTTGGCATTATTTTGATGTGATTCGAGAACAATATTTTCTGATTTAGAATGACACAATTTGATACGATTCAACACCTTCACATTGATACGTAACTTTCTGCCAAAGATTATAAAAGTAAAGTCATAAATCTGCAGCTGTGGTTGACAACATCACACAGACAAGTGCAAAACAAAGTTGAATATAACTTTTTCTGCATCAAAAAAGACACATCTGGTTTTAATTTAACACACAATATCAATATCAAGACATGTTACAAGACCCAAACTTACTTTGAAAAGGGAAAAGTAGACTTGCTTAGTGTCTGCATCCTCCTCTTTGTGAACACATGTGTAGAGATACTCCACGTCCATAACAATACCTAACAATCTGTTCATTTCCTCCTCTGAAACATTTTCTAGATGTGTAACATGGTCGCCTAAGCACAAGAGAAAGCACAACATACATTGATCATCATTAGTACTGTCTGTCCTAAACCATATAGATATATATTTGTTCGGGATGCAGCAGTACACAGACATACCTAAGGTGTGTGAGCAGCTTCTGCAGGGCTCCTGTAGGTTGACAGTGCTGGACTGCTGGTCAGTGCGAGGGGGTGTGGGAGGTGGGTTCTGACTTTTCCAGCCATTACATTTACAGGCTCCTTCAGCCTGAAAAACACAGAGAAGAAATAGGAAATCAACACAAGTTTCTGAAAACAATTATATTTTACTTGATTGTGTTGTCAAGGTGTAAAGGTGAGTATGAAACAGAGAATGAAAAGGAACACATTATACCGCCAAATAATTTGAGTCCTTTAAAAATTTAATTTTTTAATGTATAAGTATTTATAAAAAAGTAGTTTATATAAAAGTAAAGTTTATATAATATCAATGTAAAATATTGTCCAAAAATTATTCTATGACAGTGCTTGAACGTTAGGCCTACAACTTTAGACC
This sequence comes from Bostrychus sinensis, assembly GCA_020698575.1. NCBI lineage: Eukaryota > Metazoa > Chordata > Actinopteri > Gobiiformes > Eleotridae > Bostrychus > Bostrychus sinensis. Next base: position 17,293,900 of record CM036255.1, read on the forward strand.
AAGAGTTTTTATTTCATCGTGCAAGCAACTTTAGGCAATCAGACTAATAAATAAAACGTTATACAGAATGTATTCTTATTCGCTGATACTGTGTGGGGCCAATATATTTTTAAGAATGATTAGCTGCGTGACCATGTGTGCGTGACAGCATCAGGACAGCGCAGACCCCTCAACTGCGCATGCGATGTGAAAAACAACAAACTCCGCCCCTCGCAGCAGCTGTCACACTGTCAAAACAAAGACCCCGTCCATGTCTGCGGCGCATATGCTGCATAAAGCCTCAAAATTGTGCTCCCGTAGCATTGTGCAATGACACAGTGACAGAGGCGTGAGAGCGCCCCTCGGGGAGGCATTAACCCGCACTAAATCCCCTCTCTCACACGCACGGAGGGAGATGTAGACTATGCCACAGTCAGATACTCCCAAGAACAAGCAGCTGCGAGCCAATGTTTACGTTCACCAACCCCCCACCTAGACATGAACATGAACAATATCAACAGGAACGGTCTGCAGCCAATAGGCCCCCGCCAAGAGGTAAAACGTAAATACTATCCTGTTATTACTATTTACTTGTTCGGGTAAAAGCTCGCGCTTGCAAAATGCAAACAAAATAAAAATAATGAGCGGCAATGGCTTCCTTTGCTGTGCTTGCATTTTTAAAAGTATTGCAGCCTAAGCTCAGCCTAACCTCTCAAAGCACACTTCTCAAAACTGTGGTAATAAAACGTGGACTACAGGGACAGCACTGCGTACTTTGCAGGATGAATATACTCCGAGTTTTTCCAGTTTCTTGGGTCGCGGCGAAGAGCGGAGTTGCGCCTTCTTTACTGCGATACGTGCGGATCCTCCAGCGGCGCCGGAGCCCTCGGTGCTCCCCGCTCCTCCGGCCCCTGGAGCGGCCGGCGCTGAGCCCGCGGCCCCGATGGCTGGAGAGCCCTGCTGAAAGACCGCGCCGTCGGCCATGGCTTCCCCACCGAAGACTGCGGGGCCGGCCCGTGTAGATCCGATCTGCTGCCCGCTCTAGTCCAGCAGTGGAGGATCAGACATGGCGCTCATCCTTATTTTCAGTTTCTCATTGTAAGCCCTTTTTCGTCCGCTAGGGTAAAAAGTAGGATAGGTCCGATGCAATTCAGAAGGGGTCAAAATATTCAACCATTAGGAGTAAAATGTCAAGGTCACTGTGAAAAAAGCAAAAGCAAACCCTAGCAATGTAATTTATCAGTTAAATATATAAGGTCTATATTACATAAAAATATAAAGATTACAAGCTGTATCTTTTGTCAGAAAAAACATTAGAAAATCATAATACAACTGAGTACATTAAAAACGTGTGCCGTGATAAATGGTCACATTATCAGTATTTATTAGGTCATTAACATAACAGTATTGTAAAATGCTTGCATTTAAACGTATCTGTCTAGATAGATAAGTGTCCACACACATCCCTATGATGGGTTAATTCATTTATTTATGAATCATTGTGCCTGCTGACAGTTGTTGCACTGTTTCTACAACAGAGTCACATATCACAGAGATCTTGATGAACTCTGGAGATCTTACAAGCAGTGTTTCAGAGTTCAGGTCCACTGGAAGGACAAGTGCTAGGCATCGGAGAATACCACTAAAAAGAACTTGTGAGATGCAAGAAAGAGATCATGTTAAAAAAACAGATATTTCAATTTTTTTTTTCTTTTGAGAAAAGTGTACGATACAGACCACTAAATAAATGCAATTTCATTTTTGTTAATATCACTACATACATTTATAATACAGACCACCACTGATTATAACTGAACCATTTGTGGAAAAAAGAAACAGCAACAGAAATCAAATCTAATCTTGCCATTTTCCAATCACTGTACAGTTTTTTGATTATTTGGACATGTTCCTAGCAAGCATTAGTCTTGTCACAGGTAAATCAAAAAGCAGAGTACACTGCAACACCCTATTTACAGTATATTATTTATATATTTATATTTATTTATATATATACTTATATCACACTGCCTGTAAATATGACAAGATATATTCATGAGCATCGTTAGTGCAAGGCATGAGTAAGACAGATCTGTAAAAAGACATTACACACATGTATTTTGTAAATACATGCATGTTTTATGTGATGGTGCAAAAAAATATAAACACAAGTATGTGAGTAAGAGTCCAACATATAAGAGATGCTGTAACAGACGTTTATGCACCTGTACAAAAAAGGTTAAATTTGATGAGACATGTATGATGATGTGCAAATGTGTGTGTCATAATGTTGTATATCTATCACCAGCCAGGCCCTGGTTAAACACCTGGACAGCAACTTCATCTAAAACCATTTCCTACTTGAGACAGGACTTCTAATCATTTGGATTTATGGGGTATATTGAAATAACATTACATATTGCAACTCCCCAACTATTACCACCTCTACCTGCACTCATCCTGAAGCGACAAGCTGCTTCATCCAAAAGGCAGAAACCAAGAGATCTGGTACAGAATTATAAAAAGTAAGTAAACTGGGAATGGATAAGCAATGACAGCTAGGTTAACCTCAGCAGCCTCTGCACCTTGTCATAGGAGAGTAGAGCACAGTGGGTTGCTGCGTTGGTCCTTGCAGAAGAAAGTCACAGAGTTAAATACTGAGGGGGATTGCACAATGCCACAAAGATGCTGAACAAGTAAAAGCAGACTCTGTCCTTAAATGAGCTTCGGGTGGTCAAGAGAAAACAAGTGCTACTGAGGACCAAGGAGAAGGTAAGGACAGGTGTGGATTTAGACAGGGCCTAAAGAAATACAGTATTTTAACTTCAGACAAAAAAAGTCCCAGGGAAACAGTGAAAGCCATGAAAATGTTCTGTCTATGCTCACAGCCTTAACTTCATTCTCAGATTTACAAGAAATACTCCTCTGCCCTAAGTCTGTGCACACCTTTAGTCTTTCCTTCTTTAGTCATGTTAATTATGCTTATAATATGACCAATTAATAGCATATAATAACTGTCAAAACAAACAGTAAAGATAGGCATAAGAATGCAGTAGTAAACAAGAAATTGCCATTTTCTCTAAAAAAGACATACAATATCTACACAGTGGAAGATGTTGGAAATCACGGTGCACCAATGTCTCAAACATCTGTTGATGTACCAGCTAAACTGAGTAAAGGAAAGAATGGTGAACAGACTCACCGCGTAGCAGCAAAATCAAGATGGAGCATAAGAGGCAGAGCCAGAGTTCAGAAGTCAGGCTGATCTAGCAACTGTAAAAGGGGGGCACTGGGCTTCTTCTTCTTTTGAACATTAGAGAACCGGAGATAAGACTAACAATACATTGCAATAGTAACTGCAGCGGCATTGGTGCATGGCCTGCATCAGTTACTGCTGTACAGGTTGTTTGGGGAAGGCATTCTTCATGTTAGTTACTGCAGCATGGAGCCTTGGCAGGCTGTGCGGCTTCTGTTAGGTCGACTCCCCGGTTACGCCCAGTGTTAGCTCCTGCAGCCTGAGGTTCACTCTTCGGCAATCTCTTTGCTGCAATTTAAAAAATAAATAAAATGAACGGAAATTTAAAGCTTTGTTACTGTTATATAGGCATGAATTATGTCTAATTTTAGAGGCACCCACCAATAGCCATAAATATCTCATTCACATTCATAGATGTCTTGGCTGATGTCTCCATAAAAAGTAAGCTGTTGTCATCTGCATAGGACTGGGCATCCTGTTAAAATATCATATATTAACACATTTGTTCAAACAATGTATATGCATGTATTTTTTTACACCACAAAACATAAACCAAGAAAAGAATGAGTTGTCAAAATGAGGCATTTCTCTGACCTGGAAGTCCACGGCTCTTTTATTGGCAAGGTCCGCCTTGTTGCCTGACAGTGCAATGACAATATTAGGACTAGCTTGTCTTTGTAGTTCTTTTACCCAATTCTTCGCTCGAGCAAAAGACTCCTGGAATTAAAAGGAAAAAACTGAATTAGGAAAGCTACTACTACTTTTCACTGTCATCAAGAAAATATTTCAAAGACATAGGAGCAGTGTTAGAATGTGTAATGTCTAGGATTTTTGAACATACCTCATTTGTGATGTCATACACAACAATGGCTGCTTGTGCACCTCTGTAATACATAGGTGCCAAACTGTGGTAACGTTCTTGACCTGCAGTATCCCAAATCTCAAACTTCACCGTTGTGTCATCTAGACATACTGTCTGGGTGAGAAAGGCAGCTAAACAGAAAAGGGACCCAATCAATAGTTGTAGCTTCACAAATCCATAACAACAGATTTATTTTATTTTCAAAATGGCATTAAATGTATTGTCAACTTACCTCCTATTGTGCTCTCTTGGAATTCATGAAACTGTCCCTTGACAAAGCGCAGCACCAAGCTGGACTTTCCAACAGCTGACTCACCCAAGAGTACCAGCTTAAACTGACAGATTTTGTTCCCTGCATTAGGTCCGTTGGGTCTTGTAGCTCCTCCTCGATTGGCCATGACCTTCACAGATCACCTGGTATCCTTAAACTTCACTAAGACTTGCACTGTAAGTTTTGGTCAAACAGAAAAGTAAACACTGTCAGATAAGTAACAGATACATTCTCCTTTGCATATTATTAATACATGAGTAACATGTAAAGTTGCCAATTAATTAAGCTGAAATTTTTTGATGATACCCGAGTAAAATATTTACTTTAGAGAGACAGGATTACACTGAAAAAATATATGAAAAAATGACACAACGTTAACCTTTACAGCATTAAAAGAGTGTGAAATCTCTGAATACATAGGTATAGAAAGAATGAACATGATGAACAACACTTTCTAATTCTAACTAGCTTGGTATTCACTACATAATTGGTAAACAGCAGATGGCTGTTGCTATTAAAACAGTACCACTCTGTGTTCAATTATACATAAGATTCTTTGTGGAATTCTGTAGAATTTCTTGACAGTCCATAAAAATGAGCAAAAAAAAAATATTATAGTGATTTCAGTAGAGGAAACACCTTAGCATTGACATGTACATTATTAGTGACAGCAAGCCCTGAACACTGGACTACACTTTAGTTGACAGTGAACACAAATGCAGTCGTGATTGTGTTTTGATTTTAGTGACAGGACGCCATTTTCCACTGTTTTGCTGGGCTGTCCGTGAGCTTATTTCCTCTGAGACAGCTAAAAACTTTTAGGAGTCTTCTGACTGGTTACCCCGATTAGCCGCTCTGCAAACACTCTAAGGTCGTAACGATTTGCCGATACAACATGTCAATTGTGATCTAGCAAGTAACATCAAACGCAGGAACCAGAAAAATAATGTGCTGTTTCTCTATAGCTTACGGTAAACAGAAAAAAGACGAGATGTTAGCCTTCCACCCACTGACCTGATTCCACCCATTTAGTAGCCATCACACATGACTAGTATGATTTGATAATGTTAACATTACCACGAGGACACCTGGCAGACCGACAAAGAAAAATAAAACAAAGGCCTTCCCTCAGCATTCTTAACACATGAAACACCACCAACACTAGCTCAGAGTCAGCTAGCCGCTAACCTCTCCCCGATGACAACTGACTGGACGAGGCGTTAGCTTTAGCCAGTGAACCAGCTAGCCTTCCGATTAGTGTCAAGTACGCTACCTGGGAGCCAGACGATGTTTTCAACTTTTACCACTAGCGTTGTAGTATTTACAAATCCAAGCCAATGTATTTTGACGAGATAATGTCGGAAAATCCAGAAAATTATCTCAACAATCCCGTCACGTCTCCTCCTTTCTTTCTTGTCGCAACTTCCCTTTAGAACCAAAACACAAACAAGAACTTCCGCCCTCTCTGCCACGTCACACGGCGTCTGGCCCGGCCTGTTCTGGGCATGGGGTTAAATTGCTATGGGGTAAGTTAGTACTCCAGTTTCGTCCTTTATGAAGAATATTTTATATCTGCAACGAACAACGCATTCACAAGCAGAAATGACAATATGTCATTTGCCAGTTGTTACAAGCCTACAAATTTGGTTATATGCCATATTTTGCCGATTAACACGGGATAAATAACATGCTTTAGCACAGAAGACTTTTTAATTTAAAGTTACACTCACTGCTACTTTTTTGTTGTATTATTTTTGGACGTTGTGTAAAACCAAGATCATTCTCTCATGTTATTTGATTGGGCGACAGTGCTTTTCCTCGCCAACAGGTGGCAGTATGGCACATATACTTCCTATTTACTGTGAAAAGAAAAAGCCCGGTTTCCGCTCAGTATTTCCGGATGGGGCCATCTAAACACGTTTTTTATTAAAAAACGTAAATTGTACAACATGGGATGTATTTTACAAAGAACATGAACTCTTTGTACCGGTCGCTGCTGGTAACGTGAACAAAACATTGGTATTTGTCAAAGCGAGCAGCGTCAGGAGGCATGGAGGAGGCGATAGTGGAGACCCCAGAGGAGCTGCTGGCAAAACAGCACCGCAAAGAAAAGAAGGAATTACAGGGTACACAGCCGCTTTTAATCACATTTTACAATTGTGTCCTTACATATTTACATATAACCCATTTTAGCCTTATAGTTAACCCTGTAACTATCAGTGTATTAATGAACTAGTGTAAAAGATCAAATGCCAAAAATTAAAATGTCTTACATTGCAATGCATAAAAATAATGTTGTAATAATACGTTATTATTCTTCAAATGGGCAACAATACTTTGCTGCATCAGCAAAATTAAATTTTGTGAGCTTTTTAGAGTCCTTCGTTTTACACTCCTATTTACTGGCTGTCGTCCTGCATTTTTCAGCTAAGATACAGAGCATGAAAAATGCTGTCCCCAAAAATGACAAGAAACGGAGAAAACAGATGACTGAAGAGATTGCAAAGTTAGAAGCTGATCTGAACCAGAAACAGGAAGACGAGCTCAGACAACTGAACTCTACTTCTGACATAAAGGTATTTATATTGATTTTGACCATGCTCTCTGCTGCTGTGCTGTATTATTGTCAAATAAAAACATGGCTTTACTTTTGTATAATGAAAAATTAAAAAAAAAATTTCATAAGGTGGAAGAGGTTATAAATGAAGTTGAGACTTTGAAAGTGGACAGTGAACAACAAGAAGCAGCCAAACAGCATCGGGTAACCAAGGCCCAGAAGAGACGGGTGAGTTATGTGTACTTCTATCAATCATACAGTAAAACTAAGAGGACTATTAAATTGATTAATTATATGAAATAATTATTATGTATAATGGTCATACTGGATCTCTGCAGGACAAAAAGGCTGCCCAGGAGAAGGAAAGAGAGACCAGAATAGCAGAAGCCGAGGTAGAGAACTTGCTGGGTGTGAGGCATCAAGAAGGCTTGAAGCTTGCACAGAAATTGGCTCAGCAGCAGCTACAGATTAAGGAGATCTCCTCTGATGGCCACTGCATGTACCGTGCAATTGAGGATCAACTGGCACAGAGATCCCTGGTATATATTGTAGCTGTAGTAATCTGACTTGCCTTGAGGAATGTAAAAATATATCACTAAACTGACAAAACAGATTGATTATTATCATTATTCAATCATTTTATTATTGGAGGTTGGGGGAGCCATGAATGTAAAGGAACTGCGGTGTCGCACTGCTGAACACATAAGAGGACATGCAGAGGACTTCCTGCCTTTTCTCACTAACCCCAACACTGGTGACCTGTACACAACAGGTATTTCTTGTGTGTTTCAACTGGGTAACACACATACTGTATAGTGATTACATTTGATTTCCCCGTTTTTACTTTTACACATAATGAATATTTTTTTTCCCCAGATGAATTTGAAAAATACTGCAGTGATGTTGAGCACACAGCTGCTTGGGGTGGGCAACTAGAGGTAATTTTTCTCTTATATTGTCACTTATATAATCCAGCCACAGGGAGTCACAAGCTACTGTACTCCTCCAACGTTAAGCTATACCCAGTGAATATGTGAATCTCTTAATGCTAGGAGGGAGGGGACTTGCTGTGGTGACCCTGGAAGGCAAAAGACAAAATAAACAAAGAAGATCATTTACACATTTCTGAGTTTTTCCATCTTTTCTGTGATGCTAGGAAATAAATATCTGTGTTGTTTTGCAGCTGCGGGCTCTGACCCATGTTCTTCAGTTACCAATAAAAGTTGTCCAGGCAGACTCTACAACTATACAAATTGGGGAAGAGTACAGCAGTGAACCTATTACACTTGTGTAAGTTCATGTTTGTGTTTTTTATTTAAATATGTAAAATCCAGTTGAATATGCATAGAAGGCAAAATTACCGTTGAAGCAAGTTATTAAATTTTTTGCATATTACGTAGAAGTTGCAGTTTATAGTTTATCACTATTGTCTTAGTTAGTTTATCTTGATAACACTTAATAAAGCTATATGGAGCCATTTCCATCCTTTTATTTCTCTTTTCAGCTACATGCGCCATGCCTACGGACTGGGCGAGCACTATAATTCAGTGGAGCGGCTTAAGGACCCAGTTGAGGACACCTGAAATGTCTGCAATGTGACAGCTTGTGTAAAACAGACAGATCTCTCCAGCAAAGGACAGTAAAATCCAAGTATCCAAGAGCCTTTTTGATTTAAGCACATGTCAGAAAAGACACTAGTGCTGCTTCCAAATGGTGTTTTATTCTGAAGCTAGTTTTTTGTTAGAGAATTGTATTGGTATAAAGATTGCAACAAAAGTTAAAAAACAGTCATCTGGATTGGATTTTTCAAGTTGAAGACGTTTCACCTCTTATCCAAGAGGCTTTCTCAATTCTGAAATGAACTGGTAAGAGAGCTGGTTTATATTCTTCTAGGAAGGAGGAGTTTAGACCTGAAACTAAATTCTCTTGGTCAATGTGACCATGAATAGCCTGAGTGGTTTCGGGTCATTAGGAGTCCTTTGTCCTCAGCTGGAGTGAGAGTCGTACCAGTTCATTTCAGAATTGAGAAAGCCTCTTGGATAAGAGGTGAAACGTCTTCAACTTGAAAAATCCAATCCAGATGACTGTTTTTTAACTTTTGTTGCGATGCATTTACCCTGGATGAGTGAGAGTCTTCACAGACATTGGTATAAAGAATACATCTAGCTAGGAGAAGAAACCTCATTTTATTCACAAGGACAACGCTGGCTTTGTACCTCAGAGATCCACACTGCACTGGTGTAATCACTAATTACATTTTAAAATAAGGAAATTATTTAAAAAATATAAATAGGGATTAGCTGTTTAAATGCATGTCTGTGACAAAATGTCATTGAGTGGTTATGGCAGTGTACTTGCCCTTAACTATACTGTTTGAAACTGTAATTAATATCAGTGGTAACATAAACACTTACAATCCTCATTTGTGGTACTTAATTTTATTGATCCAGAAATATTTTTCACTGAACACCTGTAAAGTTTCTATCATTTCTTACACATAACACCTACAAAATATCTATGAAAAATCTTGATGGAATTTGTTCTAGTGTGGACTAATCCTAGGTACAAATGTATTAAAATATGTTTTGGTGTCAGTCTTGGCTTGGATATCTTGGTAAATACCTTTCTCTCATACAGTCAACATTAATAGCATGGTTTTGGCTCTGAAAAAAAAAAAAAAAAAAACAGCTGTGTTTGATGGACGCAACAATTTAAAACAAAATAGTTTTACTAGATGTTTTCAAATATGTTTACCAGATTTGGAGACTTATAGTAGATTATATATGGTCAAGCTCTGCTCCTAGCGGATGGGGGCGCTCTTGCATTACAAAAGTATGATATAGAGCGTCTTGTTGCCATAGAAACCACTAAGCGCTCTCAGATTTGCTGATGGCTGATGCTGTGGTCAGAGCATTTTACGGCAGGGCATCTTCTTTAAAAATGAGCTCAAAAAACCTAAAGGATGTTCCCGAGAATATTTCTATGTTGCCGCAGCTTACTGTTTTGCTGCTGAATAATAACCGCATCTGCACTTTGCCTGCCGAGCTGCTCCTGCTGCAAAACGTGCGTATGACACTATTTATTCTGTCTCTACAGTGTTAACTACTACTTGCTGCTCTTTTTCATTTTTCATTTTGCTCCTGCTCCTAGCTGACTGAGCTGAATTTGGGAAATAATACCTTAAAGGAGATTCCTGCTGTTTTGGGCCATCTGGAGTGTTTGAAGAAGCTCTATCTGTATAGCAACCACATTAGCGTAGTGCCAGCTGAGGTGATAGGTGGGTTCAACAGCATTAGCGCCACACAGAGGCTTATTGACGAAAAACAATATCGATTACAGCGTTCATATATCTTTTTTTTTCTCGCAGGTTCCTTAAATAACCTCTTTGTGCTCAATCTAAACCACAATCATATTCAAAGACTCCCATCTAAGATCAAAAAGTATGTTCACACATTTGTTTTTTGTTTTTTTTATTATTGAGTGCTAAAACAAATAACTAACAATAAAAGCTTTCCTTGTTGCTTAGTTTAACAAAGCTTCAGTGCCTCAGTTTGACTCACAACAAGCTGGAGGACATCCCTGCAGAACTGGGTAATCTCACTGAACTCACTGAGCTCTACCTAGCCAACAACAGTTTGTCTTTGCTACCACAAGAGATCTACCAATGTAAACAACTAACCAAGATATATTTAGCTAGAAACCAACTCAACAGCCTACCAGAGGTACACACACTCACCATATACATTTTGTACTTTACTTTTGTATTTCACCTCTTGTTATTTTTGACTAAACCAGGGAATTCAAGTACTGGCAAAGCTCCAGGTTCTGGATGTGGCTGGAAACAGACTATCTATGTTCCCTGTTGAGGTATAGGACAATTATAATACAGTTTGCTCAAGTTAAAATACCGTATCATAGTTTTCACTATAGTTTCCTTTAGTTTCACCAGCTGCACCTAAAAGAGCTCTACTGTGAGGACAACAAGTTTGTTCAGTGCAACCCAGTGCCCTCAGTGCAGGGAGAGGAGGTGCTTTCCTTAAAGGTAATGTCCACTAACCATCTGACCTCATACAATTTACTCAGACACTTGTGATCCTTGTTGTTCATAGGAACTGGTTGCAAGGTTTGTCCTACTTCAGGACAGAAACAAGTCCTCTTTGATCCACAGGACACTTTCCCACTACACAAACCTTGTTACCCTTCTGGCCAAAAGCAGTTACTGTGCACTCTGTCAGAAACCAATCCTCACTACCTGGCTGGAGTGTGTGCATTTTGTCAACCTCAAGAAGGTTAGTAACAAATGCCAGATCCACTGTCATGTTAGTGGTTAAGACATTTTATGATGAGGTTCTGTTTGTTGTAGGTGATGAAGATGAAGAGCTCACTAACTATTCCAGTGCGTGCCCTTCTCTGCTCATACAGGTGCTTTAACACTGGAGGACTCTCTTACTATGGTGTGGTTTCAGCATGATATAGTCTACTTTAGTAAAATATAATTTGAAAAATGGCATAACATTGGACATTTTTGCTGTGTATTCTGTTGTTAGGATATGAAACAAATTAAGGATTACTTTTATGGTTAAAACAAAAACACTAGGTGGCAGTAGGTGAGCACAGATACTCATACAATAGACCCAGTAAAAGTGCTTAATATAAGCCTCATGTTGTACACACCGAATAGTTATAGACACAAAACTAAACAAACACAAATTTCTGGATAAACATATTCTATATTAATTTGAAGACAATCACATGTTGTTGTAACAGAACTACACACTACTTTTTAAATCAAGTTACATATCAGGGTACAAAATGTAATGAAATACACAAAATGTAATCCTAATGGGAATGTAGTTGTTGTAGTTGTTGTAGTTGTTGTGGAGCAGCACAACCTCAATACCTGTCCCATCTCTATCTTCCTCCTCATCTTCACCACTGACATCTGTTCATCCTGTCACACAGCACAGAGAAGAAGAGCGAGAGAGAACTTCATTTCTAGCAAATTAATTTCCCATCCATGCCTCCAGAGCTTGCGAGCTCGTTCAGATCTGCTGCGGCCGCTGCTGCCGCGTGTGTCTACTGAGTCGAAGCCTCATGCATAATGCATCAGGTTTAATTGCAAACCCAGAAACTAATGACTTTGGACTGGTTAACAGCAGGGGAGCCATACATCTCGAGCAAACTGAATGAAAAATCAGCTCGGAGCAGAGAAAAAAAGGAGCCCAGTCCCTAATTGATGAATAATTGAAGCGGCGAGCTACAGGGCATAATTGTGACATTTTGTTTCAATCAATTTCCAAGTGGTGTGGGCGAAAGTGCACTTAAAGGGAAAAGGCAATGACAATGAATGAGGAAGAAAGAGTGCGATAGTGAAAGCAGTCAGTGATGGAAATGGACGTTGGGTCTTCAGTCATCACAATGACATTTTCTAGGGCAACACACCTCTTTCTCTAGTTCACTTTGTGGGTTTCTGTCCAGTTCTACTCTAGTGACCTTTTAACTCTAGTTAGTGGATTTGAAACTTGATTTTACCATTGTTTTGCTTTATTTACAGAAAAAAATATTCATTGGAAAAATATAATTCACAAATGTGAGTCTGACATTAGGCTACTTTTAAATGAAGCTACACACTGTAATATTGTAGTTCAGACAAACATCTACTATCTATTTAATTTATAATTTAATTTACTTAGTACAACACTCTCGGGACACTAGTTTACCGGCCAAAAGAACAGGCTTCTGGCAACTGCTGTTCCATGTTGTAGCAGAAGAGGTCTTAGTGGCCAGTGGCACTAGGGCTTGTTTGGTAGTTGACTTGGTATCAGTCTTTCTTTGTGCATTCACACATACATTACTTACACACTGCACTCGATCACAGACATCCCATATGAGACCTGAAGGGACATCAATGTCACACAATATTATTGTCCTTATGGCGTTCTTCTATCAAATCTCTGGTCACACCCTCACATGTGTGCATATAGACTTTTTCATCTCACTAAGCAGTCCCTTATGATTGCCATATTCAGAGAACAATATCATTCTTAAAGCCGAGTTTGATTGACAGCCACTGAAAGGAGGAGATAGCATCCTCAAAGGAGACACCAGAGAAATGGGAATGGTACACTGATGCTCTGCGTCTACCAAAGGCGCTTGTAAATTCCTGACATGCCTGGCTTATGTTAATGAGCCATCTCTTGCTCTGATATAATTACTGTGAGAGGATATTGCCTTCGGTGGAAATATGTGTCTCAATTGGCAGTGGCTACCTCGTGTGGTTAAAAAAAAAAAGGACAAGAATGATAAAAGAGCGGGAGCATAAATCCTCATTTACCATGCTCAGAGGTAAAGAGAGTGATGTTGGCAAATTTACTCCACATGATGTATGGAGGAGACAGCACCTCAGGTTCATTACAACACTCCTTTGTTAGAGCGCACACTGTCTTATACCATTTGTTAGAGGCTATTTAGCTCATCTTGTCATCTGAAGTACTACTTACAATGTCTTTAAGGATTATTTAAATGTTCTAACACACTAACACACACAGTACTGTGCAAATGGTTCATATAAAAGGCTATGAACAAAGAAAGGTGTATCAAAATACACACAATGGCAAAAATAAATAAATAAATAAATAAATTAAAACTTGAAGCACAAAGAGAGCATAGACCTCAGTCAAGGCACTAGCTCTAGCTTGCAATGTTAAAAAATATAATGCCCAGACCTATCTCAAACTTGAAGATCTTCTAGTTTAGGGATAGATGCTCTTTCCATTGAGCCACAAACTCTTATCACAATGGGAGAGAATCTACCAAATCTAATCATTAGCTCTTACAGTTATAGTATCTCTGGTCCGTTTCTAAAAATAGTACAAAATCCCTTAAAACACTCCTGGATCTAAAGAGTGATCTGGATTCAGCCCAATATTAATAATTTTGTAAATGGCACATAACTGACTTCCTGAAATTTTCATAACAAAAATAAAAATGTTAAACTTTTTAAAGCACTCTTAACAGGATTTTCAACCGCACTAAAACATTTGCACATCACAAGACCACATGTATAATTCAAAAATGTGTTTTTATGGAACAGAAATGATGAAAAAGTGATTGCATATTAATAATGATCAAATAACAAGGGTTTAAATGTTTTTGATTGCATTTCAAAGTCTCACTATTTGTATTGCTTATTTTGTATTGAACATTTCAGACCACTGCTGTAGCGTGACCAAGCGCTTGACCATTTTCCCCAAGGCTGTGTTTGTGGTCTCCACCTTTAGAAGAACGATTTGACACTGGCTCTCCTCACTTCTCTCCTCGAGGTGCTATTAAAATGAGTTCCATTGATTGCTGAATTAGGAACCTTGTGAGCGGAGTAGCAGCCATTTGATAGCGAGTGGTAGCCAGGAATGTGTGCAGCTCTCCAATCAGTAGCATCTATTGTTGTGCATCACTGCCCATGACAGATCTTGGTACCGAGTCACTGGCAGAGAACCAAGGCATTGTCAGTGCGCAGTCAATATTAGAGTGTAACAATTCGCCACTAGGGGGCAGTGTGATTCTCCTTGAATGAGTGCAATGTGGCCAGGAGACGCACTGAAGCGCTGCACACTGAGATATGCCTGATGAGAGAGAGAGATAGAGCGGCTAATAAAAAAACAAGAACAATGAAATGTTATTGGAATTCAAGACATAATTGAAATCTAAGCATCAGATCGGGGACTGTAACACATCTATGACTGTTGCATCAGATAAAAGTCAGCATAGGGAAAGGTGAAGCTTTATGGCAATGCATATTAATAGGAAAAGTAATGACAAAGACAGCAGGTGTGCTATCACCTCATCACGTTGTACAGAAATGAAAGATAAGAAAAGATGTGAAAGCCGTTAGATTAAAATATAACTCTTATAAAGACAGTGTAAGAAGGAATTTCCATTTTATAGTTCTTTATTATTAGGTTTTTCAAGACACAAGCTTGGCAGTGAGGCCAGTGGTGTGTGGAAAGCTATTGAACATTATTCATTTGATCCACTTTACCTGATAATCCTGATGACAGAGTGAAGTGAGGTGGCTCTCCTCCTAAACCTGGTTAAGGGTCACATGATAGACCTGAAGCATGTGCAGGACAGTGGTGCGGCGGCAAGCATCCCGGGACACCAGGCAGCAGCATCTGGTCGGAGGTTTTTCTAGAGCACACAATGCCCGTGGCGCTGCAGGCTCCACTGGACAAACATCTGTCTGTGATGTGAAGGCTCAACCACCAGCCTATTATTGTTGTTCAGGAATATAGGTTAACATCTCTGTACCACTCTGCTCTGGTTCTGACCAATTATGAAAAAATAAGTTTTTATTTTTTAAACTACTTAAATCTCCACTGAGATAAACTATTTGCACCAGCGCTTACACCCACCCAACAAGAAGCCTGATCAATTTTGAGATTACAGGCAGTTGTTTTTGCTACTTTTCCATGAAGCTTCCAGTTCAATTCAGGCCATGACTCCCACAGCCAACGGCTTTGTCAAAAATCACTTTTTGATTCCAGTGCATTTTACTCACCTCACTAGCCACACAAACAGACAAAACACTAATGGACCTTTGCAACTAACTCACGCAAAAGATTATGGACCCTAAGTTACCAGTTATCATTTGGTTTGTCAGTACAGACTTCTTTTGTCCTTTCAGTTTTTCCCTTCTGGGGTCCCCACATCAAATCATCTCACTAGTGTGCAGTCATTTTCATATTGATTTGGCATAGATTTTACACTGGGTGCCCTACCGACGCAACATTCTCCATTTACCCTAGCTTAGGACTGGCACAAAGAAAACATAAAATTGTGGCAGGATTTGTCAACTTCCATAATGCAGCTTTCAATGCAGCTACCCAATTGATTACGTTAATAAAACAAAAACAGAAATAATTCCGTCACAGCATGCCTTAAAGACCATTGTTTTGAACAGTTATGATTGCTTTAAATATCTTTCATATACATCATGAACTTGAGAAGAAATTCAGTAACAGCAGAGGAGTAGATATGAGAAGGTATTATTTTTTGTGTTCAGAATGACAAGGACCTGCTGTGAAGCAAGAGGCAGCAATTGTAACCTTGCCAAGATAATTGAAGAAACTTTACAACTGCTGCCATGTCAATCAAACCTTCATGTGCTGTCTCTCCGGGACACAGGGTAAACATTTCCAAGATAATGAGCAGAAAGTTCATATCGGATAAAAGGCAGCTGCTTGTGTGTTGTTCAAAGAAATCCCCAAATCCTGTTTATTTGTATGATTTCCTTTTTAATTATCTTAGAGAGGCTTCCTATCTTGACAACATCAGTTCCAGAATGCAATGATCTGCAAATGTTATAACACTATATTTTATTCACTTTAAAACATAAACAACATATCAGACATATCAGACATATCAGACATATCATAACATTTTACCATTTCATAAAATACCATAGATTAATTTGTTGGGAGCGGCACATCTCAAAGAAGTTGGGACATAGACAACAAAAGGCTGGAAAAAAATGCTACTAGTAAAAAGCTGCAGGAGCATTTTGCAACTATTTTGGCATAACATTATGACCACCTGCCTATTGGTGGTTGTATTACATGTTATGACCACCTGTGACCCACTGGGTAACACTTTGAATTCTGACACCTTTCTGTGAGAACCAGCATTCAATTCTTGAGCAGTATAGCTAGTTTGTTGGATTGGCCCAGTTGTCTAGCCATAAAATAGCACGTTTGCCTATTTTTACTGCATCAAAAACATCAACTTTGAGGACAAAATGTTCACTTGCTGCCTAATACTGTACTGTACATCCTGCACACTAACAACTGCACCAGTAAAGAGATAATCAGTGTTCTGCACTTCGTCTGTCAGTGGTTATAATGTTATTTTTGATCCATCTATGTATCATGTGAACTCAACTTGTATTGTTTTCATTTACATTTTGCACAGCCTCCCAACTTTTTAGGATATAAAGTTGTATTTGAGTTCAGAAATTTCTGAAACAAAAGGCTGCATAAACCCTACCAGCTCAGGCTGAACAGAAAAGAACAGCGTGATGCACGATGCCCGCTTGCCCCCTTCATACCCAGTCCTGCCGACAGCAGATGGCCGTCTCTCCCACAATGCCGTGCGGTCGCAGATGCCAGCAGAAGAGGTGACAAACACTCGGCAGGTGTCTGTCCCTCTGTGTCTATGGGCCGCCTGTGTGTTTATGTGTGGATGCTACTGGGGACAAAGAGCATCCTACTCGCTGAGAGAGGAGAGTGTAATTGATAGCCGAGGACAAGCTACAGGAAGGAAGCGCCATCGTATGCTAAATGGATAGGCTGGCACAGATTGGGACAAACTGTTGGGGACAGATGCACACAAGACAGGGCTACACATTATGGGGAGGAAGAACAAGTATCTGTCTGGTATTTGATAATGAGAACTTTCTTTGCTCAAGTGCCTTAAGACTATCATATGCTTCTCGCAATGCAAAAAAACAAACAAAAAAAAAACCCTTTGTGGCTTCATAGTTCAGTGTAAGAATGCTTCTGACTGCAATCTGTTCAACCTGCCTCTGTCCAGACCAGGTGCAGAGCTTGGCACAGAGCAGCAAAGCCAGGTGAGCGAGCTGCTGGCCAGGTGCCCTCCAGAGGCCCAGAGACTGACCAGAGTCCAGATGGCCGAGCAGCGCACCAGCAGGCAGATCCACACATGCACACACTTAGTTATGTGGAATAAAAAATCTAGCAGGCATTAGGAAACATTGTGGGCCTCCAGTGAGTTTAAAGTGAAAAGCTTAATGTGTTTTTAGTGTATAGCTTACTCCCAGAGGCCGAGTAGCGCTCATGCGAAACACAGCTGTATACCAGTATGTGCACCCCCAGGCACACATAAATGTTTCTTTAGGAGTTTATAATCTGTTGTAATTCCTATTAAAACATTAACATATTAGCCTATATATAATACACTGCATGAAAGACTTTTGTATACAGTACATGCCATGTTTTTAACTATACAGTATGTTGTACTTTTTGTGCACGCTTCCATAATCATTTTAAGTCTGATCTTTAAGTTTGCTGAGGTGTTGATGTAAAAATTTAGGGTAATAAAATTATGGAAATTGTGATTTGTGAATTTGTGTTTTGATATCTTTGCAGGACAAGCTGATATGATGGGCACCCAACACTGATAAAATTCTTAAACAGTAACTTGCTTAAAAAAAAAATAAAAAAAATAAAAAGAGCTCTGGCCTGTTGGTGGCTTTGATGCAGACTAGTCCACAAAGATATTTTTGTAACTTGCATTTAGTCCTTCAGTAGGGTTGCAGTAAGTGACATCAGACTATACAAGGCATCCCAGTTGTGCGCTCTCACTCTCTTTCATTGAGCACTGTGCCTGCCCCATGTTTCTGTCATTTTTTTGTTTAGCTTCTTGCCTAGAACAGTTTCTTGCTCAGTTTGTATTGAGTAAATGTGTGTTTGTTTTCATGTATTTTGTTTTTGTTACAAAAAATAAAATGTTAAAAGGAAGATTAAATTGTAAATTCCAAACTAACAGAACTTAACTTAACCTCTGTCCTCAGATAACAAGCTTGCATGCCTTATATCCTGTTTTAACTTTATTTTCTCCTTGTGAAATGTCTGGGGTGGCATAGTTGCTATCTTGCTTACATACTTTAATTGTACTGTATGTGGCTTAAAAAGGATAGATATTCTAATGATTTTTGTGTTATGTATTGTTTTGTAACATAGTCCAAAACAATCTTGTTCTAAGCTATACAGTCTGTTAAACAAACTTATGGGATATGGTGCTCAGGCAACATGCAGAACCAATGACAGCCATTTCTTTTACATTAACATTAACTGACGCTTCATATATCACAATCTCGGGGATCTGGCCGGGATAAGACGGATCGTCCATCTGTAAATATTTATTCTGCATCTCTATAATTAAACACAGACAATACATCATGTCAGGAAAACATGTCTGTCGACAAAGGCATCGAAAATATAGCATGGAACAGCTTGGCTAAACATTTGTTGTAGATCTGAGGGAGCTACAGTGCGACACAGAGAGGCAGTGACGGAGGATGGATAGATTCAACATGTTAGTTTAGTGAGATGACATAAAGGATGGACTTATGAACACAAGATGTCATCTGACAGAGAGTGATAGAGAAATGCAAATCTACAGATGAATTGATGAGTACAAGATGGTGTAGGACAAAAGAGAGCAGCTTGATCAGGAAAAGTTGACAGATGAGTGGGACTGAGGCAGCATAAAATGTTGAACAAGAAAAAAAAATAAGGAAAGAAGTGCTACAAAGAAATTAGCTTTATAATTTATGTCTGTGGTACATTTCTGTTAGAACAATGAACTAAAATCAAAATGTACACAACAAATTACATTTTTGTCACATGTTACCTATTATGCTTACTTTTGCAATGTTACCTCAGCCAAAGAAGTTATACTTTTGATGGCGTTGGTTGGTTTGTTAGTCTTTTAACAAGATAACTTATAAAGTAATGGCCAGATATTGATGAAACATCAGTAATGGGCTAAGAGAGGAATGATTCATTTTTGGTGTGACTCAAAGATTCTATACCATTGTGAGATAGGCCCAAAGATAGTAATTCCCTCCTCCTACCACAAGAGGTCAGTAAAGAATCAAACAATTAGTTTTAGTGGCTGCTTTACAATTGTGAGATATAAAAGCTTTGTGGCTCAATGGGTACAACATTTACACCTGAACTAGAAAATCCTCAAGCCTGGGTCAGAGCTTTTCCTCACAGAATTGCTTAATTCTTACTGAAAGAGCTATCACGACGTCTGCAACAACGTTTACACTAATATTATAATATCACATTAAAGCACCACTAATTAATTTTACTGTAAATTCAATGAACAGTAAATAATAACATTTTAAAGTTCTGATTTTTGTGTTTTTTGCACGTTTCACTCTCTTTGTCTGGGCTTATTGTTTAGTACTCTAGCAGTTTGTTACCATACATATTCCCGAATACATTACATACATTACATACATACTGCTCATGCCCCTCTTGCTCTCTGTGCAGTTTATTTATTAGTATGCGGCTTCTGTCTGGATTCAAATCCTTCAGGGAGCTGCCATTTTCGATCTGAGACATTTTACGTAGATATAGAACAACACTGCAAACCTCTCTTGGCCCCCAGACAACTAACCCTGCACGATCTTCATCCATCTTCTTTCTGCTTTCACACCAGTCAAATTCATGTGCCATGGGAGATTGTTCAAATCCCATGTATATTTCAGCAAAATATCTTAACCAATTTGCATCACATGAGAAATTGTGGCATTTCACAAACAAACCACTTCTGAATAAACTGCTTTTAATCAAGATGATGGCTTGGAATGCCTGCTGAGTTCTATGATATTTTATGAATGAATAGCATTTTTTTCATGGAGTCCATGGGGAAAAACTAAGACTACTATAAATAATATTCAATTGTTCTGTCAAACCCTACCAACAAAATAATACAGAAGTATGACCTTAAATTTCACAGCAGTGGTGAACAAAAGATAAATTATTCTTACTGTTGCTATTGATATTAATTTGTTTTTCTTAAAGAAAGAAAAAAGAAAACAAAACAGACAAAAAAGGATCTTGGGGAAAAAAATGGTGATGATGATTGTGATTTTAGACTGAATTGTGCTGATGATTAAGAGTAAATGTCTTGCATATAGGCTACTGTAGAATGCCATATCACTGCAGATTAAGTGATAAATCCTACTTATCATCTTGACACTGGATCATTGTATGAGCAGTCCTCTTTGCCACGGCTCGAGTCAAAAAAAAAAAAAAAAAAAAGAAAAGAAAGAAAAACTAAAATAAATAAGCTAAACATAACACAAATTCAAACTAATGCAGGCAAATAATAACGCAAAACACAATTAATTCAAACGTTTTTGGGGGACTGTTAATGGGGGTGGATGAAATATCTATGCATTGGTGAAATTAAAATGTATTTTTTGTAGTGTTGTAATTGCATGGTCCCAAAGCGCCCTCTAGTGACCAAAGTTGCTTTGGAGATGCTGGTCATTGTTTATGTCTGTCAGAGTCTTGGGCAACATAAGCCAGTAAGTTTTTAATTTGTCTTCAAACATAAAACCTAGATGTTTAACAGTAAGTTTATTAAGTTACCAGATAGGGGTTGAAGGGGAATTAGGCTAAAAACAAACAAAAAGAATAAAAGTAAAAATAGAAGTAAAAAACGTTAGCATTAGCTAGCGCGCACTTGCTGGTGGAAGTTAATTAGCCCTAATTTCGCAATGAAATTTAGCTTTTAATATGCTAGTGGTTTTCTGTGAGTTAACTGCTGTAAATTAGCAGTTAATAAGCATTATACTATTGCTATATGAGTAATATGAGTTTAGAAAGACATGATTTGCTTATGTCTTGGATTTGTTTAATGTGTCTTGCTGATGGATTTTGTTACTATTACATTTCTTGTGTGTTTCACAGCTTCATGCTGGATAGCAATAGCCAGGCATTTCCAGTGAGGACAGAACAAGCTACATTTGGTTTGAATTGGAAAGTATTATCATCTTTTCTATTAAACACCAATGATCTTTTCAAATGTTGTGTGCTCTTTTTATTTGTATTTTTTGAAGTTTGTTTTATTCTTTTGAAGTTGTGTTTTATTTCGGTTTATTTTGTTCTGTTTTACACTTTCAGTACATTTACTATTAGACTACAATATAACATTTTGACAGACATCATTTACCATCAATATTGCTGCACTTACCCATTTGTATATCACATTGTTCTAGGCACTACTCAACTACCAAATTTTTCTGAAGGATTCACCATCCCCCATCTCCACACTTCATACTTCACGTGTTCCTCTGAGATGGATGGTTCACCACTCCTGGGCCAGCACTAGCATCCAGGTGCACAACAGCTGGGGAGGCGAGGGGAAGAGGGGGAGACAGGGAAGGTTCTGGGATGGGTGGGTGAGAGTGGGGCCGGGGGTGAGAACTGATGCTTGGCAATACATTATAAATTTTCTAAGGAGTGCTTCAGGTGTTTTTTTTTTGTCATTTTGGACAGCACAGCAGTACTAATCTATGCCTTTGCTCTGGTGACTTGACTTGTCAGATCCAGATAGCATGTGTTTTGTTGCTCTTAGTACACACAAATGAACACCTGTAAGCTTAACGTGGTTTATATAGTTGAACATAGCAGATATAGTTTGATACTTTTTTAAGCAACATATCCTCCTGAGAACCAGAAGAAAAAAGTGTTAATATTTTTATTTCTTTAACAATTTGACAATTTAAATATAAGGGTTGCAAAAAACATGTTACTGCAACCTTTTTTCAAACATGTTATTTTTTATCAAATGCCCTTTGTAGAAGACATCAGGTCTATATAATAGTCCATATATAGTAGATATAATAGTGTAGTAGTAGAAATACAATTTGATACAAATCCTTTCAGCCTCATTCACCCATTTGTTTCCTATGGAGTATGTAGTTATACAAAAGACATACAAAATCCTGACATCCATTACAAAGAACATAGACAGAAAAAAAATGAAGAGGCTAATCTGTAAGTACATTAGTAAAAACTGGGGATATTAAAATTAATCTAAAAAAAATAGATCATGTTCAGGCCTTGTTGCCAAAAATGTGGCTGATGAATTTCCTGCCATTTTGAAAAGAAAGCACAGGTTTTCTGATAAACCCACCCTTACAAAGTACTATATAAGTATATAGGTATATATTGTTAGAAAGCTCATGATGTCCTCCTGACAGGACAATAGGATTTACAAAGTCTGCATGCATGATGCTTAACTTACATGTCTAACACTCATGTCCCCCACAAAGGACAAAAATTAATTGCCGGGTCCCAGGAGGATGTATTATATCACTCATTAATAACAGCTTTTGAAATGGTTTGCATAGTAACTCCCACACATATAAACCTGCCTATTGAAATGTATTATTATTATTTACACTTTAAAGGACATTCAAGACACAGAAAGACTGGAATTATATTTGATGCTGCTTTATATACTTAGATGAAATCACATCTAATTATTGTGCTGATACAGTATCTTTTCATCTAGATTGTTTACTCTATGCATGATAGTCCACAGACCTGTTACAGTGATTCAAAGTTAAAACAAGCTTGTAGGGCCACATTCAAAGTTTTACATCCTCATAAATCACAAATTGACCTGTGGGCTAAGAAATCCCTTCCTAACTGTCCATATGTTGTATAGTTTATATGGAGCTTCATGTGGTGTCTATAGGAGACTGTGTTGTAATGCTATTGGGCAGATCTAGTGAGTGGGAAACAGTGGGGAGCTCAGTGACTGATGGAGTGTGATGTCCCGCAGTGTGTCATGGTAAACTGTTGTTGGACGCCATTTGGCTGAGTGGGTCTGGAGTCAGACAGAAAGGCTTGTGTGAGAAAATAGAGAAACAAGCTCTGTAGAGATGTCAGTTCAAGCTTTTACTCCACATGATAAGCTGTAGTGAGTTATTTGTGTTGTTGTGACCCAGATGCTTTTGTGTGTGTATGTGTCTGCATGTGCAGGTTGTTACATAAATTGGCAATACATATTCTTGCTGATACCATGCTCCGATATATTAAGTGTTGTGGTAAAATGTATCTGAATCTTCAAGAACTATTAAAACCTTGCCAAAACAAGATAGTTCAGTATACAGTAACACAAATGTAAAAGACTATAAAAGTACTTCTATCCTTGACCCAACAGACTATATTTGGTAGTCATAAGCTTCCCCTACATACATTCTCAGACATTTTTAAATACGAATACAAGAACTAACTTACATGTAATCTAATGGAATGCAGTAACAAAAAGATCTTGATTCTAGACCAGTGATTCTCAATTGGTGGATGGGGACTGTAAGTGGGCCAATTTCTAACGTATCTGAAGCCTAAATATTGTTTTAGTTACATGATATAGAAATAATAAGACTTCCATAATCAGCCAACTGTCCTTGAGGATCCTATTATTTTATTCGTGCCCTGTGATCTAGTACATGTAGCCATAGTACTACTTTAGTACCAATTCAGACCACTAAGACCCTAAGGAGGTTGCATACACTCAGTGACTTTTCTCTTTTCCATAAGGGGAATGTATGAGGAAGAGTCCACTCACCAGCCGCGCATAGAGGCCATTACTTGACAGGTACATGGTCCTTGGCCTACTAATGCCATGAAGGAACACAGCATAAGACAGACCTACTTTGAACTGAAGTTCTCATAGACATTGTTCAAGGCTGTCAGCTTGCATATTGCTTGTGACCTTCTTTATATCCAAGTGTTTTAGTGGGCCACTATTTCTTTACATAGAAATCTTTGTCATTTGCTTTTACCATGCCATAAATCATTTTGAACTTTGATATTTACAGGGCGTTTTTACCAAATGCCACCGATAAAAAAGCAAGCATTTCGGCCTCATATCCTTTACGTTCTTTTTCAAAATTCCTATCTCATTCTTGTGCTATTTTCCCTTATGTGTATTGGTGAGAGAGATAGATAGAGGCCTGACACACGGACCCAGTTCCTTAATAATGTCATTGGGTGTGTGAACGCTATTAGCAGATTACCCTTGGCCCGGGGCAGCCTTAGCCATGTGCAGGCTCTAGATAACCTTGTGTTCGGTAATTTAATATCAACACTTCCCCTCTTTTCTTACCACGCTTTACAACACACAAATACCCCGCTTGTCCCCTCCAGCACCGTTTCTTCGAGAGAGGGGAGCGAGAGAGAGGAGAGGGTGGTATATGGATTACAAGATAGGGACTTCTTGAAGATGCCTTTCCCATGCTGAGAAGAGTGTGGCAAATCTGCCGTTGTCCGCACTTGTGAGAAAATACATAAACAAGCTTAGAGTGGAAATTCCATCAGATTTAATGCAGTGAATTTACCTCGGCGTAACATCAAAGGAGCCACCCATCTCTTAAAAAAAGCCTTGATGGGGTAATGTCAGTTCCCCCTCCCCATTCCTCCTTGGGCCTCAGAGGCCTAACACTTATCACATATCATGAAAAGTAAAATTTGCTGTCACACGGTTTGAGAACTGCTGGGAGAAAGACTGATCTAATTTAAAGCTTTAAGCAGCACTACCTGATTTTACTGCTGCCGTCCCTGCTGGTCTTACATTGTTATACCTAGCACTTCCAACCCTACCACTCACCAACAACAACAGTATTTTTGTGTTTTTAGTCTATTTAAAAGAATGTAAAACTCAACCTCAAAAAAATAATTTATGACATTAAACTGAAATTTGGAATGTAACGTAAACTTCTAGCGCTGAATTTTGCTTTAGATTGAAGCAAACCAACAATCACATATGCCTACTTAATACACCATGTCCCGCATGAGACATTTTTATCTGCATTTTATTTTACTTTACTTTTTCTCTTTATGTTTTTGTTGTAGGAGACTATGGCTGTATTATTATAAAAGTTGGGTTCTCAACAGCAATGGTCACTGGATGTTAAAAACAGACCAGAATGCTTTGCAAGTTTTGGTGCAGAAAAGCGGGACTCTGAAAGGTCTTCACATGTATACTAAGGGGATTGAGGGGTTAGGGGCTAGGAAGGAGAATTGGGCACAGCTCTCTAACGTTCTCGGGTCAACAGCTAATGGGAGTGTCCCTTGATAGAGTTGGTCAGCAGATTCAAATCTTGAATAATAAAGCCCATGTGATATTTTAAAGTCAGATCTTTTCACAGAATACTCACAGATGATACAATATACTAAAGATTAAACGGGGTCCCTCCAATCCAAGGGAAAAACACTCATTTAGTTTCTGTTTAAATCCGACATTGAACCTTCACAAGTTGAATCACAGTGGTGCATTACGCTCCTGTTGCTGCTCTACAGTGCACACACAGCAGCCCTATCACCAGGCTGCACCCTCTCACACTGGCATTACCACACCTTTATCTCATCTCCAGCAGCCCCGCTACGGCCGGCCTGCCTAACGCTCCTCCGGGCTACTTTACTAATAACCTATTCCTTATCAGTCACACTGCACCTCTGCCTGTGATCAAAGAGCCAATTAATGGAGCGGGGAAAGGTGAAGCATTCAAATAATGGAGACAGCTGTTTTTCTCTGTTTGAGGAAAATCCATTTTGTATTGTTATCGGCCCCGAGCAGCACCCCCCCAGACCCGCTTAATTCAAGTCTCTGTCTGCGTCTGCCCGGCGTGATAAGACGGAGTGAGCAAGAGACAGGGGTGAAAGAAAAGGACTTCGGTCACAATGAACTTTATGTAGAAGAATGTGGCAGGAATATCACAGCAGTCCAACTCATCCCTGGGCCTTATCCAGTCCAAAGCAGTCCAACACAGAGATAAAGAACCAGGGGAGCAAGCTGTGAAAGGCAGAGCTCCCTCCAGCTGCCGTCCCGCTGTGTGACTTCACTGTCCCTCATTCTCAAAGGAAGCGGCTGATCCCAGCGCTTAGAGCTTCTATATGTACTTTATCAAACAAACGTGAGGTTAGTTAGAAGGTTAATTGTACTAGTATCAGACACGTCAGTAAATAGCTCCATCAAGGCCTGAAGCAAAGCAGATCTCTTTACACTTCCTTTAGCTTTGCTTTGTCTTAGTCTGACTAAAGCAAAAGTAGTAGTAAAAGTGCGTATACAAATATATTATTTTCACTGTCCCTTAAACTGTGGTGATGCATACTTCAAAGTGTGTCTATTTAATCATTTGGCATTACTTTTAATCAGTGGTGGAAAAGTTTTTTTAACCTTGCTGACATTGTGGAAGTAGCCTAAGAGCAGTAGAAGTGGTAATAGTAGTAGTAGTGGTCATTGCAGTAGCACTGGTAGTATCAGTAGTAGTAACATAAGTAGTTTTAGAGAATTTTGACCATCTTACTAAATAGTAGTAAAAGTACAATTAGTAGCATTAGTTGTAACAAAAACAGTGGTGGTCGCAGCAGTAGAAGTAGCAGCAGCATTAATAGTTATCGCATTAGTACTATTTGTAGCAGCAGGAGCAGTAGTCGTAAAGGAGCAGTACCAGTAAGTACTTTCTACTTAAGTAAACTTAACATTCATTGGGCCTCATTCATGAAAGTTCTCTTAGAAAAGTTTCCTAAGTACCCCTTCTAAGAACTACTTAAGAGAACTCTTTGTCGGATTCATGACACGTTCTCAAGCTCCTGTTATAGAGCCATGGCAGGGGGATACAGTTTAGACCAGAGTAATACAGTAGTGTATACAGAGTACTACAGTAGTGTATACAGAGTAATACAGTAGTGTATACAGAGTACTACAGTAGTGTATACAGAGTAATACAGTAGTGTATACAGAGTACTACAGTAGTGTATACAGAAGGGACAGGGACAGAGACTGAGGCTGTGGTCACTGTCCAGAGCTGCACTGTAGTCTGTTTTAGATTTATACTTGATCTATATCACCACTGATCCCACTGTATTTCTTTTAAATAACATAATGTTTTAAGGAATTATTTGTAAAAAAAAAAAAAAAGTAATCTACAATCAGACTAAAATTATTATATTTTGTTTCATTGTCTCACAGTCTGATCAAATTTAAAACTGCTGAATTTTTGTGCGCAATAGTCCTCAGACCTGTTGTTGGATTTGTTTTCTAGAAGAACATTTTTCAGATAAGAAAAAAATGGTGAATGCCAAAAATCCTCCTAAGAAGGGCTTAAGTACAAATTTGTTTCTAAGAAGGGTTCATGAATGAGGCCCAATATTTTTTTTACTTTTACTCAGTATTCATTTTTATTTTTACTTCTACTTGAGACAAATATTTTGCAGTAACAGTACTTTTACTTGAGCACAGCACCTTGAAATAAATCTTCACATGAAAAGTGCTGCAAGAAAATCAGTCTGAGGTAAGTTATGTAATAGTTATGGCTATTACATAACATAATTGCTATTGTTGATTTATTCCTTATATCTCTTAAAAAGAAGTTCATATTATAATGTCAATATTGATTGTGCTTACTGTGCCATCTTTCTCAAAGAAAGAAAAAGTCGTATGATTTAATGCAGGTATTAACATATTTATTACACCGTAAAGAGAACAACAATACCAGAATTATACTGCAAAGTTTCACAGACTGACAGACCATAGTTTACAGCCCAAAAAGAATAAAAAAGAAACGAAAAGAATCAAGTCAACAGGAAACCACAGTTCTGACATAGTAGACTGGAAAGCTCTCGAGGACACTGACACGAGGCGATGGATGGACCGCCCAGCGTCAGCCTACCACTAACCTGTGGATCCATGTCTCAATTAAGTATTGCACAACAACCTCAAATCATGTGAGCTTTTTCACAATAAAGTTTCTCAACAGAAAGCAAATTCCCTCCCACCCCTAAGATCAACTCTTTTTCCCATAATGCTACGGCCTTTTAAAATTCACCCGCGGCCCCAGACTTTTTAAAACTGAAATCATATAATCCCTGTTGTGAAAAAAGCATGCCTCAAATACCTCAGTTTTTACAAGCTTTGCTGTCCCCCTTTTTCATTTCATCCCAGTGACAAGTCAGCAGCACTGAGTGTCTTCACAACAGAGAGGAGCGAGAAAGAGGGAACCAGGAGAAAAACAGAGCAACATTTGCGATCTTTGCTTGTATCACCGCAGTAAGAATCAACAAACTCCTCTTTAAATTTAGCACAAATGTGTTTAAACAACGGCAATAAACTCTAAAAATGCCATAGGCATAAAGGAATATAACAAAAGTTTTCACTGCTGTTTTCTCATCAATTTATTTATTCATTTATGCTTTCATATCTTCATGAGGTCTGCATTGTTACCAAGTATGATATGGTTTTGCAGCTGTATGAGCTTTAACTTTGGATTTTATTTCCTGTTCTCTTGTGCCCATTTGGTTTTCGACTCGACCAGTATCAGTGCTGCCACTGATGCTCTTATCGTGCTGTAAGAGGTAGAGTGAGACTGGTTTGCCACCGAGGAACTTGTAGCAAAACACACAAAGAGGAGGGAAGAAAGGAAAACTAGAGCTTCTTAAAGAATTACTGTGACAATGTACACTGTACTGTTTTCTCTTTTAGCTCAGGTCATGCCCAGATAATGGTGAGCACACACAATAATCAATGTTACTTTCAAAGCACTGTTACAACAGCTTGGCTGTTTGTTCACAGCTTCCGAGGAGTCACCTTTTGGTGTCACACACCTTTTTGGATAGTTTCTCCCTTTAGTTAATGATGCAGGTGTACATTTGAGTTGAGTGAGAAGGGAATTGTAGGAAGTGTTCCAGAACAAACTACCCAGGACCTTTATGGGCCTCCACGTATTTCTTGAGGTCAGAATTTATAACGCGCTTGTGTGTAGCACCAAGGTGTTTGGGTGTGTGTTCTGTGTGCAGTGTGGGCTAAGTGCGTCTAACTGCCTTTCAGAGGTTTGCTTCACCTATTCAAGGTTTACAACATAGAAACCACCCAACAAAATGACATACTTTAACATAAATAAATATACAGTAACTGCAGATGGCAATGAAGTAACAACAATACAAACAGAACTGCTTAAAGCTGCAATAGGCACTGCATCTAACATGTGTGTGATCAGAAAATGGATCTACAAGACTGGGAGTACACCTCCTTCTGCCCCACTGGTTATTATTGCTCCAGGACACTGCTGTAGGAAACACTTTCTCATTTCACTATGTGAGGTGAGTGCCACTAGTTGCTCTCTACAGAGAGGATCAAAAATGAAATAGCATAAACAGTACAAATGAAGAACTGTTTGTGTGAACAAACCTCTTTTGAACTTGGTTGAAATCTGGATTTTGGTCCTTGGTGTCAGTCTTTGGCTGTTTAGGTGTTTCTTGTTTGATACTACTGTGTGTCACCTGGTGCTTTGCAGTGTTAAAGCTGTCAATCGGAGTCTACACCTCTGCATTTGGAAAATATGTTTGTTAACAATATTTTATCTTTTTTTAGTTTTTTTTTTTTTTGCTTGTTTTTCATTTTTCTAAAAAATAACAAATATTTAACAAATGATCAGTAATGTGCATGCACTGTCTGTAACAAACAAAATATGGACATCTTAGTTTGCAGGTACGGAAAATGATATGAATAATTGTTTGGCCATTTACATTATTCAGCTCTCTCGACCCAGAACTTAACTACATACCAAGTGAATTATGAGTTATGGCTTAATACAACACAACTGAGAAAGAACATGCCAATAGCCTTTGTGACAGTGCAAATACATGTGAATGTCCCTTACACAAACATTTAGCATTCCGCGCAACATGCTAGTTCTCAGAAAAGTTCACTTAGCAGCTCTGAGATACAGCTTCTGTCTTTCCCGAGGACCAAGTCAGATGGAAAGCACTATGAAGGATCTACCACTTTCACTTGGATCGAAAAGAAGCATTTAACAAAAGATATTTTAGGATCTTTTTGCACTAGTTAAAGTAAGCATTGTGGAAAAGTATTATGCATTGTCACAATTGTCCAACATATACAATAAATAACCATTGGTGACACCACAAGACAAAAGTCTTTAACACCATGACACCGACAGAAAGAAACGTGAGTAAAATGAGATTTGAAGAGCAGAGTCTGGGCTGAAAATAAGTTTCCATTGTGTTCATCATGTGTTTTGAGTTTACTCCCACTGGGTGCTGCTCCATGAACATAGTCTCTGTAGTGGGATAAGGACTTCACTTCCTGTTTCTTTCTGAGTTTACAGATCGGTACATCCTTTAAATGTGCACTGGGCAAAGGTTTGTATCTTCTCCAAGAATCCTTCCTTTGACATCACTCTGGGAGACCACTTTGTATTTCCCAGCCCACTGACCTGGATATTATTACAAGTGAGAGGGAAATAACAGCTGGCTCTGCCTGCAATCTGCTGCACATCTGCCTGTTCATGACAGTCTGTGGGCCAGAGATCCAGTCCATCTCTCCCTCTCTCCAGGCAGCACTTCTGTCTTAATTTCTTGTACTTAAATTTTTACAAAGGGTAGAGAGGATGTTGGTATTCAGCTAAGCAGTAATATTCACTTGGTATGCTGATGTCTCTAGGTTGGCTCTTCCCATTTCCCAGCAGATAGAATTAAGTTAGAAATGGCAAATAGAAATTGCTTGAAATAGGTGGAGATCACATACATGTCAGCTATCTGTGTTTAAGCTCTTTATATTTACAGAATAAAGAAAGATAAACTACAATGACATTAACAACAAGTACAACAACAAACAGACAACAAGAGCAAGTGTAACAATAAACGGGCGGCAATAGTTGAATTCATTCATTTAAAACAAAGAATATCTTCATGTTTAAGTCATGGCAAGTCAATATGACCTGATTATAAACATCCTCCTACTTCTATGACTACAAGAAAGGCGCCTTCTATTAGCCGCATTAGCTTAGCATCCCTGCAGGACCTTAAAGACAGTCATGCTGTGTGTGGGTAAGGGGCTGGTGGTGTCCCCCTGGGTCTTCATGCTCTGTGAGCGTGTTAGCGTGGTGTGCCATCCAGGGCAGAGGAGGATGGGGTGCTGGGAGTGGATGAACGCGGGGTAGCAGCCGGAGGGGTAGCGGCTGGGCTGCCCGTCCCGCTACTGGGGGTGCAGGCTGATGAGCTAATGGGGGCAGGGGTCTCTGATCCTGGTACCCCTGCCTGCTGCTGGCTGGCCTGCTGCTGCTGGGCCTGGAGGGTCTGTCCACAGACATGGTGGTGCTTCTCCCAGTCCTTGTGCTGGCAGAACGAGCCGCAGTACCGAGCTGTGTTACAGCCACTGCACGTCTCACTGGCTTTGCGTCCACAGTTCCAGCAACTCTGAAAGAAAACATAAGTCAACTAAAATGTGTAATTGACTTCATAATCCTAGTGGCTTAAAATCTCTAGATAGTATTTAAAGCAAAATGTTACACATTAAAAAGTAAAACTGACAGGGCAGCTGTCTATCCACAATACTCAAACTTTTCTAATGAAATTAATGTCAGAGACACAAGCCATAACTCCTTCACACTTGACTGATGAAACGTCAAGGTCTCCTATAAAGATTATCAAATGAGAGCTCTTTCCTTTATCTTCTCACAGTCGAATAGGTAGCACTTTGCTAAACATGTAAACTACTCTGTCGGAAGAACTGAGGAGGTGAAAGTCATTGAAAATGCTTCATTGAGCTTGTTTTGCTCATGATTTGCTCCATTAACGACACATTTTTGATCTTTGAATACTGATGTACAGGTGTATCTCAATACATTAAAATACTGTGATTAAGGGATTTTTTTCAGTTAATTTCAAACAAGTGAAACAGATTCACTGCATATTTCAATCATTTATTCATTTAAATCTTGATGACTGTGGCTTACAGTTTATGAAAACCTCAAATACAGTCTCATAAAATTAGTGAAAAAGTTAACAATCAACAATAACAATCAACTGATGAGACTCTTTAGTCTGGTTCAGTAGGCTACACAAGAATGGGAAAGACAGTCTTTGATACATCATCTGTCTAATTATACAATAGCAAAAAAGTTGAACACCATATAGGGAAAATATCTTCCAAATTTGTACAGATCTTTATAGGGCTGTGTATGAAGTATTACCTCACTGGAGTCCTCTTGTTGGTTGATGATGGACAGGGCGTCTTCAGCGGCCTGTCTCTTGGCCTCAGCGACCGTGCGCTCCATCTTGGCTCTCTCGCTGCTAATCATCTCATGGGCCTTACGTTCTGCTTCGGACACGGCCTTCTGGAGTTCGGACATGGCCTGCCTCTTCACCTCATTTACTGCCTCTTCTGGAAAGAGGGAGGACACAGAAGAGGTCAAGCCCCTCGAACCTGCAATGTAATGTTCAGCATATCATCCAACAGTAGTCATCATTCAAAAAATACAAATATCATGAGCTAAAAAAGACAAGAGTTGGCATAATTTGAAGGCCTTACAAATATGCAAATCAACAATGCAAAAGGAATTACGGGCCTTAGAAGGGGGAACATCCAGATTAGAAGCAGGTCTGACAGAGACATACACAGACAAATCATTCACCCTGATATTCATTCACTAAGGGCAATTTAAAGTCTCCAGTGGACCTATAAATGCATGTCTTTGGACGGTGGAAGGAACCACAACCTCCCACTGAGAGTTAACCACTCTGACACAGTACACCCCCCCCCCCCCCCCCATTTACTTTAAGCTAAGAATATTTGCAAATTAAGTGTATCCTAATCTAATTCATGTCATCTGTTTAAGTCCTCAAAACTAAAATTAGAATGATTAAAAATAAGCATGTTTTTCTCTTTCAACTTAAAAATATCCTCGAGACAACAGTGCAAGCCAATTAATCCCAGGTAATGACTCAGAAAATGTGCTTTTAAGCAGGAGCAGCGTGTTATTTTATACTTGTTTAGTGGCATAAATAACCTTGCTGTGCGGGTGTTAAGCGCTGGAATTCCATCTGAACGTCAAAGTGAAAGGAGAGCTTTTTTTGTTTGCTCCCATCAAGCCGGTAACTTGACTAATTGTGTATGCAAATCAGGCAATTTATATTTAAATTATGCATTTCCATTGTGATCCCAGAGGCCCATGCGGCGAGGGGAAGTGGAAAACCGGTAGGACACTGTGCAAGGTACTTGAATATTTATCACCAACTGTAAACATTTTGCCCATTTCAAACAGATGTATTCACCACCGCGGTTCATTGTGTTAAAAAATTCTATTTTACAATCCTCACGGGTTGTATTTAAATCAGCCTCTCCACAAACAGGATATGTGTGACTGCGGTGATAAAGACAGTGAAAATACAGAGAAAAAGTACTGCTTAAAGCCAGACAAATTAGTTTTATTTGACTTAATTGTGTGTTTAGTATTACAAATGCTTAAATAGATTTTTCAAGCATTTTTTCCCCATTGCATCATGTGATATGAATAAAAGTCATTTTTTGACCTCAGTTGCAATGTGATAATAGCAATAGTAGCAACTAATAGTAGCAGGGGTCAGTAGTAGTAGTAGTAACAGCATTACTAGTATCAGTAGTAGTAGCAGTAGTAGTCGTAGTCATATTGCAGTAGTTATGGTAGTAGTAGTGGTAATAGTAGTATATTTTGAAGTAACAATTCTTTTTCTTGAGTACAAAATAATGAAACTTAGAGAGGTAAAGGTACAGCTTAATGCAAGACAAATTATTTTATTTTTATTTGACTTAATTGTGTGTTTAGTATTACAAATGGCTAAGTAGTGTTTTCTGAGCTACATTTTTTGGGTGGGTTTGTCTTTAACTTAAAGTACTGCCTGAAGTTATGGACCGTGCCTGTCGTGTGATATATGCCTGGTGCATGGAATTGTGATTACACACCAAATGCCTTAGATGGAAGATTGATCAAAGCGGGCGAGGAGGAGGAGAGGAGTGGAGAGCAGGCCCGGTCCCGATGGTGATGCTCAATTCAATTTAAATGCATATTACTTGTTCGGAGTATCTCACACATCATGCTTGGTCAAGCAAGGGGACAATTTCTTTTCTCTGAGGGGTTTAAAAGCAGATATACTGTATCGCTGATGGGGAATACAAAGTGGATTCCTCAAACACCGACTGATCCCTGATCAGAAATTCTTGCACTTTTTTTTGCAATGGCCATCATCAAAGTTGTAACTATATAATTTTATTTGCACAGTTAATTTACTTGTGCTAAAACAAGACTGGACTAAATATTTGAGGAAATGTTACTTTTTAGAATCTCTAAATTAGATTTTTTTTTCTCAGTGGCTAAATGGGTAGTAGTAGAAACAGTAATACTACCAGCAGCAGCAGCAGTAGTGTTAGTTTTAGCAGCACTATTAGCAGTAATAGTATTAGTGGTAGTTGTAGTATGTACTGTCTATTAAACTTTAATACGTTTTTTACATTTGCTCAAGTAACAATTCCGATAAGTACTTTTACTACTACTTCAGTAATCATGCTTAAAAATTACAGTACTCTTTCTTGAGAACACACTTATCATTATCTAAATCTGATGTAACCCAACTTTCTACAGATAATGTATTTTGCTTTTATTAGGTCTTGGTTGAGTGGAAAAGCTGCTACATCTTCACCACTAAAGGGATTAACCACAGCGCCAACAGCAAGAAGATATTTTTCTAGCTACTGTACTTACTTTGAACTGTTCAATGACTGGAGCAGCTGCTAAAGGCATAGACTTGACTGGTGCAGTAAAACTGTGTTACAATCTGACATCATTTTTGAATTCTGCAAAGTGTGGTAAAACTATGTGTCTGGTGTAGCTCATATAAACATGATTTTTTTTTTTACCCTTTTTTGTGTCAGAAGGGCAGGAGGTTTAAAGCTTTCATCTTTTCCCAATGCCTCAGTCATCAAGAAGACATTTATAACAAATCTCACAAACTGCAAATATAGTCACAGATAAACTGTAGAGGTGTCATGCTTACCAGCTTTTTTCCAGATCTCTTCAGGAACGTAACCAGACACAGGCCGGTGCAAGAGGATTTCTAAAGTGACACAATTAAAATTTATTTTAAATCAAAATATAAATCTACATTAGGGCTGCACAATATATTACAAGCTTATCATTGTCACAGTATCACAGTATGTCACAGTAAAAACTTCAGTTAAATAATGACTGAATGATTTTGTCCTAATTCAGTCCTTAATTTGGTTCAGACCTAGTTTAGTCCTGGTTCTGACCCAACGATACCTGTTGTATTGTTCTCCTGTGATGCTGGACTCTGCTGCCTGGATTGCCCACTAGGGGCGCCCTTCTTGAGTTCCTCCGCATCACTGTATCTTCTGATCCAGTAGTTGAGCTCCTCCCGGTCGGCCTCCTGGCACCTACGCAGCACCGTCAGCGACCGCCGCGTCTTCTCCACCATGTCCATGATGCAGTTCAGGAGCTGTGGGTGACAGTGTATAAGAGCTGAGATTAACCATTGAGATCACACATTTTTTTACATTTTGCATGAAGATTAAGTGTAAAGCTGGGATGGTAACTGGGATCTTCTAATTCAGGGGTAAATGCTGTATGTATAAAGCCACTATGTTGTTTTATCGCACAACAGTGAAGAATCCATAATAACTAATAATTTGTTCCTTTACTGATTTTTTTGGGACTTTCTTCTTCTAATAGCACAGAAAAAATTCATGGATCCAGAAAGTGTTCAGGAGCCACCTCAAAAACTTCAATTTCTTCCTGGACCCATTACTGACCTTATCTGGGAATGTTATAAAAATCAGACAATACTTTTTGAGCTATCTTCATAACAGTCCAAATTGACAAATCAACAAACCGACCAACCTGGGCAAAAAATATAATATTCTTGGTGGAAGTAAAAATACAACCAAAAGTAAAAAGTACTGTAAAGAGTAATGTATAAACTCAACACTTTACAATGGATAGAAAATACCAGTTTACTTATTTGTGTTGGGGCTATACAAAACTGCCAGTTAGCTATGGTTAGTTACTGTGCCAGAGATATTGTGTTGTAGTGTAGTATAGTAATAAAAATGTTATTACTTTTCTTACATGGTCAAGGTGCTTCCACTCCTCTGCCCACTCTCGGTCCGTCAGCCTGTGGTCAATCACTTCCTCCTGCCTGGAGCCTGTATGCATACCTGCACACATTTACAGACAAAAGTACACAATGAGCACCATGTCACACAATACTGGAGCATTACTTCATTGCTCTGTTTGTTGCATCATTCTTTATTTTCCAACCTCTTGTACTGGCATTTAGAATTTCTCTTCTCTTCTTGAGGATAGCACTGTACTTCTCGTCCAATACATCAGTCAGAGACTTGGTAAATATTTCCCTAAGTCCTAACCTCTTCTTAGGAAAAATGTATGTATATGTAATGTTTTACACTAAAGGGGAAAGGCAATTTAAATACTGGAAGTATTGTAATATTTGATTTGCCAGTGCACAGTCCTATTTTACACTTACTTTTTGCACGTTACAGTGTTGCTCTTATCTTTTCAATTGTCACTGTCAAACTATGAGAACAGGACACAATATAATGAGGATTTTTAGTCTTTTTGAAGTGGTCTATAAAACACTGAGAAACCAGGCAAATGACGTTAATCTGATGTAACCACTGTAACTATCATTTTAATACAGAATCTGCTTTGTTTTCTTTTGTGGAGCTCATTGCCATCCAAATAGTTGCTCTCACCAATGGGCCTGGCTCTCTCGCGGATCTCTCGATGGTTGGAGGCGGGGTGTCTGTAAGCGTCCCGGTAGTGATGGGCTATCGCCATGTCGTCCAGTCTGTAGTGCTGTGGTGGGAGGGGGCCGGGGTGAGGGAGGCCATTGGGTTGGTAGGACAGACCGTTGGAGGGGCTGAAGCGCTGGGCTGGACTGATGGTGCAGGGCCGTTTGCTGGGGTGAACGTCTGGATGAAGAGTGCCGTCCCGCTCAAAACCATTCTCTTTGGTTCTGTAGGGAAAAAAAAAAAGTTATGTAACAGGCTCATATTACAATACCAGAAACCAATTTAGCCATTAAGATCAATTATTATTTGCTAGTATAACAGCTTGGCTCCATCTTGCAAGGTTAAATATATAGCACCTGCACTTTTACTTGAACCGGTGATCTTCTAGCTCAGGGGTAAATTCACTATCTATTGAGCCACAAAGTCATTATCACTCACAGTGGTAAAGAGTCCACTTAACGTCTTGTGTCTGGATCCAAACAGTGTTCCAGATCCACACCAAAATTCTATTTCTCTTCTTTAATTTTAGCCTTTCCCTTCTGGGGTCATCACAGCGAATATTCTGCCTCCTAGACTGCAGTGATTTACATATACATAGATGTGGCATAGGATTTTTGCCAGATGCCCTTCCTAATGTACGATCTCCATTTATCCAGTCTTAGGACTGGCACTCTGGCTTGTGACCCCCCACAAACAGAAATCAAATATTAAGTCAATATTGCTGCTTTCCACGTGAACTGGACTATGTCCATTCATATACCTCCATGCTCCCTCACACAGCAACCAAGCCAGCGCACACATCCTCTCTCAAGTAGCTTTCCGGGGATCAGGTGGATTTTTGTTGGCTGCTTGTGAAGATGAATGTGTCCAGGTGTGTCCATGCGTGCGTCTACATGTGTGTCGTTGTGTGTGTTCCCCGCTCTGTCAGTTCACACTTAAATCTTGCCAGCCTTCCCCCCACTGTCTGCAGTTCCCGGCTCTCCTCTGTCTCCTCGTCCTCCCATCCCTCTCACACGAACAGATTGAACTTCTTAATGAGCTGTTTTTATGGGCTCCTAATGCTCTTCCACAGCTCTCCATATGTTCCTTCCCTCCATCCCTCTGTCTTTCTCTGCTTCCCTACACTCATCTATCCTTATTCTTCTCTCAAGTCTTTTCTCTCCTGCTTTCCTGCGACAACAATCCTTCTGTCTATAACCACTAAAGATACAGTATCTACAATAAGTGTGTGTAAGACCCACTGAAAGCATCTAGATTGGCTTATGAATAAATGTATAGTATTTGCATATGCAATAGAGGTCTACATACAGCATCGGCTCTGCTTTGCTTGGAGTTAATTGTGTATTGATTTGGCATAGGTTTTAGACTGAATGCCCATCCTGATGCAATTCTCTACATTTATCTGGGCTTGGGATTAGCACAAAGAGTACACTGGCTTGTCACCCCTGGTAAATGGATCTGCTGTTCAATCAGATAATTTTCCATAAAAGCACTCTAGTATTTTAGCTCTACACATGTTTACCAAAGAATAACCTTTTTACTGTCTGGTTATGATTACATTACTGGACTTTTAGTGTATAATGCACAAGTAGTTGTGGTTTCTTGAAACATTCACACTACTTTGGTGGTTTCTAAATTACTTTTGACAACAATGCAAACCACAGTGCAGTCTTGGTTGTCCACTGGTGTTGTGTTGACCAATATTGTTTGAATACTTTTTATTCATGAAGACACGCTTATTCTTCCTTTTCTTTTTCTACAGTGAATCATCTGTCTCCCTATCCTCTGCATCCTCTCACCACCAACTAATTTCATGTTCTCTTTCACTACATCCATAAATCTCCTGTTTGGCATTCTTCTAGTCCTTCTACCTGATAGTTCTTACCTCAGCATCATTTTACTGATATAGTCACAGTGTCCCCTCTGTGTATGTCCAGACTATCTCAATCTGGCCTCTTTGACATTATCTCCATGGATGCATGAAGATAATCCAGCCACAGATGGTCACAAGCCAGTCTACTCTTTGTGCTATTCCCAAGTCTGGATAAATAGTGAGGATTGTATCAGGAAGGGCAAACTACAAAAAACTACAAACTAAAATAAATATGTAAATCACTGCACGCTAAGAGGCACATGACGACACGTGGCGACCATAGGGAGGGAAAGACAAAAGAAAAGACTAAAAAGAAAAGACTAATTATTTGCGTAACATCGTTTACCAAAAATTTTACAAATGCAACAGCTTAAATAAGTGTGTGGTGAAATAAAATATCGAAATTCATACTCTTTAAGTGTAGGGTTGTATTGTCTTCCTCAAGCCACAACGCTCATTATTATTTTAGAGTTATTTTAATGCTAGACACTTATTCATCTCCATATTTTTGCTTTAGCCTCATGTCCTACTAGAAAACATATTGCCGTTGCTCTCTGTTGCTAAGATATTAATCAGCAGCCCATCGACAGTGTGTGTGTAATTACAGATTCCGATTCCGATATTCCCACGCAGGGGCTCCAATAAGCGGGAACGCTAAGCCGAGGTAAGCAGAAAGCAAGAGGTGCTTAGCCAGCCGTATTGGTGCTGGAGACTCATCTGTATGTGTTATCGGCCCATCTCCCAAGACACACACGCATGCACAGCCAATGAGCTGCTATCTTCTACCTGTCTTCACACGTGCACATTCACACAAACACTACGTTTCCTCACCGAATACAGATGCCTACTTACTTTTTCTTCCTGTCTATAGATTTTGCACACCTTTTCCCCTAAGCTCACTCCCCTATGCACAGGGCGGCCCACAAATATGCAGGACTTACAGAAAAAGTCACAGTTGGGGGAGAGGAGAGGTGAAAATTATTAATATGGTGTTCGGCATTTTTGTCCCTCAGCAAATATAAAAAGTACATTTTCCTATCCCGCTGCTTATATTAAAAAAATGAGACCCCCAGGGGAATCACTCTTTATTTCAAAGGCTCACATAATGCTTGCAGTACAAACAATATGCTTGAATCCACAAACAAGGCACAAAAACATCTGGCTTATAAGTTGCTTAAAACTTTCAAATAAATGGTATCAGCATGTATCTGTGCATTTATAGCTTTTCTTATTAAAACATAACAACACAAAACTTGATAAGCAATATGTTAACAGGCTTAAAAATATGATGCAAGTTTTTGGTTACGTTGCAGCTGGAGTGCCGAAATATTTCCACATAAAGCAGGGAGTACGCAGACTTCAACTTTCAGCAATCATTCTGCTGCTATAGAAAGGCTGCTATGCAAGGTGTTTTTGCCATTTACATTAATATATTTCTCTTCAGTTTCTCTCACTGTTTGTCCATTCAAGTGGGCACAATGAGTCACTACCCAAACATAACCTTTATATGGTATAAGATACACACATGCCAACTGTCCACAACCAAGTAAATATTTAGACTTTCTTCTTCTAATTGACAAGTTTGATTAAATGTAAATTAAATATTCATTCCTTCAACCACAAATATGTTCTCCCTGTATTAACATAGGTTCTTTCTCACTTCCAAATCCTCCCACCATCTAAAGACATGCATGCGCTAGGCAAATGGGGTAAAAGTGCCCCAAGTGAAAGAATGAGAGCGTGAATAGCTGTCAGTGCATGTCTCTGTCAGCCCTGCAACCATTTGACTATTGTCCATGGTGTACCCTGCCTAAGGCCCAAAGTTGCTGGACTCTAGCAACCCCAACCCCTAAAAAGCGGAAGAAGATTAATGAATGAAAGAATGATTTATTGCTACTGGGACACCCTAGGGCATCACTATAGGTCCAATGTTTTTTTATGACCAATTAAAGCCATTCTGATTAACTGCAATTATGAGTCTTATTTGGCACCAGGACAGGAGTTTTCTTCTTTTTTACTTATTTTTTTTTCCTTTCTGGGATTGCAACAGCAAATTATCTGTCACCTTGTGTGCAGTGATTTGCATATTAATGTGGCATGGTTTTCACACCAAATGCACTTCCTGACACAACCCCTCTCCATTTATCCAGTCTTGGGACTGGCTCAGAGTACACTGGCTTGTGACCCCTTGTGGCTGAATTTGCTACCAAAACCAACCAACGGGTACAGTGGAGCAAAAAAGTATTCAGTCAGCCACCAATTGTGCAATTTCTCCCACTTAAAAAGATGAGAGAGGCCTGTAATTTTCATCATAGGTATACCTCAACTATGAGAGACAAAATGAGAAAAAAAAAAAAAAATCCAGAAAATCACATTGTCTGATTTTTAAAGAATTTATTTGCAAATTATGGTGGAAAATAAGTATTTGGTCAATAACAAAAGTTCATCTCAATACTTTGTTATATACCCTTTGTTGGCAATGACAGAGGTCAAACGTTTTCTGTAAGTCTTCACAAAGTTTTCACAAACTGTTGCTGGTATTTTGGCCCATTCCTCCATGCAGATCTCCTCTAAAGCAGTGATGTTTTGGGGCTGTCGCTGGGCAACACGGACTTTCAACTCCCTCCAAAGATTTTCTATGGGGTTGAGATCTGGAGACTGGCTAGGCCACTCCAGGACCTTGAAATGCTACTTACGAAGTCACTCCTTCGTTACCCGTGCAGTGTGTTTGGGATCATTGTCATGCTGAAAGACCCAGCCACGTTTCATCTTCAATGCCCTTGCTGATGGAAAGAGGTTTTCACTCAAAATCTGACGATACATGGCCCCATTCATTCTTTCCTTTACACGGATCAGTCGTCCTGGTCCCTTTGCTAAAAAACAGCCCCAAAGCATGATGTTCCTACCCCCATGCTTTACAGTAGGTATGGTGTTCTTTGGATGCAGCTCAGCATTCTTTCTCCTCCAAACACGACGAGTAGAGTTTTTACCAAAAAGTTCTATTTTGGTTTCATCTGACCATATGACATTCCCCCAATCCTCTTCTGGATCAAATGCTCTCTAGCAAACTTCAGACGGGCCTGCACATGTTCTGGCTTTAGCAGGGGGGACACGTCTGGCACTGCAGGATTTGAGTCCCTGGTGGCGTAGTGTGTTACTGATGTAGCCTTTGTTACTTTGGTCCCAGCTCTCTGCAGGTCATTCACTAGGTCCCCCCGTGTGGTTCTAGGATTTTTTTCTCACCGTTCTTGTGATCATTTTGACCTCACAGGGTGAGATCTTGCGGGGAGCCCCAGATCGAGGGAGATTATCAGTGGTCTTGTATGTCTTCCATTTCCTAATAATTGCTCCCACAGTTGATTTCTTCACACCAAGCTGCTTACCTATTGCAGATTCAGTCTTCCCAGCCTGGTGCAGGTCTACAATTTTGTTTGTGGTGTCCTTTGACAGCTCTTTGGTCTTGGCCATAGTGGAGTTTGGAGTGGGACTGTTTGAGGTTGTGGACAGGTGTCTTTTATATAGATAACGAGTTCAAA
Source organism: Bostrychus sinensis (assembly GCA_020698575.1). Taxonomy (NCBI): domain Eukaryota; kingdom Metazoa; phylum Chordata; class Actinopteri; order Gobiiformes; family Eleotridae; genus Bostrychus; species Bostrychus sinensis. The sequence continues at coordinate 17,336,447 of CM036255.1, forward strand.
CAGGTGCCATTAATACAGGTAACGAGTGGAGGACAGAGGAGCCTCTTACAGAAGAAGTTACAGCTCTGTGAGAGACACAAATCTTGCTTGTTTGTAGGTGACCAAATACTTATTTTCCACCATAATTTGCAAATAAATTCTTTAAAAATCAGACAATGTGATTTTCTGGATTTTTTTTTCTCATTTTGTCTCTCATAGTTGAGGTATACCTATGATGAAAATTACAGGCCTCTCTCATCTTTTTAAGTGGGAGAACTTGCACAATTGGTGTCTGACTAAATACTTTTTTGCCCCACTGTAAACTGTTAGATTTGGATTTGGATTTGGCTTCAGACTAAAATGAGCTCCTCTATAGATCCTTCTTGTGTTTGTAAACAGAATGTTTGTGTTCCAAAGACTGGTACCGGAAGTTTAAAAAGACGATAATACATCTTTAATGGAGTAATTAGTGCTAGCCATCAAACATTGCAAATTAATATCAAGACAGGTTTGGCAACTGACAACCACTTGACCACATGTGGGTAATACCAAAGCCTAGTTATAAAACATTAGAGACTGTGTCAATGTTTAGTCTTTTTTTTTAAACATAGCAGTTAGTGTCTACAATTGACATATAAGCTAAACATACATCATTTAAATTTCTTAATTTCTATGTTACGCAGGACAAGTACTTACAGAAATGTGTTGGACCACAACAGTTTGACATTGTATGCTCAGATTTAATTCATCAGTGACCAATAATTCTACTAATAGGTTAACTTTAGCAAATGAAACTGACAATTCGATCTGGTCATATCAATATGGAGTAGTTTTTAACGAATATATAACAACCATTTGTTCCTACTGTCCAAATACGTCTAAATTAATATTTTTATTTTGCTCCCTTGTAGAAATGAATGGGATAGAACGTTAATCTCGGAATCAGGCTGTGTGTGCAACTTTTCTAAATTCGTCACTCCTGGAGAGGTCTATTGTTCTACTGTAGTGGAACTGGCAACGCCACAGCACCTCTACACAAGTGTCCACATACAGCTGCATTATAAAGGACAGTGGCATTATTAATGAGTGTGAGTGTGACCTCCACACACCTGTCTGGTGTCCTCCTCTTGCCGTTCTCGTTGACGTCCAGCAGGAGTTCGGACGAGTCCACCGGGGACGTGGTGCTGGTGTCCAGGAGCAGCTGCTCGTGCTGGGCCAGGTACTGGGCTGGGTTCTGCTTGGCCAGGCGGGCACAGTGGAGCAACTCCCTCTGCAGCAGGGGGAGGTTGGCCTGAAGGGGACAGCATTTATGAACAAAAACAAACTTATTACAAGTTTTTCACAATATAATGATATATGATGATATTTGTGTCAAAGTGAAAACATAATTAGTAAATGCTATCTGTCTTTAGCTAAATTAGCAAAACCCAGACAATAATCTGTAGTTGTAAAACAGAGCAGTATACTACTGTATATAAAAATGTATTTGTTTGCCAGAGATGGAAATCTGTACTCAAGTAAAGGTAATACACTATAGTACTTCAAAATAATATTATTAAGTAGAAGTAAAAGTACTTAACAATATTTCTTAAATAAAATACAACAACAACACAGCATTGAATATACAGTACTACAGTTCTACTACTATTATTACAATTGCATCTATTGCTACTACTACTACTACTACTATTGATGTGACAATGTTACTGGGGCCCAAAAAAACATTTTAAAAAATTAAATAAAAGTAATATTTTTTTTCCACAAAAAGGTACTCAAATAAAGGTAACCCGCAGAGTATTCCTGCATCACATTTAGCATGGCTATATACAAGTAGCAAAACTTGTAAACAAAATGTTAAAGCTTCTTAAAATGCAGTGCTAAATGACATACATATAAAAGAGTGGGGATCAAAACACAATAAATTTATCATAACACATCAAAAACCCAAAAAACAAACTCATTTTGACATTCTCCCAGTAACCACCCCCTGTTTACTCATTACCTCTGAACCAACACCTCTCCCTGTGACCCACACTGCATTATCACCCAAACAGCCACTCCACCACATCTGTATTTCTGTGGCTATTTTCCATTTCTTTGGACAAAACGAGGGTCTGCTTTCTTGTGTAGCCTTGGCGGGTCATGCAGGTAAGACAGCATCCACATCAAAGACATCTGATGGGGCCCTTTTTCAAGCAACAAGATGAAAGTGTTGCGTCAGTCCAGATCAGAAAGAAGTGGCAGTTATTTTGGCATCACAAGAGCCTCTCGAGGGCCCATCTCTTATAAGTTTCTTAATCTTTGTTTTGTCCTCAATAACTTAATCTTTCCAAGACTTTGTAGTATAATTTTCCAGTCCAAATGGCTTGTCTCTGTCCTACATTAGATGTTGATTTGGCTCTGTTTCTTTGACCGTGTGATGTTGTCGTTGCCAACAGTGAATGCACAACACGGATGTGCGCTTGTGTTATAATCATACAGTGCGCTAATTAGCCATAGTAAAAGAAATGCCAAGTGCTGGCCTTTGCTTTACCTGCCAGAGTTAATGGTCCGTTAACAGTTTATGATCATAATTACCCGAGGAAAAAAAGAACATCAAATAGATTGCTTTGACCCCGGTGAACTCATCTTCCCTTAATTAGAGGTCATCCTAATTGCCAGAGATATGGGATGCATTAACAAAAAGACTCAAGAAATGCAGACCGCGGAAGAAGCTGGGTCATTTTTCATAAGATAAACTGTGCCAATTTGCCCCCGTTCACTTACAGTTACCAACATCTGCAACTGCAAAAGGAAAAAATGCAAATACTGTTCAGCAGCCGCAAGCTTTCGAATCAAGCCTTGGATGATTTATTGTGAAAATACTGGATCTGTCAGTTTGTCAAATAGTGCCAAAACATAATTCAGACTATGCCACATTCAAGATACGCTGTGCTTTGTCAACTTGTGCAATTGCAATTCAGTGGTTTTAATCACGTCTACATTGTCTCACTATGATTATTTCCAAACATCACTGTCTTATTTTTGTACTTTCTTTCAGCAGGCAAATGGGTAGAGCTTACCAAAGGCAGAGGTCCACAGTGTTTTAGACATGGCAGTTTTTCTTATAGCATCTTGTTGATTCTACTTTTTATTTTTCCTAACATTTCCACAACAAACATGTGACTTTGGTGTTTTTTTCAGAAGCTTTTACCATTACAGCATCAATAGTGTGCAAAACTAAGCCTTTTATTCCTATTTTTCTCACCTTTCAAAACATAAAGATCATATTTTTGCAAGCCTTTTTTTACCAATTCCTTGAGTCACTGGCCCTATCTCACAAGATATGATGCTTGATTGGAGATCTTCTACTGTAGTTAAGGAGTAAATGAGCTAAACTTAAAGCCACAGCACTCTTATATCTCAAAATGGTAAAGTATGCTCTACAAAATCTTAAAAATTCCTGGACTCACACAGTGCTCTGGATCCACATCAAAATGTATGCATTCCTTTGCTTATTACTATCCTGAAAATTTAATCAAAATCCAACCGTTAACTAACTAAAATAACGTGGAAACTACCTATTTTAGCATTACCCTTAAATTGTATCTCCAGTACAGTCACACCACATGTCTATATCCTACTTAAACACAAAGCAGGGTTTCAATGTAATCTCGAGTGGCGGTGTCCAGCATCACGTCATTGGCGCTATGTGGTTTATGATTGCCTTTTTTCCAGTAAAAAAGTCCCAACCAATCTGTGGTTTTGAATTAAGAAATAGGGAAAGAGCTTCAGCGGGTGTGTGACATTAGTGTAATGAAAAACTCAGGCCACATGTGCATTGTTGCAGCTGCTCTTCTCTGCACCTATAACAACCCCGCCCCCTGCCACACACACCTCCATCTACTCCCTACGACCATATGGTATCTGGCATTAAAAGGCCCCACAGTGGGGAGACACTAAAATTAGACTGGGGAGAGAGAGAGGAAAAAGAGTTGCATCTTTGATTCTCTCGTCATCCCAGTGATACACTAACCATCTGGCAAGGAGTGGAGAAGCAACCGCAGCACAGACGATGGATGGTTAGAGCAAGAACAGTAGATAAACACAGACAGGAAGAAGAAATGTGAAGGTGCAAGGACTCAGTGAAGGAGACAGAGAGGACACACTAGTCTGTGTTTGTGCTGTTTGCAGTCAGTAATGATGGTTCTAGTGGGACCAATTTGAGCTGCCCACATCCAGCCAGGACCTCAGCAGAAAATAGAGGCTTGTGAATGTCACGCATCTAGAAATACACACAGACGACAGAAAGCAGGGTGATCTGTAAAGAGCAAAGTGTTGTTTTGGTAAATAAAATCTACCTCACACCTGTCACTCAAACACAAATAAGAGTTAGAAGGAGGACTCCAAATCTGGACTCAAGTAAAAAGTACTGCTACCTCAAAATATGGTTACTCAAGTAGGAGTGAAAGTACTGAACAAAAATGTTACTTGAGTAAAAGAAAGTACTCAGTGTAAAGTTTATTTAAGGAGGAAGACCTACTACCACTACGAGTACTACTACTATTAACAATATCAATACTGCAACCACTGCTACTACTAAATTTAGTGTTAAATTATAGATGCCTCGGTGGTTTACCTGGTAGGGCACATACACCAGCTGTACATGAGCGACACAGGTTTAAATCCTGGTTGGGTTGATTTGCTCCATGCCATTCCCCTCTCTCACCCTGTTCCCTCTTCACCTTCTACACTGTCTCTATCAAATAAAAACCAATAAGCCCCAAAAATATAATAAAAGATATAGACAATTTTATGCTTTCCATTCAGAATATTGATATTACAACCTTACACCATATGAACTGCTGCTACACAGTACATCCCTCAATAAACACACCAGGTCATTTGTCATATCTGAACTCATATATTGCACCAAACCCAGGCTATATGCAGCACAAATGCACACAAATGGACACTGTTTCAAGCACTAATACAAACAGAAGCAGCTTCATCGCTTTTCATTTGGACTCCTGCTCTGAAATCTTTGAAATAAGACAATGTGAGGTTTACTATGTGTCAAACAACCAATGGTAATGGGAGCAAACTTAAAGAAAAGGAAGAATAGTCTGCAGCCAAAACTACATCTTAAACCATATATTATTATTTATTCTTGCTGGGTTCAAATTATTCTTAAAAGTCTCTCAAAATTGAGGGCATCAGTGTCAGCCCTACATGGATTGTACTGTTTAATTTGTAAGAACACAGAAAAGGCAATACGAAAAACAAGACAAAAACATGATGGTGATGATGTAATACAAATATCACAGAGCAGTATCTTGTGAAACTGCTGAAACACTGATGCAAGAAGGCAACAGACTATAAGCATACATATGAGGCTGTACAGAGTAAGAAACCATCTAAAATACAACCCAAATATAAGCATCTGGAGTTGGCTGACGGTAAATGTTTTCCAGATCTTGTGGTAATTGTATATTTAAATATGTACCTTCAGAAAGGGGATGACAAAAGGTCGCAGTGGGAAGTTGGTGGCTTCTTGAAGCTTGGAGTGAAATTCTTCAATGGTTAGTGTGGAATTCTGCAGGGAGAGAGAAAACACATGAGTCCACATGGAAGGCATTAGCCCATAATATTACTTATTGGAGGCTAAGTTATATTCTGGCCTGTAGTTGGACATTTGGGGAGTATGTAATAGGAAGCTTATGGGCAGGTCACAGTGAAAGAAAGCACTTTCTTTTTTCAATTATCTAAACAAATATCTATGCAAGAGTCAGATCATCAGAAAGCCTGTATGATGAAAAATTGTTCAAAACGTTTACCATATGTGATTATAACCTTATACAGTAATTATAACCTCATACAGACTAGTGAAATTTGCGCCTCTTTGGTTTCACTGCTCTTTTGCTATTATGGGTTTTGGCTTTCTCTAAGTGCAAAATTAGGCCTTGATAATACTACAACAACACCAATTTGTTTATAAAATATACACACAATATTGTAATAAAAATGAACAGTACTCTTTCTAGTTTACAGCCAAACAATGAGTAACACATTCACAAGTACTACAGTATCTACACAAGCAGTAAGGCTCTTCCTGACACCACCTGGCTAGATAATTTGACATAAAAGATCCCTAGCACACAACAGTATACACTGTATACATCTTCTTTATTTCTGGGCTCTCCACATCCACAATCATTGGCCCCCTGGTATGCAGTGAATGCAGTGGAGGATACCTGGGCTTGGAACTAACACAAAGAGTACAGTCGCTTGTGACCCCCTGTGGCTGGATACATAAATTATACATAGACCTACTTTATGTATTATAAGGGGCCTGTTGCAATATGTAATTAGCAAATGTAGATATTGCACAAATCATGTACTTTTAAGCAACCCAAGGAAGATATACAATTTCATATGCACACATTCACATCACATTTGTTTATTGTATGTGTTTATATTTTTGAGCATTATACCACTGCACTGTTTATTCAATTGGTTTACAAATGCAATAACATGTTAAGCAGCGGGAGGTCCAAGGTAGGTTACACATCCTGGCAACACTAATTTTTGTTCCTTTGATTGTTTGACAAGACAGCACTGACACTATTTCTGATTTTGAACATGCATTTTCCCACAATACATAGAAGAGAAACATCTTGAAAGAGGTTAGTATACAAATGGGACTACAACAACAAAGAATACCAAAAAAAAAAAAAAAAAAAAAAAAAAAAGCAGTAGATATTATTTCCCTTCACTCACTTTTTTGCCTTATTTCCCAGACCTGAATTTTGTTTCGTTCAGCCCTACATCTGTTAGTCCAGATTGCACAGGGCTGTTCTTGACAGCTAGTGAAACCTCCGGAGTCTCCTCTCTGCGCCGCTTCCCAGCACACAACTAGCTAATTAACAGTGTCACTCTCTACGCCGAGGCAAGAGGGGGCGCCGACGAGAGGAGGGAGGGATTGTTAGGGAGTGTGCAAGCCAAAAGGACACAGGAGAGACAAGCGCGAGGAAAATAAACATATGAATCTAAAAGCAGGCTATGCTCTTTGTGGCTAATTAAAAAAATCCTCCTCCGCCTTCTTTCTTTGCAACGTTCAGTCACTATTTCTGTATTCCCCTGCTTGTTAGACTCATATTCTCACATCACAAGGAAGATCGCTTCATAGCATTAGCCTAGACATATCTGTAAATTTGGTTGCCTGTCTTTCTTTGTGTCAAGTGCAACATTTTTATACATGTTTTATTTGTGCATACAATCAGACAAATAGATCAAAATGATCTTTTCATTGAGCTGCAGGGAGAATTTTGGTCGTTCATTTGATGCAACTGTAAAATGCAAATAGCTCACGGCTTCAAAGCAAGCAAATATTTTACTTTAGAATAACTACACTCTACTAGGCTCTAATAAAGCAATCATAAATATGTCTGCTTTTTTCCCTTCTAATGTCATCATAGCAAATCATCTGCCTCCTGGTGTGATTTGCATACTGATTTGGCATATGTTTTGCTCCTGATGCCCTTCCTGAACCCTCTTCATTTATTCAGGTTTGGAACTGGAACAAAGAGCACACTGGCTTTTGACCCCTTGTGATTTGATTTGAATAACTACAGACTATTATGCAGTAATAAAGCCTTAAAGAAACAATTAGTTAAAATAATAATAATATTTAAAATGTTTTGGTGGAATGGGTTCAATAATATTCAGTCTAGTCACAAGCATACTCCTTGTGCCGGTCCCAAGCCTGAGCCAAAACCTATGCCAATTCAATATGCGAATTACTGCACACTCAGGTGCAGATGATTTGTTGTGGCGATCCCAAAAAGGGAAAAACCAAAGGAAGGCTGAGGTCCTTAACTAAAACTCAGTTCAAGCTTTATATTGTGCTTTTAATATAAAGCGTTACAGATATTTTCAACAGATAGTGTTACATCTCCATTGATATGATTTCCAACAAATGAAAGCTAATGTCTTTTAAAAAGTACATTTTTTTATTATTTTAATTCATGGTATCTTCCCTCATGTATAACAAGTATTTATTCGCACTGTGGCTACATAAGTGGTTATTTGTGCTAACAGTGCCGTCTCTCTCTCGTAAAGCTCAAAAGCAACAAGCAGGTACTCACCACCAGTCCTAGCACTAACGTCCGCACCCGCTCACCAATTTCAGGTGAGATGTCGTTGCCAAACTGCTGCAGGGTCGTGAGGAAGCGCTTGAGCTTGCTGAGCTGACGGGCGCCACACGCTGGAGGCAGCTGCTGATTGGCCAGCGAAGAGGAAGAGGACGAGCTTGGGCCATTGCTGTAGCCGTTGGGAGGTGAGGGTGCACCGTTGAGAGCTGTTGGTGAGTGGCTGCTTCCATTGGTTACTGTGGGACAAGAGAGTGATGTAAATGAAATGAAGATGTTGGGTTGAAACTTATTCTTAATATGGTGCTAATTATTCACAAACATGGGTAATTATACTGTTTTCACAGTTCACCATTGTATAATGATCAGTAAATGGCAGCAATATTGTTTGTTTTATCATTGCTAGTAAAAGATCTTAACTGAGACTCTTTATTGAGACCTTACTGATCTAGATTATGTGGTGCATGGTGGCAGTGTGGTTATCACTCCTGCCTCTCAGCAAGAAGGCTGTGTGTTCAATCCTCCCACTACAGTCTCTCTGAGTGGAGTCTACATGTCCTCCCTCTATTACTGTGGGTTCTCTCTGGGTACTCTGGCTTCCTTTGAACCATAGACACATATGTATAAGAGCATTTGTTGTTTGTCTCTATATGTCTCTGTGTCATGCCTGCAACTAACTGTCCTCTGTCCACTATGTGACCTGGCCAAGGCCCTTAGTTGCTGGGATAGGCTCCAGCCACACAGGTCCCCTAAATGAAATAAGCAGAAGAAGATGAATGAATGAACACTTCAACCTAAAACATTTGCAATCCTCGACACTTAGTTCCCTATTAGTGCTGCTTGTCTGATTCTTTGCAGCATCCTCACATTACAAGCATATTTGTTAACTCCAGCCATTTCGACCCTAGCCACCTTCTTCATTCAGTTTGCTCTAAACAAGCGAGGACAGTGTGACTCCCTGCTACATTGTCGGGGGGAAGCTGTGTACAAAGAGATACAAGGTGGCATAAAGCTCTCTCCTTAATGAGATTAGCTTTTCACTAGCGATCCGCTCACTCCCCCTCTGGCTGCCGTCCAACACCCGCCACAGTAAAAGAGTGGAGAGACGAGATACTCCAGAACGGCATCTGCTAACAATTACGTTGGGGAAGAAATCAAAGCAAAAACTGCATTGTTAAAACCTTCGTAATGAGAAAGAGCTTTGGCTTTTTCCCCTCCCTTACTATCACAGAAGCTGCCCCTGTTAATTGTGGAGTGTTGTAAGAGACACACATTGAAAGAGAAGAATAAAGTATAAGGAAGTGGAGGAAAAACCAGGGCCCTTGTTGCCAGCATCCAACGCAGCTGAAGTAGGAGTTGAGTGGCCTTTGATTCTTTGATTCTAGTGCTCTTCACGCGAGTGGTTAAGCTGCACTTCTCGCTCAATACCAGGCTGTAATTTGCTCGTCAGAGGCAACGTGCACGATGCGGCACCGCTCCAAGGGTTTGTGTGAGACTTAATGAACTTGTTGGAGGTGTGTGTTGAGGGAGGGGGATGTTGGGAGCAATTTGGAGAAGCCTGGATGCAACTTGGCCTCTTTACATTGTGGAGACTGCTCTAACTGCCCATGTTGATTCTGTGTAAGAACATGCTTGTGTGGCAGGATGTAGGGATTTAAAGGCATGTAATTTAAGCTTCAGCCTAGCTTTAGGCTTTTAAGAGAAAAAAATCTATGCACACAAAAAACACCAATGTGTTAAATATGTTGCATCAGTGCTTATTTGACATGAATCTAGTTTAAAGAACAAGATAAACTTAGCATTTTTTAACACTTTTGTCCAAGATTTAGTCTGGTCAGCCATCCTAAATCATTGTCTATTTTATTCCAGACCCATTTTGCCTAGAAATTGAATGGGTCTGTCTGACTATCCCATAATACAGTATGTTCCACTGGATACTGAGTAGAATTTCAAAATATATCAAGAAATATAAAAGTTTAAGCATTTAAGTTATTAGCATTTTTCTGGTATAATCAGTAACTGAATGGATACAGATATACTCACATGTAGTTGGGGTGTAGGAGCTGTTGCGAGGTGCACCCTGTGTGCTGGGTGGAGGTGGCATAGTGGGAGGGGTCAACCTGGACTGTGCTTTGACGTCCGCAGGAGAGTCGGGCATGGTGGAGCGCTTCCCAGTGCGATCTACAACACAAATCAACACACATTTAAGTAACAGACTATTTGAAAATTTGCAGATAAAGCAGCAGCAGTATTTAATTTATTAACAAAGCACCGGTGATGTGACAAAGACAATGACACTGATGCAAATAAACAGCCTGTGAAATGAGGAGCGGAAGGAGAGACTGGTGGATCCACAGACAGACAAAATGACTCCAAAGACTGACTAAATATGCACCAAGTATGGGCCCCATTCGAGCACCATCTGTGGCATCGCTCGCCTGTACAACACACAAACACACTACAAATGCACATATCTCTGCATACAATACTTCACATCTGTTCACGAAGAAACACAATCAACAATTAAAGCTGCAAGCAAAGATGGGCGGTTCCTTACCAGATACTTATTGGCTAAGAAAACTCACTTTTGAATTGTCATTGCAGGAGATACACACATTGCGCCATAACGGTTTGCCATCTAAATTAAATCAAACCGCCTTTAAGATAAGAGCATTAATCATGAGGAAAACATTTTTAAGACATTTTCACTTAATTCAGTTACTTTGTGCTCAGTAGATAAGTGAGCTTATCAAATATATGGGAACAGCACAGACACTATCGGAGTCTGGCACTGGTGTGAGAGCCGGGCCACAAAAAGAGATAGACGACATAGCAGTTACAAGCCTATCAGCGAGTGGACACACTGTTATCAACAGGTCTCAGTGCACATAGTGAAAAAAGAGGCGAGACAGAGAAACAGAAAAAGGAAAAGGACAGGAGGAGTTGGCTGGAAAAACAATGCTGCTATCTTAAACATATGGAACATGTTCAGTAGCTGTCTCAAAAGAGAATAGCTCTTCTTAAGGTGCTTAAGTAAGCTTTTAATTAGTGTCATTTGCAAAATCAGGGTGGTCCAAAGCACACATATTTGTCATAAATAGCCCTCTACAAGCGCTACATCAACAAATTAGAATTAATTAAATTAAATTTTGTAAAAGCTTATTTACTTCAATTCAAAGTGAAATGCATGTTATATAGATTCAGTACACACAAAATGAAACAAGCGCCAGGTAGGGCATCACACATCACTATGCAAATCACAGCACACTGCAGATTATTTGATGTGGAAAAGTTGAAAGGCAAGAATTTCAGTATCTCATAGACTACATTACATGTTTCATATATTACAATTATTAAAATCATGTTTAATTAAATTCAAATAAATAACTGCTTGAAATAAAATCTATGTGTTTTACTTTTTTAATTGAACTACTGAAATAAATCCACCTTCACTCAATATTCTAATTAACTGGCTTGTGCCTGTATATCATTTAAATACTTACAGAACAGAACACTTACAGAACATTTTTGTGTCTAAAGAAATCTAAATAAAAAATGAGAAGTGATGTGCTAAAAAAGACAAGCTAACTTAAGCCTGTTAGCTAGGCCCAGTACTCAGGAGCACTCAGGCTATGATGCATTGTGACTAAGTATTTTAGTCACGCTAGCTTGGCTTTAGCAGACAGACAGGCAAGGGATGGAAATGTCACAATGATACTAAACGGTTGGCTTCTAGTCCGGAAAGCATTTTGGCAAATTTTCTGCAGTGCTTGCTATGAACATTTTGATGATTTGTAGAATAATTTAAATGGATGTAGTGCAACTAATGGGACATGCATGCTTGTTACATAAAGGCAGGGATTGATGGTGTTTCTAGTAATCACAATATTCTTTTAGCAACTGTTCAAAAATAAATGCAACGGGCCTATTTTTAGCCTGCTGAAGACTGACCCCAAAACAGACACACATTTTAGGTGTGGAGGATGAGATATTTAACTTGGAAAGCCACTGTAAAAGTTGAGTTATCTGGCTCCTAAAACATTGTGTGGCTTAGTGTCATATACGGCATGCTTTCAAAGACAAGCTAATAATGGATACAATTATGAAAGTGTATACAAACTGAGAAAAAATAAGTTATGACAGGAAGCAGAGCACGTTAAAACCATTATAAGCCTTAAGGGAAGAACAGTGTGTGATACATAAAGAAAAACAATTGGAACAGCATAATGAGTTAGACACTGCATTTCCAAAATCACTGCAAAGACAAACAGCTGATCTACTTCAGTTTTCCCAACTAGAAGCACTGTGCTGGCCTCTGCCCAAAGCCAAGACTTGGACTCAAACCCTGGATGTTCTAGTTCATGGGTAAATGCTCTATTTAGTTTGCCACAAAGGTTTTATAGCTAGGAGTGGCAAAGAATCACTACAAAAATCGTGGATCCAGATAGTGTTTCGGAGCCACACCAAAAAATATTGATTTGTTGCTTTACTGACCCCTTGTGGCTGGAGGTTGTATCTTTGACCAATCTCATACTGGTATACCACCATTATGAAATTCCTGGCTCACACATTGTTTAGATTAACACCAAATATGTATCTTTTCTTGTTCTATCCATATCAAATCTTCATGGAAATGTTCATAGAGTTTCATTAAAATCTGACACAAACAAACCAACGTCAGCAAAAGCATAATCTCCTATATAGAGATAATAATGAACAATCAATTTTTTTTCAACAAGAACTCTTTGAAACATTATAGAAACCTCAGAAGAGAGGTGTAAATATAAGGGATAATTTTAGCAGTCTTGTGATTACCAAAACAGTGGGATAGAGGTAAACTTGGAGTCAATGGTAGAAGGCAGACAGAATTATTTAAAGCCTTTTACTGCCTCCTTGACGGACCGCATTTTGAACATCTAAATTTGTCTGGGTATTTCCCTCCACAGCCCCTCCATCCTCCCGACACAGCCAGAATCCGAAAGCTTTACTGCTCTAATTCCACCACAGTAAAAAGTCTGGATCCCACTATTTGTTTTATAAACTTTGAATATGGCAGAATAGTCAGGCCAACTTTTGGCTGCCAGCTATCACATCCTGTACGCCAGCCTAAAATATGATCTATGAAAATACAAGGTCATTAAAATAGACGGTGGGTGATGGGACCGATGGTAATTCATCATTTCTCAGTCAAACACAATGAGTTACATGTGTATACTTAACCGGCCCAAGGTAAATATAGAGACGTCATCCTATCACACATGGTTGTACTTAGCCAGTGTCAGTGAATCTCGGAGTTTCTGCTTTCTTTAATTTTGTATATTGGCTTTCTTAATTGTGTGGTCATTTTTTGGCTCCCCGAACATAACCTACATTGTTTTTAAATAGAAGATGATAACTTTAGGAGCCAAAATATATGCTTATGGCTAGGATATGTAAAATTTACTTATTCATTTGACAAAACTGCTGTTCATATACTAGCTGGCTTTATATACTGTTAGTGCAAAAACAGAACTGTGTGTGGAGTCTCTGAATAACATCTATAGCTGTACAAGATATTGCAAATTAATAAGCATCATCAACCACATTGTATTTTCTTATATTATGCAGCCCTATTCCTGTCCTTTTTTTCTCAATTGTTTATTAACTACTCATGCACAGTAGTTAAGGTTATATGCAAATATTTATTTTAGATTTATTTTAAACAACTTTTTCAATTCTTTCTGTTAATTTCTAATTTAATTTCCTGAAAGGTCGCTACTATTTTGGAAAAGCACAAATCTGTGTTATCCAGTGGACCCCGCAGTGTTATGGGAAGTTTGGTTACAGGCTCATAAATGGGGATTAACACCAGGGTCAGTGCAAGATTGGATGGGGGTTGTTGAAACTCATCTTCGGTCCCTCAGGTAGAGAAGATCAACTATAGGGATTCAATAAGGGTGAAATCTGTAAACCTCTACAGATAACGTCACATAAAGGAATTGCAAAACAGAAGAAAACACATTTGTTATTCTATTTTGTGCACTGCTCTAAAAAAATAAATAAAAACAACATCTTTCTCTTCAGATTGGTCTCAAAATGCTGCATATAAGGAGTGTAAAATCAATATCTTCATACTAACCAACAAGAGCCGACCATTCACTCAAGCAATTACTATGCCACTGGAATCAATAGCAATACTCTCTTCACACACAGTCATTTCCACAGGGTTCAAGAAAACACAAAATACACTTTTCACCTCAAAACAAGCATGCTCTATACATTTACATGAGCTTCAACATGAAAAATACATGTCTGGACAAGCCTTTACTTTATTATAGCAATATAGAAGAAGACAGAGGAATAGCAAATGCGCTGAGTCTCATGCATAATTCAGCTTAAAAGGCACAACCTGAACGAGCATCCTTAAACAACCTTGAAAACAAAGTCAGACATCTCCCCCCACCACATCTGTTAAAAGTTAATGGCCTAAAGTTAATGCACATCTATTGTCCATTTATTAGCGCTATTACTGGCCTGACAGTTTCATATTGTAAGCAGAAGGGATTGTGGTCGGTCTGTGGATGTTGTTACTCCATAACAGGACAGGTATTGATGAAATATAATGGAAAGAGTGCTTTGATTTGTCTAACTGGCTGTATGATTTCTCAGAAGTGCTATAGTGCAGGGATTAATGGGTTGAAGGAGTCTGAGGATGGACGTTTGAAGAGAGAGCTAGAAAGGAAGTGGCTCTTCAGTGTCGGTTTGTTCACGTGGCTGTTCCATACAGACAATGGTGCCTGTAGCTACAGGGCTATTAGCAAACATATGCAATCTACTCCTGTATATATGTCATGTTATGTGGTGTGTGCCAATTGTATTTTTGCAGATGAAAGTAATTAGAGTACTAAATTCATCCAGTCACAAGCCAGGGTACTTTCTGTGCAGGTCCCAAGCCTTGATAAATGGAGGATGTTGCATCAGGAAGGAAAATAAGGGCTAGACCTATGGTAAATCAATATGCCTATCAATGCATGCTGAGATCATTTGCTGTGGCACCCCCAGAACAATCAGAAAAGCCGAAAGGAAAAAAAACAAGAAGCAAATAGTTAAGAAACTATAGTGAAAAAACTTTCTGACAAGTGACTCAGTGTTTATGTTTTACTGAAAACTGTTCCAAGGCACAGACCCCATCTTGACCCTGTATTGCCCAGATCTGGACTTGAAGCAGGAATCTTCTAGTTGAAGGGTTATTTCCCTATATAGCTATAACTATTAAGTAACTAAGCTCTTGTGATGGTCAAGACTCCACTAAAACTAAAGGTATCCTTTGGTACAGAATCCTTACAAAACTGCCTGAATGCAGACAGAGATTTGGGTCCACATCAAAAAGATTTTTTTCCTTAGTTCATTATTGTCCTTTCCTAATATTTTTGCCATTACTTCTTGAGATGCAGTATCTTGTAAATAGTCTAAGAGACCAACACCAGAGCAAACTTGACCTTTTTCGTGAAGGTTATTAGTTTATAGTTCAAAACATTACAACACACTGGCAACATTTCTGAGGCTTGTCTCAGATTTGTTGAATGTGTTATGTTTTTTTGTTATAAAAACAATTGTACATATGCTAAGGCTTGCTCAATCATGCCAGTCCCAGAGCTTCCTGTTGATATAACAAAGCAAACGAACTTGACTGGTGCCTGTTTGTAATCCCTTTTATTTCATTGCAACATTTGCCTCAGACTTGATCCTCGAAATGAGACAGAACCCTGGACAACTACCTGCCACTCACGCCGATGTCTTCACACTTACATCACCCGTACGCATCGTCCGTGATTACGTTAGCCTCAATGTTTGCAAAAAAATGTTTTATCCGTCTCCCTCTCCCCCTCCCTCTCGCTTGCTCTCCCTCAGCCAAGCTCAAAGAAAGGAGATTTTATCCCCCCGCTGACTTGTGATATACGCCTTTTCTAAGGTTACATACAAGTTACATCACTCGCCTAAAACAAGGTTGTTGCAATGAACGATATCTAGGAGGAGTGCGGCCCCTGAGAAACAGTTCAATATGTTGGAGAAAAGACTTAGCTAACCCGCAACTCAAGGCGAAAACACAATGTTGTATCAAACCCGTCTGCATTTCATCATCGCTCGCTGTGCTATGAGGTCATTTTGCATTCAAATCACCTTACGAAATGGGGACAGCATTGCCTCACCTTGATATGCTAGATTATGCATTGAGGCTAGACTGACTTCAAAGTCTATCACCAGGAGATAGAGTCAAACAATCTCCATTACACACTTCATAAGCTACAATTGCCTCTTGTTGAGGCACTTGTGTGTGTGTGTGACGGTACAGTTGGAGACCTACAAAATGATGTGATAACAGTGGCAGTAATACGCCACTTGAGAGTACTTTGGCGCAGGCAAATCGCATTCTTCAAAAACGACAATGGATTTCAATCACGCTGGGTGAATTTTTGCCACTCTGCGCTGGCGACATAAACAGTTTACCGAGCGCCTGCCTGAGTGTGAGATTGCATTAGTCAGTTGTAAGATATCATCATTATGGAGTTAAATAGGAAAACGTCTATAGTGTGACCCATGGCACATACAAGCTTGTACGTGTAATCTTGACATGCATAATGTCTTCATGGGCAGGTGCTGGAGTGAAAAGCCATAGAAGCTGCAGGAAGCGATGAGAATGCCTGTGTAAAACGGCGCCTCTGGGTGCCTTCAGAACACAATAACGTGCAAATCGAAAGACCAGCACAGAAAGGTAATAGAATAGATGGAGCGAGATAACGGCTGGCTGGTGATTGCTGCATGTAGCTGCTGCAGATGTGAAGAGAGACAAAAGAAAGATACAAATAGAAGTGTTAAATGAAAAAAAAAAAAGAAACTGCAGAATGAAGTTTAGGTGACCTAAAGTAAAAATGGGCTAGAAGTTTGTTTCATGTAGCTCTACAAAAGTAGAAGCCCTTGGAGAATGTAGACCTCCGCCACCCATTGATCTATTTTGCAATGGTCAAGATTAAGTGACAAGACCTAGACCTGAACTGTTAATCTTTTAGTTCAGGGGTAAATGCTCTCTCTATTGAGCCACAAAACCCTTATGTCAATGGTATGAATTCACTAAAATTAATTATTTGCTCCTTTTCTAACCCCTTTGTGGCTGGAGGCAGCATTTGTTGCTGGCATTCCAGGTCCACATGAAATACATTTTTCTCACTCAAGCAAAGTTGTATAGCCACAGTAAGGATGACATAAAAAACAAATTAATAATCAAAAGGGTGTTTCTACCGTTTGTGAAATATCAACACAAATTTGGCGAAAACATGTGTGTTGCAGATGTAAAGACACAGGCAAAACAAAGAAAAATGAAAGGCTATGTCTGGGCAGGTAGGACATTTGAATTCAGGGAGGGTTTGCAGAAAAACAACAGGGTCAATCAGTATGCACAACTGGTAGCCTCTCCTCTGGCTTTCCGTCACTTGCCTTCTTTGGACGCTGCACTTATAACAGTAGCCATATGGAGCCGTATGCAGAACATATCCCATCAAACTCCACCCACTTGTCAGGAAGATGTATGGATGCTACGCCCTACCGCAGGCCAACACGCATGCACATACTGATACACAGGCAACAAAACACATAGATCTAATTTACAGCTTTTCATTTCCCTCGCTACCAGATGCATTAATACAACTGCGGCCATCTTTTTCTAATCTTCTCCTCTTCCTTCCTTATCAAAGTTCAATGGTTTATTCATAAAACAAAGTGATAGCAAACAATTCTGCAATTGCATCTATCCTCAAAGGTCACAATGGTTGGAATAGGCTTTGCTCAAAAACTAATTCAAACTTTAAATTGTAAACAGCAAACATTATACAGAATTTCCCAACTTCACTCCTAATTGTCAACATATGCTGCCATCATTTATGTCGAAATGATATTGTGTTAGAATTGGGGCTGCTTGATAGACAGGAGCTTTTAAATTTGCCCACTAATTTGGTACGCCACACAATGCGAAGACTGTCAGACTGAAACAGGGTATGTTATTATTGCATTTGCCTTTAGAATAATGAGGTGTCAAAAATAATGAGATTGACAAGCGGCTTAACAGTCAACACTTATGTTCTTTACAGTTTAATCTACATGTCCAGCCTTAATGCTACCTGGAAAGACATAGGATTATATTGAAGGTTTGTTTGTTGGTTTGGTAGTAAGTGAACACTCATTAAATGGGTAGAATTGAAAGTAAAATATTGGACAAAGGAAGAAATTATTTTATTTATTTATTTATTTTTATTATTTTATTCTATTTATTAGAATTAGTTTCCGGTGGTGATGCCTAACTCTTCATGGATCCAGGACATTTGCAATGGATTTTGTACTATTCCAAAACAGGGTCAAGAATACTAACTCCAGCCTAAAGGGGAATACAGGAACAAATTTAATTTAATACCTTTTAACTATTGTGTGATAAAAGTGGTTTGAACCAGAATATCCTTGGTTCAATTACAGGTCTGGGCACTATATCTTTATCATTGCAAGACAAGGCAAATGTCTTGTTTGAACCTGGTACATTTTTATGTTTTCTTATATATTCTGAAAAATATACTTCTATTTAGTTTGACTGTTAGTTTTTTGGGTAAAAACTATCTGATCACAAATACAGTTGAAAGAAAAAAAAAAACTTGGATTTTTGCATGATTTGGTCATAAGATGTGATCTGATCTTCATCTAAACCACATCAATAGACAAACACAATCTGCTTAAACTAATGCAAAAAAAAAAAAAAAAAAAAAAAAAAAGATTTCATGTGTTTGAATATTCGAATATTGAATATTCATTTAAACAGTGCAGGGTGGAAAACGCCTATGAACACCTAGGCTAATGACCTCTTCAAGAGCTAATTGGAGTTAGGTGTCAGCCAACCTGGAGTCCATTCAATGTGAGAAGATTGGGAGTGTGGATTAAAGTGGCCCTGACCAAAAAAAAACACCCCCCAGTTTTGAATTTGCCATTCTGAAGAAGCATTACTTGATGTGAACCATGCCTTGCACAAAAGAGCTCTCAGAAGACCTACAAGTAAGAATTACTGACTTGCATGAAGCTGAAAAGGGTTACAAAATAATCTCTAAGAGCCTTGATGTTCATGAGTCCACGATATGACAGATTGTCAATAAATGGAGAAGGTTCAGCACTGCTGCTACTCTTCCTAGGAGTGACCATCCTGTAAAAAATACTGGAAAAGCACAGCGTAGAATGCTCAGTGAGGTGAAAAAGAATCTTAGAGTGTCAGCTAAAGACTTACAGAAATCTCTGGCACAAGCTAACATCTTTGTTGACAAATCTGCAATAGGTAAAACATTAAACAAGAATGGACTTCATGGGAGGACACTGCAGAGGAAGCCACAGCTGTTCAAAAAGACTATTGCTGCACGTCTTAAAGTTGGAAAAGAGCACCTGGATGTTCCTCAGTGCTACTGGCAAAATATGCTGTGGACAGATGAAACTAAAGTTGAGTTGTTTGGAAGGAACACACAACACTTTGTGTAGAGAAAAAAAGGCACAGCACACCAACATCAAAACCTCATCCCCACAGTGAAGTATGGTGGAGGGAGCATCACGGTTTGGGGCAGCTTTGCTGCCTCAGGGCCTGGACGTATTGCTATCATCAACAGTAAAATGAATTCCCAAGTTAATTAAAACATTTTACAGGAAAACTTTAGACCATCTGTCCACCAACTGAAGCTCAACAGAGGATGGGTTATGCAACAAGACACTGACTCAAAACATAGAAGCAAATCAACAACAGAATGGCTTCAACAGAAGAAAATACGCCTTCTGGAGTGGCCCAGTCAGAGTCCTGACCTCAATCCAATTGAGATGCTGTGGCATGACCTCAGAAGAGTGATTCACACCAGACATCCCAAAAATATTGCTGAACTTAAACAGTTTTGTAAAGAGAAGTGTTTCAAAAGTGGTCCAAAATTCCTCCTGAGCGTTGTGCAGGTCTGATGTTCATTACAGAAAACGTTTGGTTGAGGTTATTGCTGCCAAAGGAGGTCAACCAGTTATTAAATCCAAACATTCACATACTTTTTCCACCCTGCACTGTGACTGTTTGAATAAATATTCAATAAATATTCATAAAAACATATACATTTTTCGCAGCATTAGTTTAAACAGACTGTGTTTGTCTATTGTTGGGACTTAGATAAAGATCAGATTTCATTTTATGACCAAATCATGCAAAAATTTAAGTAATTCCAAAGCGTTCACTTACTTTTTCTTTCAACTGTATATAGTGGCTTTTAATGTATTTTAAAATATCCTGTTTGTGTTTATCTGTGGCACTACCATAATTTTGTCAAAATGGTCCCATATCTCCCAGACACAGGAATCACAAGAACAATGCAAACTCTAAATCTATCTGATCACATTTTACTAGTTTGCTTCAACAACTATATCTGTATTTTTCTGTTGGTGTGTTTACACTTTGTCAAGCCAGCAAAGACATAAGGCAATTTCTCAATTGCATACAAAGGTCTGAGCACCATCTGTTCAATCACACCAGCAGCACTGCACACACGTATTCACAACAACACACAAATACATGAGGTAAAAACAAACACACACACACACACACACACACACACACACACACACACTACAAAACACCTCTGATTACACACTAAGACACACAAACTGGATGGAAACAACATATGTGGTGTATAACATTAGTCCTCTCCATTAAAAAAAAAAAAAAGAGATTTATAGTAATGTCTGTTTTATCCATCTGTTGAAAGGCAGCCTGTCTGTTTCCCAAAGTGTGGTTGAGAGGAAGCAAGTGTTAAGGCACAATAAAAGTGATTCAGAGCCTGTAGGTGTCCTCCTGCATCCTACTGACTCCTGCCTCAGCTTGTTGCCAGGCAAAAGGGAACAACAGTGTCTTAGAAAAGAGAGGCTGATGGTGGGAGAGATGAGGATCGAAGAGAGGCAGAGGTAAAGAATACATAAAATAATGATCTGTGCCTACAGTAATGATTGAATACATGTTTGTTTAGTATCTTTAACAACATAAAAGCAACGCTAAAAAATCCACTAAAACTAATCATTTGTTCCTTTATTGACCTTTTGTGACTGGAGGTAATCTAAGGCTTTATCAAGGGTTCAGAATCCTAAAAAAAAAAATCCTGGATCAAAACAATATATTGCAAACATTCAGCCTATTAGGCTTCTAGCTGACACTGAGCTCATGAATTTGTGCTAATGCATGAATGAAATTATACAGAGGTTTGTAGATTTATAAATACAGTATTTCAATCTTCTTCTACTGCTGCATTACATTTTTCACTCTACAGTATTTTAAGCAGTTTGGTATAAGAATAACAATGCCAGTGGTTGTAAAAACTCATAATTACTGCCACATTCTGAACACATAACAAAATATTAGAAGTCATACAAGAGTGTGTTTGGGTAAAAGCATCCTTTTGAACTACATACAGCCACAAATCAACATAATATGCAGCCCAAAATATGTATTTGAAAGACAGTTTACAAGTATTAGTACATCCAACTCTATAAAGACATGTTTTTTCATTTGCTGCAGTACATCTCTCTTCTATGAACTCCTTGACCCGCAAATGCCATTTATACTCATTCATGCGTTCTCTTCATCTGTAAACACAAGCACACTTCAGTGAGAATCTGTCTGCCTGATTTGTCCCTGGGCTGAATCTTCTCAGCCTCTGTGGCCATTTGCATGTGCCGCATGTCTGAGTGTGTTGATGCTAAAAACCTACGTAACCCTGTCATTGAAAGTAAAATAAATTTTAAATAGGCAGATCTTACATGGTAGATATATTTTAATATGTGGCAATATGCTGCAGTAAGTAAGCAAGATAACTCAGTAATAATTAAAGTAAGTCAGTAATGGACCAAGGACTCTTTTTGCCAATCCCAAGCCTGGATAAATGGAGAGGGTCGCGTCGGGGAAAGCATCCCACCTGTTATTAAAGTATCAGGACTTTGTGGCTCAATTATACTCGATTACTCCCTTTTTGAGTCCAGGTCTTGGCAATATCTTTACCATTGCAAGATTGGGCAAATGCTGTTAGAGGTCTCTAATTTGCATTATCTTCTGCCTGTACAATGTAGGTTAAATATATCACATCTATATTTATGAGAGACACACTGGGAAATTAAACCTGAGAATTTAAAAGGAGAACCTAAAGTGTTGGGGGCTCAGGTTTTCAAAGTATCATGACGGCTGCCATGTGTTCAGAATTACTGCTGTTAACTATCTTTTTCGAAAAAACCTTCTAAAAAAATATGTCTGCAATTTCTGAAATGTGTTCCAGGGCTGGCTAAGTAGAAACAGACTTGCAAAACAGAAAAAAAAAAATCCCTTTCCCTCTCACCAGTGCTACTCTGAAAGCCACTACTCTCAGCTTTTGACTCTCCCTCTCTCCTTGCCCTGCAGGAGAATATGTTTAAAGACAGGGTTTAGTCCCATCTGGAGAGCAGGAGCTGTGTGACCTCTCATCGGGCCACTTCCAGGCCTAGCCGTTTGTGCCAGTGTGACCAGCGTTTGTTAATGGCTCTGAGAGGAGAAGAGGGGAATATTGCTGCAGGCAGTGACAGCAGAGAGATGGCAGAAACACACACATCCAAACAAGTGTGAAAAATCAGGGACAGCTCTTCATTCATCTCGACTTAACACTATTTCTCTTTAGTGTTTTTTCTATAATTAACAACCACATCACAGCCTCCACAGTCCACTGACACCAACAATGACAGGACTATAGTATAAGCAAGAAAGAAATGTATCTACAAATACACTGACAACATTAACTTTGAACCATCAGACTTATTCTCGTTAGAGAGTAACTGGGAAAAAAGCAATATAAAAAGCAATTTTATACAATCTGACAGTAAATGGCTTGCAGGTAGGACTATGGAAAGAAAAAGACATTTGTACTTGATGCAAAAATCCACGCTTCTGCTGAAATCTGTCTCTTCTCAAATATTTACAATGTGAATTTCCAAAATCCAATGTATAATCATGTAGAAAGATTAACAGCATTATTCAGAGTGAACCTTTTGGCCTGGGACACATGTTGTAGATTTGGTTCTACAGGCATCACTCCTCTGTCTAATAACACCACAGTGTTGTGTATGGCCCATAGACAGTACTGAGTGCACTGCTGCAACACACACAGACAGAGCGAGCCTAAGCGCTCTCAGTGCTACAGATGGATGCCACCACTCTCTCTGGAGCCGTGCCAGCGCCAGCTAGTGAACAGCTTGGCTGGCACAGCACTGTGTGTCTGTGTGCCTGCAGAAACAGTAGCAAAATAGACCAGCACAGATGGGTGGCCAAAATCCCCCCTCCCTCCACACACACTAACACACACATATGCTGCTGAATAGAGACACAAACAGCAGTGTCTTGGTTGGTCTTAAGTGTTGTGGACCTGGCACACGCCACAGTCACAGCTGCTTCCTCACGGCACACTTCCACACATACATCTGTGTTAGTTTACACTTCCTGTTTGGGCCATGGCACGTCCACACTACCACCCACATCCCACCAGCTCCCACACTAACATATGAGCCCTCTATACACTCAAACAGCACACTGACACCAATAAAGCCCTTTATTCCCACGTGCCATTCAACCTTGTATCTACTTGTTTATCACACTGAGAGAAAACATCAAGGCGTTCGGCTGGAAAGCCTCCAGTGTTGGCAACCTGCCAGCAGAGGCCTATAGATCAGCATGATCATAGAAGTGTGTTAAGACACATTGTTGTTTAATGATTTGACAATGAAATTAAGACATGAAAGCTCTGACTGGAACAATGAGACTAACAGAATGTAATTACCATGCAGCTGTGTTCAGTGGAAGGGTTTTCAGCGCTGAAGGACTGATGTGAATTCATGTGACAGCCAATCTCTGTGTTTTAGCTCAACATTAACACACTTCTGAGATACGGCTACTCTAAAAGGACACTCTTCCTGGATCATACAAACTTCACCGAGTGAAAGAGGCAGGTGGCCGACCGGCTGCCAGTCAGTCAATGAGCTGGGGCACTGGCAGCAGGTACCCTCGCCCCGGTACATAGGGGAGAGCATGGTGGCTGCCGCTGCCAACTGTGCACCGCGTCCGTGTGCCAACTCTGCCAGGCCTGCAGTGTGTGTGCCAGTGCCATCTGGGAGAACAGCTCCTACAGTGAACAGAGGGCACCGACACACACACACGCATGGCTGCACACATGACAGCAAGGGCACACACACACACCCCGCATACATGCAGCAAATACGCATGCTTTAAAAGACACGCACATGCATACATATGGACACAGCCGGCCACTGACAGCTCACCATCTGCCCTAGACTTCTCTCTCTTCTTTTTCTGCCCTTGTTTTATGCTTTAACAAACTCTCATTCCCTCTCATACTTTCTCATACACATTTGATCTTAGTGGATAGATTTTCATTTGACTTCATCTGAAGATATTTGCTCTGTGCCTTACTTTACTAACTGCTGGCAAAACTAGTCAATAAGCCTGCAGAAATCTTGTATTTATTTTCTCAGATGAAGTCTAAAATATGGTATTAGTTGAAAGGTCTTTTTGAGGTTACCTGGCAGTGAACAAGACAGATGGTTCCAATCTAGTTTGTTCATTTCTCTGCATCAGACGGTGCCAGGGAATACAGGTACACTCATACTGCAACATGCATGTAGACATCAATATGGAGTGTGCACAAGCTTGTACTTCAAACAGAGGCAGCAGGAGAGAGGAGGAAGAGGTTTATTAGAATGGAAAGATAAACCTTCATCTCGGCTGTATTACAGAGAGAGACAAGCAGACCAGGAACAGATCAGGAGGATAGAAGTGAGGCGAGGGAACACGGAAAAAAGCAAATAAAAGGGATGAAGGAAGAGAAATGTGGAGAGGTAATAAGAGTTCAGAGTGAGGAATTCACTTCAAAGCAAAAGCCGGAGCAGGTCACTGTCTTTACCAGAGTGTTGCCTTTGGGTGAAGCACTCTCTCATATGGTTCTCATTTAGAGTATACCAGTGTATGAGAGTGAAGGCCAAAGAAGGACACAAGCAGTCAACATACCATCATTGCATGGAATCCATGTACAACCTTTAGAAAATGTGCTAATTTTCTCGAACACCTCTTGGTCTTGTGCTTTTATATTATTTGATGTGCAAAGTAATAAATCATTGTTCCTGCTTTGATTTGAAAGGCTAATGTCATCAATTTGAATTAATTTTCATTTTCCAATTGGCACATTTCTATGTAATTTTTTTCTTTAAAAAGCCAGTATTATGCGTTATATTTTAGAGTTTCTACCATGTTATAACTTTGTTTCCTTGTCAAAAACATACCTGAAGAATGTTTCATTCACATGTTTGAATAAACCTGTATCCTCCTCTGCTGAAAACACTCCTCTTTACGTAAGTAGATCAGTGAGGAAAAATCCATTCTCCCGAAAGCATTAACAGTCATGTTGCTAACAGTTGTGCTGCTAACATTTGTGCTAATTAGGCCCCATTCTTCTGATATAGTGAAGTGTACAAAATAATTCAAAATGCTTGAAAAAAAAAGGCATATTGTAGCCCATTTAATCTTCAGTTTTCTGCCACTAACAGTTTTATTGCATATTGCAATATAAACATCAGAAGAGCTACCTGTAGCACCTCCTGTTATTGTCGCTATACACAGCTTATGCCTCTCATTTAGCTGACCTCCTCTGGTAGATTCTTCTTCCAGCTCTTTATCACTTAAGTCCATTTTCTCCACCACTCAGCTGCCTCTTTATAACTCTACAACATCTCCATCCCTCCACCCCCTTCCTACACACAAGCCACATGCTCTGGCAAAGGCAATGCAAGGAGAAGCCTCATCTCAAACAAGGAAAATCCATTTGGAGCAGTCGTCTGCCTCTTTGTTGGCCCCCTGTGAACTCTCCCGAGTCCAAATGCTCCACATATCTCCACTTCACTATTGTCTCCTGACTTCTACCTCATCATTACATCCACAATTATATTCTGCCTTTGTTGTTGTCACTACACTTACATCTACCTTGGTAGTGGTCATTTGCAGTGACCTATTGTTGTGGGTGGCCAGTCCTAGGAACAGCGAAGATACTGCACAGAACCCTCAAGATCCCAAGCCTGGCATATGAATTTATTGAAAATGCTGTCAATCCACACTTTATAATATCAAGTAACAATGCGATATACTATACTGTATATTAATATATCACAATACAGTAATATAGATAATATATTGCAATTTCTGTTAACCGTATAATAGTACTACATTCACAAAATGTTTTGATTTTATTTAATAATCACAACACAGAGTACAACTAAGTTGGCCAAAAATGTTGCATTTTTCAAATAAGCAACAACAACAAAAAAGTTTTTGGATTGTACTACAAATTTTTTTTCTGTATAAAAAAACAAATGCAAGGCTAAAATCTGCTTCTGTCAATAAACGGTCAGAATACAGGACCCTGACATAAATATTTGCTCCAAAATAATTTATAAAAATTGGAAAAGGCATTTTTATATCAATATAGCCTAATAAAATGTTGCAATACTTTCCACAATGGATATTTTCTTACACCACTACAATGTGCCATCTTGTTTTAGCATATACAGCAAAATCACACAATGTAATCATTGTGTCTGGTCTGATAGGAAAAATGTATCTTTCTGCTCAGTGACCTCGAGTGTAATAGCATGTCTATTCAGTTAAACTAATGGAGTGAATCCATTCTCAGCTGTGGATTTCGCAGTTTCACATTGCATCACTGTCCAACATGTTGTTCTCATTTATCCTTTATATCTTCCTCTTTCTTCCTTATGTCTTTCAAAAGCTATTCTTTTATTTTCACCTCTTTCCTCCCTCTGCTGCTGCTCTCTTCCTCACTCCTTCTGCTCTGCCATCATCACAACATCTGATTAACATATGTCTCGGCTTTCGCTCCCTGTCAGCTTGAAGGCATCTACACACACACATACCCACGCACACGACACACACAAATGGCCTGCTCCACAAAGGTAAAGAAAACATCACCAAAATCCACCCCAAAACTGTATTTCTATCATTGTTTGACTGTGTGAGGAGAAGAGACAAAGCATCTATAGTGCTCCCCGGTGAACCACTTAAAATGCCAGTAATGGAGGATAGAGCGAAACACGGGCCTGAGATGGAGACAAATGAGTGGGAATAGCGGTGTGTGCTGATAAACAACAGCAGAAGCACTAGCAGCTCCCAGGAGGCTCATGGACCTTCAAATTTACAACAGTTCAAAAATGCATGCTATCTACTCAGGCTCCTATTTACTTTCAATGGCAGACGCTGAAACAGTGGACCAGGAATAGACAGAAGAACAATGGACACAGCAGGGGTCAAGGGTAAACAACAAGACTACTCTGATCAAGAAAAATGTTTTTTATTATTATTATATTATATTATATTTTAGTAAATATTTTTAGCTTGTTGCATATAATTAGTTCCATATAATGCTCTGAATAATTCAAAATGTCTGGTTCAGTATCTGCCCAAATGCAAGCAGTCTACTCCATCTACTATAATTAAATCTAAGTCTTCCATGTCTTTTCATAGGTATCACACTTTTGCATTAACTAGCAAAGTGAAAAATCTTATGCGCAGCTAAATAAAATTTACTGTAATTTTAAGTGTTTTTAAAAAAAGTGGAGGAAAGTAACTAGATATTTCTTTCACTTTCTGGGTACATTATTTAAGCATACTTTACTTACACTGGCACAACAGAGCCACCTCACAACTTATGTATCAATAGCAGTAGCAGTATTAATATTTTGCTGTGCAGTTGCAAAACCTTTCAAAAGTAATAGACTTTACATATGGTATACTTTTACTCAAGTAATCAATTTTCTGAGTATGTTTACTTCTACCTGAGTAATATTATTTTAAGGTAGCTCATTTGAGTACAGATTTTGAGGACTTCCTCCACATCTAATCATCCCTAAATTCTGATTGCAGTGTTATTTGATCATCAGCCATTTTGACAGGCTGTAGATTGCAAGCTCTTGCCCAGATCTCCTTCCAACATACCGTATACTAATTCCAGAGTACCTCTTGCTAAATTGCATTTTATCATGGAGTTTGTCAGTTTGTCAATTTTCTTGACAACTTAAAACTAAAAAAATATATGAAAGTGTTTCTATCCTTATTTTTAATCCCAAAATCGCTGATTTGTCTATTCACAGTGTCTGGTAGCAGTTGATGCCGGTGAACCTACTAGATGGTTGCTTTTTTACCTGATGTGGATTTTTTTGGCTCACCGCTTATGTGAATTTGTTTGTTGAAGCTGGAGCCTCGTTTTTATGTCATTTGTTCTCACTCCTCTGTCCCAGATTGCCTGGATCCAGTCCCACTTTCAAGATTTCATTTCTCAACAAAAAAACATGTAATAGCCGCCGCATCCAAACAGATACTTAAGTGTATGAGTTGCCAAAAAACACATAATCCTCCAACAAAAGCCTTGCGAAACTCTGCCGCCAAATAGTGATGATTGTTCAGAGCGGTCGATGTTTTGTAATAGCTATAATTTTACTGGTTGGTTATAATAGCATTGCATGTTATTTGCAGTCTTTTGTTAAAACTAGTAACACAACAAACTCATCTGGGCCACTGAAACATTTACAACTGTATGGGATAGGTTTCATGCTGTGTAAAATTGCTCTTGGTACGTTTTTATATTTCTTTTTAAGGTTTTAAACAAGTCGACTAGTTCCTGGGTCATTGTGACTAAGTTCGAACCATCATTCATCTCATTACTATGTTGCCTTTTCTGCCTCCTCAACTTCCCCTCACCTCTTATTCACACCATTAAAAACTTTATTGTCTGTATATGGGTTAATGAATGTGCTTAAATTCAAAACAGACAAATAAAAGGTCTCCCGAATAGTCACACAATGCTGATGAGGAGAAAATCTTTAGTGGGCCTCAATGGGGCGCGAAGAGGTTTTGTGTGGGACATATAACCATTGGAGGTGAGGGGTGGAGAGGGGAGTAGACGTCAACAACAAAAAGAATAGGGGTGACTTTTTGTGGAAGACTTGATAAACTCAATGGAGATTTGGAGAGCTCAGTCAATAATAAGTCAGTGAGGTAGTGATGAATTAAATACAGCAGCATATGTTCACACAGAGGACACACAGCCTGTCTCCACCAATCAGGGCCCTGGGCTCAGAAACCAGAAGTTTTTTAGCACTAAAAATGTGAAACTCTTGTATTTTTTAAACCTGGGTAGTAATGGTAACCACTTTGCCCACATACCCACACACCACATGTAGTGAGGGCAGTAGTAGCAGCAGGGGTAATACAGTAGTAGTTGTGGTAGGAGTGGTAGTTGCAGTGGGAATAGTAATCGTAGTAGAAGCAGTGGGAATAGTAATCGTAGTAGAAGCAGTGGTAGTAATAGTAAATCTTTATACTTAAGAAAACTTTACACTATCCTTTTTTTGATTTCACTCAAGTTATTTGACTTGAGTACACATTTTAAGTACTTCTTTATACACTGTTAATAAGCCAGTATTACACTTCTGTACATGCTGCATGTACAGCACACAAAAATAAGACTGAAAGTTGTTCTTTAGTTACCCTGTGCAGCAAGTGGGATTGTCATGAGATTTGTACAAAAATCCATCTTATCAGGCTGATTGGTTTGGGTCCAGTGTGGGCCAATGGTGTGACAGCATTGTTTGCTGACAGCAACAAGCACTTTGTAGTGATACTTGTTAACAACACAGTGAAGCGGAAAAACAATTTCTATGCATTTACAAAAACAGCAAAAACATCCAACAATGTTTTTATTATATTGTTTTACTGTCATAGTGTTGTTTAGCTACGTCATGAGTCCAATCACCTCCTAAAAGTGCAAATGTTTTTTAACATAAACCATTCCAGATTTAAATAACACTAACTCTGGGATGACCTTATATTAAACAGGCTTTTGCCAGGTTATTATTATTATTATTATTTTTTTTTTTTGTTCATTCAGACTGAAAAAGGACTAATTATCTTGCCTTTATTTACTATTATTATGTATTAACATTCACTAATTAGTGTTTTGCTTTTTTTTTTTTTTTTTTACACTTTTTAATAATCACTGAGGGTGAATTCAAATGAATAGTTCCTTGATTCACACCAGGCTGATGCAATAAAATGCATGAAATGGATAAGTGGCAATATTATCTAAGTGGCAAAACAAGATCTATTCTAACACACTACATTCTCAATATTAATATCCATTCAAAATCCGCACCAGAATCCATAACATAACCACACACAAACCTTGTCGAAATGGGTTGTCTAACTCTGGTCTTAAACTAATTGTATCCATCCTTACCCCTGGAGCAACCATTAGCCTCTTAACCAGGCTTTTGAAGGTCTAACTGAAGACCACCCCCACACACTGACTCAGGTCCTGGGAGACTGACTCTTCCCACTCAGACGAGAGAAGAATCATGGACCAAAGCTAGATAAGAAAAACGAAATGTATTTTGTTCAGACAAACACTGTAGTCCACACAGCCAGACAGCTCACCCCAGCACCCACCCTGCATCATTCACAGCCCAGTGGAGACCATTAGAGATTCACCACCAGATGCAATAAGAAGACAAGAAGTGTTTCAAGAGTACAGCAAAGGGGTTGGGTAGAAGACTGAATCACAGGACCCGAATGAGAGGCAAGTGACACACAGATGGTAAGATAAATGGACACGTCCTCTGGCACCGCTACACAATACTGAGAAAAACAGGAAAAGGCAACATCAGGGCAGTGCACTCTTCCTATCCTTATTCTGCTTATTCTATTGTCAAAATGGCTGCAGCCTAAGTGCAATCTGATGTAACATGCTAGAAACCATTTCTTAATATCATACATTGTAATACAATAGCAATCAAACCTCCAAAAAAGGCTCAAAATGCGTCCAATTTATAGGTGTACATATTTAAACCAACTCCATTTTAATAGACCCTTCCACGAGTGACGTATTAAGATAAGAAGTAGTTAGGAGACAAAAGTACCGTTCTTTCCCATTTATTTATCTCACACTGCCTATAGGTCACAAATTGCTCTACACCATACGCACTGAGGGCTGCATGTGAACAACAGCTCCACACAAAGGGAGGTTACATATGAGGGTTAGTGCGTGTATGTGTTGATGGAAGTGAGAAAAAGATGAACGAGACCGCAGCCGAAACAGTGCAATCAGCGTGGAGAGAAAAAACAGCCATAGCCTCCCTGTGTGTGCGGCGGGTCCCCAGCCATCTGGACACCCACACTCCCCTCCCACCCCCCTCCCCTTACTGCTGCTGTCGACTGGTGCGCTATTCATGGCGGACCCAATTCACCTTTCACTATTTTACACCCGCTCGCCACAATACATGCTAATGAGGTAGAACAAATGACTTTTTTTTGTACTATGGGGATGTATACGTGAATGTGTGTGTGGGTTGAGAAAGATGGATAAATTCTTCCATTCTCAGCTGCTTTCTACCGAATCGCTCACCTAAATGCTGCTATAAGTGCAGTTTGTAATTATGCAGAGACAGAAACAACACGTCGTTACATGTTGGGGTAAACACATGAAGGAATAGCAGTAAGTAATACCAGCTTACGTAATATTTCGAAACACACTGACATGTTTTGTTAGCAGATTATGACGATGTTTTGTTGATGTGAATAATAAGCTGATGCTGTTTTGTTTTACATTGTTTCACTGTAAATGAGGAGGCTTATATTGTTCAAATATAGGTATGGAGACAATTGCATTGAATTGAAATGCACAAATCCCATTACGAATAGGTTGCAGCACTGTAAAATGTAAATAAAATTAGTCCCATGGTTCATAAATCTCATAAAACCATATTTTATTAACAGTAGAACATAAACAACACATCTAGTGTTGAAATGTAGATATTTTTACACTTACTGAAAAATAATTGCTCATTTTAAATTTAATGGCAGTCAATTTACTAAAATGTTGACAAATAATCTAATTAGCTGCAAATTTGCTCCTCTTGCTGTTTTTATAGTACCACTTTGTCAAGCCTTTTGTGGCCATTGTCCCAATTCTTTTGATGTGTGTTGCTGCCATCAAAATTGAAAATAATGGTAAACTATCCTTTTAACACCCACTATGTTTATGTTCTGATGTGAATAAAAAGTTTTTATGAAAGATTTGTTTTTCTTTACTTTTTACACTGTGTCTCAACTTATTTGGGATTGGATTTACGTTACAACCATATTCTACACTATACTGAAGCACAATAATTGAAGGAAAATCAACAACAGCTACACAAGTGACTATAAGACCAATGCTATGCTCAATTATAGATTAAAAAAATGTTTGTACAAGAAGCACAAAAGCTTGTAACAAAGAAAGCCATAAATTAGCATGACTCAAGCAACAAAACAAAATAAAACAAAATTGCCTCTTCCAGTAGTAGTATGTATTGAGTCTGCCTCTTGGCCAATGATTGTGAAAATAAAGGTGAAATAAATAAAATATTCTGAAAATCAACTCGATGATGACAACAGTGCACTCCCTCATTTCATTTCATTTGTTGAACCTGAGCTCATGCCATAAATCCTGCTCTGGCACACACACACCAGCCTCCATCTATCCAGCACTGAGTGGCTTGGCCCAGTTCCAATCTGATGCTCTGGCCAGTGATAGAGTGGAGAGGTGGCAGTCATTGGCACTCTGCGCGAGAGCTGCTGTACATTTCTCTGTAGCGCTCGTGACACCAGATGAATGAGGCACTTGATTTGTGGCAACACCAGACAAGATGGCACAAGTGACAGCGGGCCGACAAGTGAAAAGGAAGAAAACAAAGCAAGGAAATGTCGGGTTGAGGAAAAGAGCAGGACATTTAAAGAAGAATGACAAAGAGAAATATTGCCATGCTGACAGGATGACTTACAGAATGGAAGGAGCATAGCATAAATTTCACTAGGTGGCGCTAACAATACATTTGAACACCTGCCAACTTGCTATGTCTATCTTCTCTCCCTGACACTGACTCAGAGTGACAGGCTGCTTTGGACGGACTTGTCTAATGCACACTATGAAGATATGAAATGAAAAATAATTAACTTATACAAAAATAAAATGCATCCAGTCTTTATTTTGAGGTTAATATTACAGAGTTGAAGGAAATAGTAATTGTGTTTACAGCTAGAGCAACAATATTTTTTTTCTTTCCGCCTTTCCTTTCTGGGATTGCTCCAGCAAATCATCTGTCTCCTACTGTGCATTTTGCACACTGATTTGGTGAACAAATTTACACAAGCTGCCCTTCCTGATGCAACACTCATTCACAAGCCCATTTTTTATGCGCTTGGGACTGGCACAAAAAGCACACTGGCTTGTGACCTTTAGTGGATTGATTCACAAATTAAAGCAACAACAACAGCGTTAGATTTATGTTCCAAATCAAAGCATAGCAAAACCATCTCACACAATATTGTCAGCCCAAAATATCTGTACTGCACTCCTTGCTCTAATGGAAGCGGTGCCACAGTTCCTTTAACTCACACAGCAACAGGAACCAGGCCGTTCCTGCCTCCCCCCTCCCGCCTGGGCTGCCCCGGGGTCCACGACCAAACCCAGCGCTCCACACAATAGAGCGGCAGAATGAGAGGAACCGGCGGCATCCAGAGATAGCCCTGCTGCCTCAGGAACCAGAAGAGGGAACCAGAAAGAGAGGAACCGGAGAGGAAGGAGGGCAGGGGGGGTAAAGGATGGGAACCCGGGGAGGCAGGGTGTGGATGTTCGGCTTCTCAGGATGTCTGTGAAGGGACACTCCGAGATAATGCAGTACTGTGCTAATCAAGTCAGTTTCATGTACAGCACACTGCAGAGGAGACAAAACTGGGCATGATAAAAAATATGCTTTTTTTACATACTGGTCAATAGATTAAAGAGGAGCTCTCTCTCTCTCTCTCAAGAACAGTCACGTAAACTACAATATATGTGCACTATATGTGTATAGTAGGCTATATAGTTTTATACATGGTTGTCATTATGGCATTATGTTGCATTCATGTGGTCCTTAGAAACCTGGAAAAAATACTTTCCCGTCCTCCCAATGTTAGAAAGAGAACTCACATCACGCATTGTTGCCTGACTTACCTTATAGACAGACCAACAAGTAGTTATTTAATTAATCTGCATAAGCTATACAACAACTTCTCTTCTTTTGGCTGAACCCTTCCGGGGTCGCCACAGCATTCACATAACAATTTCACCTGAATGCATTTACTTAAACAACCCTCTCTATGTGAGGTTAGGACTGGCACAAGGAGTACCCTGGCTTGTGACCCCTAGTGGCAAATTTTACTCTTTATCTCTCTGACTAAATTTTGTTTATGACTTGTGATTACTATGAGATGTCACTCAAATTGTTTATTGTTTATTGTTGATCCCCAATTAGTCTTTACTGTGTTAAAGACTATTCTTCCTGGGTTCCATACACACAAACATTATATACATGCATGCATACACAAATTAATACAAAGACATTATAGAACACATTTTTAAATTATGTTAAGTGTTATTAATTAGCATACACGGTATTTTACCCTTAAAGTGGGACTCACAAACTTTAGCATTATTGTAAATACTCAAAAGTCCAATTGACTCCTGATCCCTCCTTGTACCATAGAAAGTTTTTTTCTTTGATGCAAATCAAGAAATAAAGCCTTTGCTAGCTTGTTGTTGGGCTAACCTTGATGTGCCGCTCATACTTGCAAGTATTGTTTTTTGGCCCAGAGGCACCAGGGCACTTTAGTCACCCCACAACAACTTATTTAACCATCACACAAACTTCAAAACAGTATATCTAAAGTAAAAAATTTACTGTGTCCTGCTCTAACAGACAGTTTATTAGCTAAAGCTTCTTCTTTTTTTCCTTTTGGCTTTTCCATTAATTTTGGGGTCGACTGATGCCCTTCCTGACACAAGCTTCTCCGTTTATACAGGCTCGGGACTGCAACAAAGAGGACACTGAATTGTGGCTTGATTTTTGTTAGCTAAAACTATATTGCGATTTTATTAACACTGTTTAAATGAAAAAGGTATTAAATCTATCTTGTAAGCTGTGTTAAATGCTAATTAATAACATTACTGACAAATAATAACATCAGTCGAAAAATCATGAAGACTCAAACATCCGATGACCACATAAATACAGCTTTATTATCTTGTATTTTGCATTGCTGTCTACTATTCAGCCCAACCCCACACTGAGGACTGACTGAGGACTGAGGACACAGCTGACCCACTGATGGCAGTAAAACAAGGAGCGAGTTGAAGACAACGTGAATTAAATGTGAACAGGAGAAAGAGCTCTTGTCCTCCTGACCAGACCTGATCCCTTCTCTATTTCGGGGGGTCTCAGGTGAAACACGTACATGTACAAGTACCTGCTGTTTCCATGACGACCGCTGCTGAGCTGTCAGGAAGCACACTTGTACACACAGTATGGAGACACGGGAAGGTGCATTTCCTAAAGCTAGGACTAGGATGAATGCATTAATGCTCTTTTGACAAGCTGGAGTGACCATTCCCCAATTAAAATGTATTCCGAGGTACAGACGGATAGACAGAATTCCCAAAGGCAGCATTTTTCCCTATATACTGGATACAGCTGAATGACTTCCAGCCACCAGCAATATAAATGTTTCAGGAGGTAATTTTTCAAATATATGTCATGTTTTTCAACTTAAAACATCTACTGCCACTGTGCCATTAAGACCAGTCAAAGTGCTTTATACTACTACTATGTGTATGATTGAATGTCTGTCAATGATGTACAGCAAAAAGTATACAGTTTAGGGGTACATGGTGGCAGAGTGGTTAGCTCTCCTGCTGCTCTTCAAGTAGGTTGTGGGTGTAGGTTCTGAGTTGTCTCCGGCTTCCTCCCACTGTCCAAAGATGTGCATGTTTTAGGAGAATTGGTGACTCTAAACTGTTTATAGACTAACTGGCCATTGTCCCGGATGTGCCCCGCCTAAGGCCCATAGTTGCGGGGATAGGCTCCAGTCACCCACAAACCTTAACATGGAACAAGCAAACGAAAAATAATTAAAATACAATCTATAACTGCGCAAGCTGGTGAAAGATATTTTTTGGTCAGGGGCATGCATCCAACTAATTAAATTCATCCCATTCCTTAATGATTCAATTGTGTGAATAAAATCTAATACTGCATTTGAAAATGTTCTTGCACCACACACTGGAGAAACTGTTGTTGTCTCACATAAAAAAAAAATAAAAAAAATCTTCAATATCACAAAATAAGGCTCAGGCACAGAGTGGCAATTATCTAAAAAACAAGAAGCCCCATAAAGACTGAGACTATGCCACTTTTACAAGCTTTTCTTTCC
Source organism: Bostrychus sinensis (assembly GCA_020698575.1). NCBI lineage: Eukaryota > Metazoa > Chordata > Actinopteri > Gobiiformes > Eleotridae > Bostrychus > Bostrychus sinensis. The sequence goes on from CM036255.1 coordinate 17,373,011, forward strand.
TTCACATACCATGAACACAGCATTTACCTCTAAATCCCCACTTGCACTATAATTTTCTATTACAGTAGAGCAGCTATATATAGTGTATGGTGCAGCTCTCATGTCGTCGTGGTTAAGATTTTCTGTGTGGACTCCTTCACATGGACCAGTTAAATATAGGTTGACTCATTTGATGTGATTTTGCCTTAAATGCTTCCAAAGCACTCATTTTTCTCAATAGAGGACCAAGAAAACTCAGCAACTCATAAATAGTGTTTTACATCCACTCTGTGTTATTTCTTTCTTTTGTCCCTCACTGCCTCATGTCTTTGTGGTTTCTGGCGTCAGTCGGCAATGGTTAGCACTCTTAAATATGCCCCCTCTTTTCTCTCAGTGTTTTAAGGATGCTGCTGTCCAAATGGCACCGACCAGAGCCACAAACACTCACCAGCCTCCCAACATGGCTCCACCAAAGCCCAACACAGATTTTTCCCATCGTTCATTGATGAGAACTAAATGAAGGCACTTCTTTCATAGTTTCTAATTTCTAAGATGTCAAGATGAGTCTGTGAAGACTCTCAGTCATCCAAGCTGTCACAATCAAAACAAAGTTAAAAATAAGTCATCTGGAGGTGGTTCGTTGAGTTGAAGTCTTTCAGTCAGAGAAAGAAGTGCTCAAAATCTGTACACAAGAAAAGGCACTACTACTTTATTACTCAAGTAGAAATAAAACCTGTCAACAAAATAAACAAGTATTTGCTAGCACCATAAAACCTACTACCAGTACTAGTACTACAAACTACTACCCTGGCTTGAATCCAGGCCTTCTGATTTTAAGGTGAGTGTGCTATCCACTTTTCTGCAAAAAATGACACTCAAATTAAAAAAACATCTTCCAATGTTAAATGCATACAGTGGGAAAGTTTCACCACACATTATTGAACTATAGATCTCCATATAACAACGGCATCATTTTTAGTTTTTCCCATTGTAACCTTCGTCAAACTTACTCCAGCCTCAAACTTACTACATATAAGCAAACAGTGAATTCTGAGACAGAACAGCACTAATTTAATAGCTTGTAATTGGTAACAACAATGAGCTCAGCATGTTTTTGTAAAGTGGCTAAATGACAAAAAGGAGGACAAGAGTGTGTGGCATAATTAAGATGTGGGAGATTTGTGGGAATATATTGGAAAGATTTCACGAATGCAATGCTTGTAGTTGTATAATAAACTTCAATAGAGACACTTAAAAGGCACAAGCTACAACTTCAACATAGCTGTCCAATATAATGTAGACATTCAGATAAAGAAGTTCATCAAGATCTTTAGTAAAATGTATGCACATCAAAAATCTCAAACAATTTCTCTTAGTACAGTTTTACTCCTAACTCTCTTGTGCATCATGGTAACGGAGCGGACGGACACTCTGGGGTCTGTCTCCAACACATTTCTTTTCAGTAAAACATCTTCAAACCAACAGCTACACAGTAATTTGTCCTCTCACTGGGGAGGCATAAAAGTCTGAACCCAGAATTCTCATGGAAAAAGTGAAGAGAGAACCAAAATAAGGCTTTATCTCTTGCTCAAACTGAAACTTATTACATTTTGTGAACGGTATGACTTCCTAATGGTTTGCACATGTGAATACAGAGAGGCAGCAGAAGTTAATAGCACAAGCAGAGGCCGAACTGGGAACCCTTTGGCTTATAAAGGATACTTGTTCTTTCACTGCACTGAAAAACAGATGTAGATAAAGAGACATAGGGGGAGAAGACAGATGGGCAAGAAATTAGCAACACTCCGGCCAAACATCTTGAAACATCTGCAAAAAAATTTCGAACCTTACAAGGAAGGATGGATTTATGCTCTCCCCTGTATTTTTATTGCTTCGTGAGAGTCCATGCTCCAAGCAAGACTAAAGAGTTTTGCCGCAATCTGAAGCTGTTTAAATCCTGAACAAAACTGGGATTCTTCCACAAATGGCTTCATCGCAAACATATCCTTTCACTGCAGAAGCTATAAAACTTCCGAGAGACGTCAGAATATTGGGAACGTTATCGGGGAAGACCGGACCTGATCTGGAACACTACATAAATGTCAAGGTACATCTTCAAAGTGTGTTTAGAGAACCTGTACAAGTAGGGGCCCGGCAAACATAATTCATATCACATGTCTAAAAGAGGAGTCGGGTTACCATGGAGACACATCATTTATGCTACAATGAAACGCGCAGCTGAGGATGACATGTCCATATGGCGGGAGGACGAGGATGATAGAGGGAGGAGGGGAACAGATGTCTGGACCGAAGTGTTGTCAATCGCAAATCTATAAGAGCAGCTGGGGTCAGGTATGGCACATGACTGTACCTGGTCGAAACACGTCTATCTATGTATATTGTATCTATTCTAAGAGCTCCAATTAAGATGATCTTTTATTGATATGAAAAAATAATGATCATGACAATAATCATATGTCAACAGTGTTTTATTAAATTGTATGCTTATTTTTGCGACAGTTAAAATGACCATTTCATCACAAATAATTGCTCATTTTGAGTTTGATCATGGCGGCAACACATCTCTCATTAGGACAAGGCAACAAAAGGCTAGAAAGAAAGTGATACAAATAAAACCAGTTAGATCAGCTTTTTACAACAAATTAAAAAAAAATATCATTAATGTATTTGAGTCACTGATTTATTGTTTCATTTTTCCTTTATTTAGTGTTAGTTCACAGGTTTTGATCTTGACCTGGTCTCGGTTTGCCTTGGTCTCAGTCTTGACTTGGTCTCATCTTGGTCTTGGACCCTAAAATTCTCGACCTTGTCTCACAGTAGCTCCTCCAGCTGCTTTTTTACTATTATAACTTAATTTTCCAATCTTTTGTCCCCCTGTCTTCATTTTTTGAGCTGATGCTGCCATCATAATGAAGATATTTTTCATGAAACGGTAAAATATATCAACACAATATCATGCAATATCATCAACACCCAATATGTTTTTTATATTTTGAAAAATATGGTTTTGTGAGATTTGCTGCTGCATTAAGTTTTATTTACATTTTACTCTGTGTCCCAACTTTTTCTGAATTGGAATTGGAATTGGAAAAATGCTTATTTTATGTGACCATAAAAAATACCATATAGGCAAAACTATATTGATTGTACAGGAAGGAAGCCATTGTAGTTTACGGAATGAGGAATAAGGACACTAGAACTTAAACAAAATGGTGGTTTTACTTGCCCCCTTTGTGCAAAATCTGCTTATTTCTTTATGTAACCCCCACTGTCCCGCCTCATCCCCCTCACCCCCCTAACCCCCCTCTTCTCTCTCTCAACCAATTTCCAAAATGGCTCTTCCTCGAAATAATTGACTCACTGCGTTTATCGTTGAAGACACCTGCTGACGGTTTGACAACAGCACAATCACCACGGATTCCGAGTGACCGTCCGACCATTGTCCCATCTCTCTGTTGATTGTGACACTAACCAGCAACAGCTGGAAGCCCTCTTTGGACCACAATAGCCATCATGCAAGTCAAATTCACATACAAAGGGAGAAAGGCCTCATTATTTGCAATAGAAAACAACATCTTAAACATAGATGTGTGTTATTCATTTTTACCACACAAATACGAAGGCACACGCTTCTTCTTTGGCTGTAATTGACTGAACACATCGATACTCGCAGGGAAAAAACACACAGTCCACTGTCTGCATCTATTGATCCGCCATCTTCCTTGCCTCACTCCTCTTTCTCTCACTCCGCCGCTGGATCTTAATTATACTTCTTTTTACCAGCCTGCCCTTTTCACAAAGCACACTGTCCCAATCTATACATCAAAATTAATGAGAAAGAACTGAGTAGTGAGTCACATATTGAAGATCTGAAACAATGAATTTGTGGATTTAGTTAATTCTGATATCTGCAATAAGACCAATATACACTGATCAGGCATAACATTATGACCACATGTCTATTATTACACATTAACCCTTGTAAAACTCGCTCAAATCCTTAAGCTAGCACATGTCTTTGAGGACAAAATGTTCATTTGTTGCTCTAGAATATCCCAGGTGCCATGATGAAGGGATAATCTGTATTATTCACTTCACCTGTCAGTGGTCATAAAGTTCTGGCTGATTGGTGTGTAGATTTGATTAACATGATTAAAACTGTTTTTTTTCTATCCTTCCTGCGTTTTTGCATTTGTCAGTTGGTCAAATTTTTCTGCCCTCTTTCAAACCTGTCTCCTGTTTGTGGACAAAAATGACTTTTTTATGGTCAGGGTTTTATGGACTCACTACAACATCAGCCTCTCCATTCTTCAACAACTGTCCTCCAGTGAACTAAGGAGAAAGAGGCTCCTAATCGTGCGTTTCACAGCCCGTATGCCCCATCAATCACAGCTGTGTGTGCAGTGCCTCCAGAACCACCAAACAAAAGCTAATAGACGTGACAGACTAGTGTCCCAAACTACTCAAATATACAACTGAGTTCTCAAAGGTATCTTTAAGACACGTTTTCATTTTCACTGACTGCTGTAGTCTGATTAGTTTGATAAGGGTAACCGTCAAAAGGCATCTGTCTCCAAAGAACTTTCTGAGGCGAAAGCACTTTAATATACTAAAACAAAGAATAACTTTACACTTTAACTCATCCATTGCCACTGTCTGAGAAGCAGGTGGAGGCAGCTTAACATACTAAGCATAAAAACTCACCACTGTAGATTTTCAGTGAAGCTGCATTAGCCAATACTAACATGGCTGTCACAAATTCTAAATAATCAAGAAGGTTTTAGGAACAGACAACCAATTGACTAAATGTATGTGTCAGAGCCTAGTTAGAAAGTGTGTGTCAAGTGTGTACAGCAATCAGCATACATAGTTAGCATATAAGCTAAAGGCTACATAATAAATGATGTTTAATTTTTACTTTATGCTAGTTCATCAGTGCTCAGATTTAATTCTTCAGTCTACCCAAATCATACTTTTAAAAATATATAAATAACAACCATTTGTTTCTGTGTTAAACAAATGGTTGTTTGCTCCCTCATAAAAAAGAATGGGAAAGAGCACTACTCACACTAACAAACTGCCGGCACAAGTTATCTGAAAACATCACCCATGCAGGGATCTACAGATGCTGTCCTTTGGTTAGCTTAAATAACTGTTACCATTGCAACATTAGGCTAATACTTTGCACTGTAGGGTTTACATAAATCTATAACTTCTACAAATATTATCCAAAGTAGTCCAGCATTATAGACTGACTTAAAGCACTTTTGTAAACCCCGAAGCGCCTTCTTCTCTACCACCCAAAATGCTTCCCGCTGTGTAATCTCTAAATGTAAATTGGGTGACAGGTGAATATTGAGGAGACGCCAGATAGCCGCTAACATCTTCACTTGGCTCTATTATCACCATTCCACATCTTTCAAAAACACCTATTCAATACTTTTACCTTTAGCACAGTGCAGGGAGAAGCAGACTTTTCATATTATAAATGTGTGTTTCTGTCCTTTTGTGCTGCTGTATAGACACCTGCATGTGAACTCTCTCCAATACACACAGTCACCCAATCTCATCCAGTGGCTTATCTTTTGGAATAAGAAAAGGGGCTTGTCAGGATGGCACATTGTGAGTGTGTGTGAGTGTGTGTGAGTGTGTGTGTGTGTGTGTGTGTGTGTGAGTGAAAGGCAATGTGCATTAGGGCGATTACAATATCAGCCGAGTCCAGATGGAGGCAGGAAAATAAACAGTGGTGAAGCAGAGCGGGTGTGAGCAGGCCACTCACGTCACAGGAACAGTGGAGGAGAGAGATGCTCGTGTGTCTGTCTGTCTGTGCAAGATACACTCGGAGAAAGTTAATTAGTGACTCAATCCCGGTCTGTGCACACTGCAGACGTCTGGAAGGTTCTGGCTCTTGTGTTTGCATTTCATATGTTGAACTATGTGATCCAATCAGCGCCGACGACTGATAACCTGCACATCTGTCTGTAGTCTCTCTAATTAATGACATAGGCGTCATCTGCATAAAGGAGGAGCTGTGTTACATTCGTACACTTTTTCAATAGCAAGTGTGTATTAATAGCATTTTACCTGTATGTGGATATAGATTAAAATATACAGTAGCTTTTTATCTTGCATGCTTGGTCCCTAACTTTTGTAAGTATAACCTTCTTTGTAGAGATAATGCATTCTCAGAAATAAACCAAAAAGTAAAAAGAAGTTTTAACTTTTGATTCATAAAGCTTTTGGGTAGAGATTTGACTATTTGCTGATGAGATATAGCCATCTCTGCAAACACGTATACATGGTAATTTCATTAGTTCATATGAATAGTTCTATATGGCTGTAGTAATCTTTACATGTGAAGGAGACCGGGCACACACACTTTTTGACATTTTAATTTTGAATATAAACAAAAAGTGTTGTTATTATAGTGTTTTCTCTTTCTGGTTTATGCCACCTGATGACAGACAAAATAATCCCATTTTTCTAATGACTGGATTGAGGAAGGGTCTGCAAATGCAAATCAGTGCTTTCATGCATATTTTGGCTGAATTTTATTGTAGATCCAAACCACACTTTTAAAAGGAAGGTTGTCTATTTTGAGCATTGCTGCAGTACTCAGTATCCAAACTCCCTGAGCATTTGAGGCAGAATTTATGCCGACATTGGTTTTTGGTTTCACTATAGTTCAATAGCCTTCCATAATCACTGCAGCAAATCATCTGCCACTCAGACTGCAGTGATTGACATATTTATTTTGCATACCTTTTACATTGGATGCCCTTCCTGACACTTCCATCTCCACTTGTTCATGCTTGGGACTGGCACTATGAGTACACTGGCTTGTGACCCCTTGTGGCTGAATTGTATCTTCAAGTACATATCCTTTGGCTTTTTCTTTTTACCCATCACAATGCTCCCTACTGGCGTGTTCCTCACCTGCGCTATAACTACAAGTCCCATGTTATCTGGAGTAAAAACACAAACAAGGCCAATAAAATCAGTTTGTAGTGCTCACTGTTGACTTTGACATTAAATAAGGCCCAGTAAAGGCCAGCTCACAATGACAATAAAACAAAGACCTCTAGCTTTTCACACAGTATACACACATATACCTGCCTGTCCTTTTATACCACTGCTGCTGCTCTTTCATGGGTGATGAAATTCAATAAGCAGAGAAGAGAACTGCCCTCTCGCTGATAACCATCAATGGGGCTATCGATCTGCAAGGGCACGGGTGTGTACGGCTGCACGAGCTTACACACACACATTTCATCCATAATTCACACAGGGACTTGTAACAGACGGAGAGGAATAATCAGTACATCTTAAAGTGTGCAGGAGAGCAGCGGTGTACCATCTTAAAACATTCAAGAATATTCACTGCTTTGATCTAGTGTTATACAGCCATAGGTATGTTGATAATAGAAGAATGATGTATCTGTTTGGGCTGGGTATATGTCTGCTCGATATTAGAAACAAACATGATATGCGAGGTTGAATATGTTGATAATTATATGATTGTAAATATTTGGATACCCTTAATAAAGTTGATGCTTTGTTAAATTTTCTGTGTTCAATTTTATTTACAAAGGGATAGATTTGGGCTAAACAACTGAACCTAAGCCAGCCCTAAATTTGAATTATGACTAAATCATGATCACTTAATTGATTGAGTTAAGGCTTCTGGCACTAGAAGAACATTGCTATATATGAAGTTTCTCTCATACAGATTTCCAATATTGTGATAATGATACATTTTTAACAATTGTGCAGCTCTAGCTAGGTTTAACTTTTTCATTGTGAAAAACTGTATAATTTTTTTTTCTTCCTTGTAAAATAGTTCCCTAATGAGGTCTCAGCTGAATGTCATGCTACTAAATTGCAGTATTTGGTCATATAAAAGTGCATGTCCTTCATGTTTTAAGATTAGAACTGCCATAAACCAGATTACCTTATTAGAAATGTAATGTTTTTTTTTATTTTTATCCTTCACCAGCCGCAAGATTTGCAGTTGAAAGACATACAGTAAGCAGCATCTTTTAAGATTTAGCCGTCATGCTAACTCTGTTGACTCATCATTCACTGCAGAACAAACCTGGATGCCATCCAAACATCTGTAGTGTCATAGTTAAAAGAAGCACTTGGCAATTATTTCACACTCTATCATAAATGAAATTACTTTTTTGTTTTGCTCCATCCAATGATTTTTGATTGTTAAAATATTTTTCACATTGTCTTTATGAAATAGTCTGTTTATGGTGCAAATAAAGTGGTTGCTATAATTTTAGCGATACGTCCGGTAGTGCAGCAGCAGTGGGATGCATTTGTCCTCTCTTTCTATGGGACGAGGGTGGGAACAGGTGTGAGGTAATAAGGTCTACAGATGGACCGTGGATGCTGCAGATCCTGGACCACAACAACAACTCTAATAAAAGCTGTTTATCCACGAAATAACCCAATACACCCACGCAACACATACACACATCGATCACATGATAACCTGCACACAGCACTTTGATTCATTCACTTCATCATCTGCTTTGTTTACCTTTCATTTACTCCTCTGTGTGTGTCTGTGGTGTCTTTATCTCGACAAACACACACAGTCCAGGTAATAGTCTTTTCAGTCAACTTTAATGGAAGTCTCAGCGGTTAAAGAAAGGAAATATAACGCATGCCAAGATAAAGGATGTGACCAATTTGAACACCATGACCACTGCAGTATAAGGTACAATGAATAGGTGTAAGATAAGATAGGATGCTTGAAAATGCACACTGGCAGCCAAGATAATGCATTCTCATAAATGCACCAACTGACACAGAAAGGAGGCAAAATTTCACTTTTGATGCATTAAGCTTTGGGACTTTTGAGTCAAAATTGTATGCAAAAATTTGTCTCCTAGTCATATCCATCCAAACCATAAAATCTAGCCTTCTCTGTTCATAACTACATGTTCATTTCTCTGATAAAGTGATATAATAATAATAATAGTTAACTTGCCAGTATATAGCCCAAAAATCCTAATCTTGCACATTTCACTTAACATACTGAATTCTGAAGATTAAAACTTATCAAGAATTTTAAAAAAGAAGGCTGAGACAATGTTTTCACATTTAAGGCTGGAAAACTCAAAAAAAATGTCTAAATTCTTTCCAGGGCTAGACTTAGCAATGAAGGAGGAGAAAGAGCAACGACTACGGCTCTCAACCAAGACGCACTGATGACAGGGTACGATTCCCATTTTTCTCTCCAAGGAAAAACAATTTAAATAAAGCACTGTAAACATATGAATCGTGTTGGTCATAAGGTCTGTTGATCAATATTAAACACTTTATATTGATTATTATTAGTTTATATTTCCTTTCTTTTGGGACAACTTTTCTAGCTCTTACACATCACGCCTTGCTGTGGCATTTACGGTCTAAAAGTGCATCCAAGAATTACGTGCATTATTATCAGACGATATCACAAATGAAAATAACATTAGAGAGCCCGCTGCTGCGTAAAACTTGTTTCTACCGTTGACAAAACAACCACGGTAGGTAGTGAAATCTCAAGAAGCCAGTTTTATCACGCTCTCTTTTTTTTTAGGGGAACGTAGCCTACACAAAATTAAAGGTTATTAAAGGCATTTACTCTTGACCTAATGCGCAAAACATACAATAAAAGGGCACTTACACTGAAAGGAGGCAGAAATTCCCACCATGCGGCACGCTGATGTGAGAGGGCTTAATAATTTCCAGTCCCGAGTTGATTCCACGCTCGGTCCCCTTCGCTGATCCACGGGAGCCGGGGGAACGAGAACCACAGTCCGGACTCAGTCTCCCAGGTGTGCGCACTCAGAACAATCAGAAAAACAAGCGGTAGAGGAGGAATACGAGCACAACTGAGAAGTGGTCAGTCACTGGGAGCTGCGGGATGGGAGCGTAGTACGAGGAGGAGAAAAGGAGAGATGCAGAGCGAGGATGGAGTCTTGTTTTCCGCCTTTATCCGCCTTTGTAGAGTGGTTCCAGCTCAGTTGAAACAGAGGTGTTTTTCTTTTAAAGGTGAGTTTTATTCACGCACAGACAGCGTACGTGGCCGTGGTCCGTGTCCTGTAGCTGTGTGTCGAGTCGCTGGGTGCCGTGGAGAGGAGTAGCTGCGCTCTGCCTCCAGTCGGCTGTGCGCAGCGGAGCCAGGTGGCGGGGGGCGTGGCCTAGCGCGCACCAGGAGAAGGGGGGCAGAGAGCGCATCTGTGTGTCCTAAAACAGGTTGGAAAATGCACTGCAGGGTCAACTCAAGACCAAACGTATTTACTGTTTTGATTTGTTACTGTGGCTATGACCGAGTCAAGCTCTACAATTATAGATTTGTCTGTATAATGAGTCGGGATACGGCTGGAAAAAGTATAATAACAAAGTTGTGTCCAGCTCAATAATGGGCCAAGGACTAAATGATTTTGGCGTGGATCCAGATCACTGTTCAGATCCAGGAGTGTTTAAAGCGATTCTGTACCATTTTGAGATGGCAAATTTCAGCACATTCATTAGCATTTTGTGGCTCAGTGAAAAGAGCATCTATCCCTGAACTACAAGATCTTTGAGTCTGAGTCCAGGAGTTTGCATTATATCTAGATTTTTCTTCTAATTCTGTGAAATGTTGTGTATTTTTGTCGACCTTTCTTTGTTCGTAGCATTTCTTAAAAACCTGTCTAAGACGCTGTATGTGTATATGTCATTTACAATGCATCATTTGCAACATTTTACAACATAACCATAACATCTATGGGAAAATGACTGTGGCAGCATTTTGTCTGTCTAAAACATGATTGTAAAGATTGTTGGATAGTTCCAAACACCAACTGTTGTTATGCCATGTTGACATCTTCTTTCTCATCTGAACACACACCCAGCCCTACAGACAGCAGACAGCAGAGTGCCATGGACAAGAACCAGCAGCCTGTCTGATAGTGTATGGACAGAAGTAGGCCTGTGTGATGCATGTCTGCTCCAACACCCACACACTAATGCCCGCTCCCTCTCTCTCTCTATCATGCCCTGAACGTTGCAGACAGCCTGGCCTGCAGTAACCTAAGGCCCTCTCTTTCCCGGACCATCTGGAAGTCATCTTAGCGCTGCGCCAGTGAGAGCACCGAGCAGAAGCTACGTTCACAACTCGCTGATAACAACTGGTCCACTCGAAGTGCTCAGCTGAACAAGTCATGCACCATAGACTGTTCATAACATCTCATAAAACATCTTACTCTAGTCCAAGGACACAGGCTGGAGTATGGCATTTGTTGGTTGTTTGGACAATAGGCCTTTTGCATTTGACAATAGGATGTATTTAATTTCTACTGTAATTTATATAGGCAACATTTTTAGTATTTGGGGTTTGGATATTCATCAGTGAACACGTTTTATTCTTACATATAACTTACACAAAACCTACCACTTGGTACAAATAATATACATCGATCATAACATTATGACCACTGACAGGTGAAGTGACTGACAGATAATCTCTTAATGATGACACCTGTTAGTGGGTGGGATATATTAGACATTAGAGTTAATGCTGTTTCAGAAAGGTCGTCACAATATGATACACAGTGCATTGTAGTTGCATTTGGAGCTGCATAACAGGCAGGCAGCATAACGATCAGACATAAAATTAGGACCTGCCTATTATTTTATGCCTGATCGGTTTTGTTTAATTCTTTTAAGATATTTTGGGGGATCTTCTGTAGCTGTAGGCCTCATTATTAAGTTTTTTATTTATTTATTTTTTTTATCATGTGTGCTTTTAAAATGCATCTTCCCTAACCCTGATTACTGATCATCTCCAGACCTAGAGAAACACTTCCTACTTGTGTCTTTTGCACTGAGAACAGAGAGTGCACTATCCACACAGCTCTTATTGTTCCCAGTACACTCTCTGTGGTGGAAAGATGATGCCATTAACAGCAATTGTTAGCAACATTGCCAATGTGCATTACATTCTTTGACTTCATCTCTCCCTCTCTGCACCACTGTCTTATCCAGGATCCAGTGGTGGCTTGCATTGTGTTCTCAAAGGGAATATGGACACACAGTCTGCAGCGCTCTCACTTGCACAAAATGAGGACTCCATTTGCACTCTGGTTCCTTTTGTTGAGTGCACACAAAGGCAGCCGGCTATGGATATATGTGCTGAATAGATATAGAGACGGATTGAAATGGAGGTAAGACGTCGAACAGAAGAGGTGTGTGTATAAGCTCTGATTGAGATGTGAGAGAGGTCAGAGGAAGACTTTTATAGAAGTGGATTTTTTTTTGTAGTCTAGAACATGCACAAAATAATGTTATATTACTTGATAGTTATTTTAATCCAGCTACAGGAAGTCACAAGCCCGTGTATTATTTGTGCCAGTCTCAAGCCTGTAAAAATGGAGTATAATGATGAACATCTAGCATAAAACCTGTGCCAAATTGCTGCAAATAATTTGCTTTAGCAACCCCGGAAAGGAAAAGCTTTAAGGAAAGATGTAATTTTTATGTTTTTTACCTGGGTCAAAAGGCATTGTCTAGGTATTTACATGGGAGGACATTTAAAAGGCTCTTATGCCCCAGCCATAGCCACAAAAAACATACACAGGTTGTTCCTGGCTCACCACATCACTTTTCTCTCGCAACAAGTCACCTTTCTCCTACCATGCAGTGATTTTATTTATTTTGGAATAAGTTTTACAGTGGACACCCTTCCTGATGCAACCTAATCCATTTATCCGGGCCTGGGAACAGCACAAAGAGTATACTGGCTTGTGACATCCAGTGGCTCTATTGACCCTTGCAGGTGGATTAGGCTTGTCACATCGCAAACCTCTAAAAGTCATACTGTATATTCATGTAGCTTCTTGTATTAGAAAAGTAAAAGAAAAATTATCACTGTCATTGCAAAATCAGTCAATTATATCTTGAGAAATAGCCAACTTGAGCCCTGTTTAGCAGACACTGGGCCTATGCTCAAGGAGGACAGCCCCACACACTCAGAAACCCAGCCTGGGAGGTTATAGGAGGTTGTCTGTCCGCGCCTATTTGTGGTCCATTCTCTGGGATCGACTTCTCTCATGACAATCACAGTGAAACATCTTGACAGCCGGAGGCACTGGGATAGGCGTTGAGGAAACCTGCGAGGGGAAAAGAGAATAGTCCAATGATCCGTGTGTGTGTGTGTCCTGTGATAACGGTGTGTGAGAGCAGGAAACACACAGGGCCTGTTGTTGCTGCAGGGGTTCCTGGAAGTCGGCCGCCCCAGCGCAATTCGGCGACATTCAAAGACACACACACACACTCACAGGATACCTCGCCTCTGAAAGGGAAAAACATGCTGCGTCCGATACATGTGCAACACAGACCAGCCGACTTCCTGCTTTTTCCCACCTACGGGGCGGCCACCTGTAACACACACTCTCAGAATAACTTTAACAATGACACCAAGACAAATATGAAGGGGTTGACTGTAAACAAGTGGCACTAGAAGACCCGTAATTATGTGGCATCTGATCAACATGTAGCCCCAAGGCTGAGAGAGAGTGTCAACATCCTCCACAGCTCCACTGACCACAGACTGAGGAGGGGAAGTGGTCTAAGTGCAGTGTTTTGTGAAGAGGAACATTAAAGACACAGGTCAAGAGAAGACCAAGAGTGTGACCTGCTGACTGAGCGGCTATGGGGCGTATCAAGCAGGCACATTTTTAGCCTGCGTGGCAAGCTGGATTCTCACAAGATTTTTGAGTTCCAAAGCAAAATTCCATCAACTATTTCTCGAGTGAAAGTATTAGTATGTGGTGTAAAGTTTATCAGTAAAAAGTTTTTTTTCTATTTTTTTTTACCTGTGCTACTGCTGCTGCTGCTCCAACTACACATGCTGCTATTATAATTACTACAACTAAAAATACTGCTATTATTACTTACTGCAACTCATCCCATTACTGGGACTGATCTTTGGCCAGTCGTCACACAATCTCTATTTGTGGAGTTAAAAAATACTGGTTACTTTTCACTACTGTTTTTTTTTTTCCTTTGCCCTCTTTTCTTGTCCTGGCAAAGGAGGTCAGTATCAAAAATAATCTCTGAGCTTAAAGATCCAGCACTGAAGTACCCGAGAGACTTATAGGGAGACAGGAGGTGAGGAGGTGGAGTTCTGGGTGATGGGCATATTTTGAGACTTCTTATAATCCACTTTTATAGTAGAAGGCATATATTATAAACTTTGGCAGTGGACATAACTAGACGTGTAACAGAGACTTTCACATTCATCCAACATCAACATGCAGAGCTGGAGATTTACAGCAAAATCCAACACACTTTAAATGGACAATTCAATACTTTCTAAAAGAGAAGAAATATGTGCCGCTTCTGTCTCCATCGGTTTAACATGTGACCTCCACAACTTTCCTATTCACATTGAAAACTCATTTAGAGAGAAATGTAAAAGCTAGTTTTTCAAGGTAACTTTTTCCTAAATTGATTCAAGGTACACACCACAGATGTACACAAAGCAAAAACATGTTTTTTTAAGACTTTCTAAGGTTAATTAATTGACATGCATACACAACAAAGACAGATATTTTGTTAACAGCTTCCACTTTAATTTGGGAAACTCTTTTCTGTATAACTCATTGCTTCCTTCACTATCATTCAATTGACATTTAAAAACTCCAGTAACTAAATAAATTGATAGTCGGTCCTAGTAGAAACCATTACTAAAAGATGTTTTAATGACTACAATTCTGACCAAGGGCACTAAAACATACCACAAAATCATGAACTGGGCAAAAAGAAAACAAAACGTGAGAGCACCATGCATGCGGATTCCATTCAAAGAGGCAGAAGGGCTAACCACTCCGCCACCATGCACCCCCTAGTAAGCATAAGTAACCTTCATAATTAAGAGAACACACAGTGATAGCCCTGGTAACATTTCAAATAATAAAGAATAACATTAAAAATAAAATGCATCTTTAAAGGAAGAAAGACCTAGCACTGAAGATGAGATAGGACAAAACAATATTTGGCCCTGGTGAATCCAACACATTGAGTTTTTCCATATGCATTTGAAGTGAACACTTGAAAAACACATTTTCTCATGTGCCACTTCACTGACACTCTCGCTCTCTCTTCCTGTTCCTTTTGGTTGTGGACATTTTAAAAAAGTTGACAGGAGAGAGGCAGACGTGATGTTAGAAATGCTCTCCTCCATTCCCTGTCGACCACTCCGACACTAAATGTGTTTTTTATAGCCAGCACAGAGAGCATCTGTAAGTGGAGTAGTGATTTTACACTGGGGATGAAGGAGGGAATAAATTTGCAGGACGCAACCGTGTTTTAACAACTGGAAGTGTACTCAGTCAATAGGATCTCTACAATACATGTCAGCAGGGTTTTACAATGGTGTGGACAAATGAAAAAGCCAGACATCCTGAAGTTTTATGAGCACAAACCCCAAAATACAAGATAACATCAATTCAACAGGTGTCTTTAATATGCACAAATATTCACCATGCAGAAAGGGTTATTATGAGAGGTGAAATAACTACAAAATCATCACCACATAAAATTATCTCAGAGGTGAAGAAGTACTCAGAATCTGTACTCATGTAAAAGCTTTCTTACTTCAAAAGAATATTACTCAAATAATCAACTAAATTCTTATTCAAGTTCTTTCCTTTCAGCTGACCCCTGTACAGCTGTGGGGTCTGCCTCCTAAAGCGTGCAGTGATTCACATATTGATTTGGTACAGGTTTTACACTGCCATTTATTCCTTTTTTTAAATATATTTTTCTGCCTTTCAGGCTTTATTAGATAGGACAGCTGAGAAATGATAGGAAATCATGGAGAACAGGGAGAGACATTCAGCAAATTGTCAGTGTCTGGACTCAAATCTACAACTCAGAAGCAACTGAGCTATACTGTGGCCCATGCCAGATACCCTTCCTGATGCAACCCTGTCTGTTTATCCGGGCTTGGGTCCAGCTTAAGGAGTACAGTGGCTTGTGACCCTCTGTGTTTGGTGTAAAAATTTTCTATCTATATCTTTTTAAACCAATCTTGGTGACCACTTGTACACAGGGGTGGTTCTAGACCACTTTTAACTGGGGGGCCACACTGGGGCCAGCCTTTTTGTCGGGTTGTACATGAAACATTTTGATGTAAACCAACTGGGATTTATTTTAAAAATGACAGTCAAAAACAAAGCTGATATCATCTTTGTAAACATGATAAACATATCTTTTATAACGCTAGAATAAGCCTTGAAACAAGTTTACATTATAATGTATGAGTTTCATAAGGCATGTGGAACACTTCAAGGGGTGGCCACTAGGGGGCACAGCTCACAGTTACAGGAGCACTGACCACTCCTGGCCACCCAATAGAACTGCCCCTGCTTGTGCAGCATTGCATGACTTACAACCTTTAAAAATATCTATCCATCCATCTTCTTCCGCTTATCCAGGGCCGGGTTGCGGGGGCAGCAGTCTAAGCAGGGACACCCAGACATCCCTCTCCCTGGACACTTCCTCCAGCTCCCCTTGAGGAACCCCAAGGCGCTCCCAGGCCAGCCAAGAGACCTAGTCCCTCCAGCATGTCCTTGATCTTACCCGGGGCCACTTCCCATTGGGACTTGCCAGGAACACCTACCCAGGGAGGCGTCCAGGAGGCATCCAGAACAGATGCCTGAACCACCTCAGCTGGCTCCTCTTGATGTGGAGGAGCAGCGGCTCTACTCCAAGCTCCTGCCAGGTAACCAAGCTTGGGTAAAAACATTATGCAATTAAGAAAAACTTTTCCAAAAATATCTTACTACTACTACTACTACTACTACTACTACTACTACTACTACTACTACTACTACTGCTGCTGCTACTGCCATAAAGAAACAGGTGATTGTTCAGTGCTTTCTGGAGTGGGTGCAGGTTCGTAGCATTCTGAGGCCTCAGAAACACAGTGCCAGAGACTACAGCATTACTCAAACATGCATGAATGAAACAAAACACAACTCCAGGTATGTTTTTGATGAGGCAACATTATAACATGATAGAAAGCTAAAAAAAATATATGCAAAATATATCCCCTTTAAATAAAAGTAAAAAGGTATTAAACATAAACTTCACTCAAGAGAAAATTACTTTTGAGTTTTGTTTTGCAATGGAAGAACAGTAAAATCTAAATATACTACTATTGCTACTGACATTCCTTAGTTACTTTCACTGCCAGAACTATAACTGCTCCTACTAGTAATATTACCATCATTACTGGAACTAATACTACAGTAAATGCTACTACTACTAGCACCACTACTACTATTACACATCGGTGATGTAGTCATTTTGTCACCAAGATTAACAAACACTTATAAAAATACAAGTAAAGTTTAAGTAAAGTATGTCTTAGAAAATGTACACAGAAAATATTTTTTTCTTCCAAAAATGTACAAGTTAATTACCTGAGTAAAAGTATCTAGTTACTTTTCACCACTGAATAATAATTATCATCTGAGTACTCTTTATGTAAGTTGCAATCCTAGCAGAAGCATCAGCTCATGTAAGCCATACACTTGCAGCTCCCACTCGATAGTTATGCTAATCCCTTTTTTATAATGTCACTCTATTGATGGATCATCTTCTGAGCGTCTTGAGATCTGCTAAATGAATGTACAGTGAAATGCAATTGACAAACTCCACTCCAGCTCAGAAAGTAATTAACCAGCAAGCGATAGTTCCTTTGTCTCGGGAAAAACATCCACGGTTTATTCTCTTCACAAGGTCACTTTTAATGCCTCTGCAACATAATGGAAAACCTTTCACCAGTTCACCAAAGAGTGGCAGCAAAATGATCTGTTCTTTAAATATGATTATTCCATAACCAATGCTTTTTATATGACTTTACCCAAGGTCTATTAAAGAGAAGACAGAAAAAACACCAAAGGTAATTCATTCTAGACCAAATGGAAAATACAGCAGCGGAGTTTCTCAAAGCTAATAGATTAAAAGTCTGATAAAAAATGTGGTTGTTACTGTCATCACACTGTCTGCTCTGTTCAGTAGAGCCTGCTACACTCATCAAACTTCTCCACTAAATCCCCAGAGAATACAAAAGACTCAGGTATTATGTTTCAATTTGAGTTTTCAATTTTGGTACTTCATGAAAAGAGATTTTAGAAGTTTGACTCTGGTTAAAAACAGCTGTAATGGAAAAGTGATAAAACAGACCAGAAGCAAATTTAAGAAGATAGAAAGATTATAAATAATGGCATTTATTTTCATATTGTTATTTGTACAATGAGTGGACTCAAAGACAAATAAAATGTATTTGTCAAAAAGGTCTTGAATTTCTGATTCCAGAGGGACTTCAGTATCAATATTTGGATCTGATTGGATCAAATGTGATTTGTTTTATCCAGTAATAGCAATGACTGATGTAATGTAGCTAAACAATAAACTGCTAAGACAGCATAACAATATAATAAGTTGCTGTTTTTTTTGTAAATGTATAGCAGCATACATTACATTTTTTAGCATTGCCATGTTATTAACAAGTATCGACAAAAGTGCTTGTTGGCAAACCTAAAACCCGCTCACTCATGGCAGCATTGGCCCAACCCTAACAAATCAGTGAGTCTGACTTTGTGTAGTTTCTGAATTTGTGTTAGTTTGTAACAAAAAACAAATTTCAAACAAACAAATTTCACAAATCTCGTAACAATCCAAGGTACATTCAAACACTATTAAACATTTATTTAAAAAAAAAAACTGTTTCACCATTTTATTTTATTCAAACAATATTTAGGCTTCAAATAATCAAAATATTGAAACTTTATTTAACCTCCCTACCGTCCAGTCCGTGATTATGACCATATGAGAAACTCTACTCTCATCATTGCATAGGGATTGGGACATATTAATTGCATCAATACCTAATTATTGATGACAATATACAGTATCAAACAGATTGCTTGCAGTACTTTGTCTTCAAGAGGTATTTGCTGTGATTGGCAGAAAAGCTAGCGTCGATCCATCATCATTACACACTTTGCTGTACCTGGTTGCGAACCTCTCTTCCCGACTTCCCCCAAATTATGGTCCAGATGGCCTTCACCGACGCTTGGCTCGCTCTACACAGCTGATATGAAGCTATCTGTCATGTGATAAGGACTGGGCTCTGGCGCTTCCCCAGCTGAGGCCTCTCTCTTTCTGGACACTGGTGGGTAACACACGGGGTAACGGCCGAGTGGCGGAGCACAGTCTGACTGCCTTTCTGATGGATTAGTGCCAGCCAGGGGTGTCCCCTAATACAATTTATACTGGTGCAGTGAAGCATGGCACAGGTGCAGCCAGGCAGGTGGACCACAGGGAGAGCAGTGGAAGGTAGGATGGCATGTAGAGAGATGTAAAGTATATGTTAATGTAAAGCTGATCAATGCAGATGTACAGTACTACACAAAAAAGTACATTTGTTTGTTTAAATGTGGGACTCAGTTGTATCCCTGATCATTTTGTTTTTGGAAGACAACTGATTCTGGGGAAAAAGCATATGTCAGAGTTAATTCACAAACAGTGGTCCAGTCAAAGGGAAACTCATATTTTATATATAGATTCAGATTGAGCTTTAGGCAGGTAATAAAAACCAAAACTCAGTGTCTCGGTATCTCATAAAAGTGCCCCATAACATTTTAGTATAATATTACATGCTCATCATAATCATCACACTTCAATTAAGTAAATTCCTGAAATAATTCACTCAGTTTTTGAATTGAACTATTGTAATAAATACACTTTTCACCATATTTTAATGTATTGATGTAGGAGCAGGGGGGTATAGGAAGCATCTATAAGACGGAGGACACAGAGGCTTAAGTTGCTGAGTTAAAACTGTGGGTTAAATGAGGTCAAAATAACCCATAGCTTGTTACAGTTGAGCAGACATGGAACGGCTTGTACCTCACTGTAAATAATGACTTTTTAAGCAGTTGGATACAACACTTTCCTTGTTAACAATAACTTGGTGTAAGGATGATTGACAAGAAAAAAATGCCTTAATGGCTTATGTTGAGCCTAATGCAGCGGTGTTTCCGACTTTAAACACGCCACGGCACAGCGAGGAAGGCAGGCAGCACAAATACAGCATACACAGAGCTCACAAACACACAGTGATGAACACAAATGCGTAGACCACACTTCTCATTAGTGAAGTCGCAGTGCTGGAGGCAGACCGGGCCCCTGCAGCAGTCTTCAGCAGTCACACCAGCCATTTGTCAGGAGAAAACAATTAGCGACGAATGATCCGTCCCATTGGTTTTAATGAGTACAGCCGGGTCACAGTGCCCACACGCAAAAGGTCACAGAAGACTCAGAGCGACACACACCAAAGATACATTACAAGCCATCAGTGGTGTACAACATATATATTTATATTAACCAGATATTGTTTAAGTACTGGTATTGAAAAAATTTAAATGTATGCTCAAGTATAGTAGTTGTGTAGTTGTAGAAGTAGTAAGTGCTTTCTACTTAAGTAAACTTTACACTTAATACTTTACACACAATACTGATACGTACATAATATTATTTTGAAGTAGCAGTACAGATTTTGAGTATGTCTTCCACCTCTGGTTATACACAATGACAAATGCACACACTCGTATTTGTTGTAACCTTTGAAAGAATCCATTTTCTTCATGTCTTTAAAGTCACTTCGGAGTCATCACTGTCATATGTGATGTATGTAACCTTGGACAGTAGCAATGGCTTATTGATATGTGTAAGCATCTAACACCTATGCAGCGATTGGCGATGGTTAGCCACAATATGGTAGCTATAGCAACACATAAAAGACCTACACATTTATACTGCATTTCAAAGGAGAAGAATAGGTTATGATAAACATAGGTGGAGTACATGAATAAGGAATGTACACTTCATGTCCTTGTCCTTTCTGCTCCCTGCATCACACAAGAAAAGTTGTGGTGGTCGTGTTTGTGTAGGGCAAACAATAATCAGCCCCTCACAGACTCAGGTTGTCCTTGGGTTAGAACTGACTGAAAAACAATGGACTGATATTGAAGTCACTTAGAGTTGACCTAAGGTACACCTAAATCAAAAGCTCTATTTCATCAGAATATAGAACATGTTGTAAACAAACTTTTTGATATTGTTATGTTGTGTTCTGTTCTGTTGCCTTCACACCAGGAAAGTCCATTGGTCCGCTTCTTTGGTCCGGATTGAGTGTGGACTTTATTTTTTTTCCTTTGGTTCAGATTCTATTCTCATTTGCAAGTGGACTAAAATTTGTAAATAGAAGCATGCAGGTGTCGATCGCTGCACCCATTGGCCAGAAATGACGTGGTCGGGGCAACGCAAAGATGCAGAAATTGAGGAAAACCATCATGGAGGACTTGCATGCTGCACTTGTTACTTTACAGCTATGAATCTGTAAAAATAATTTTGGATGTCAAGAGAAGCTAATTCGAAGTCAGTTTCACTACTTTGTGAAATATATATATATATATATATATATATATATATATATATATATATATATATATATATATATATATATATGACTGAATGTTTCTGATGTATGTCTTTTTAAACCTCAGTTCTGTATAATGTAACTATTCATATTTTACTGCATGCACAACGGAGGCTATTTTATTATAAAATAGCTGCAAATTGTTACAAAGCTTTTGAATACATTTATAAAACCTAAATATAAACGTGTAAATGTCCGTAGTGCTCTACTCTGTAATGGCTAACATTTCAAGCTAAATGTTTTAAGAGTTATAGACCACATAACTCTCCTGTTAAGGTGTAATAGTTTAGGTTTAAGAGTGTGTTACAGAGACCAGCAGTGAGAACACACCAGGGTTTACACAGTGTTCACACAGGAGAGGGCTGTCCAACAATATTACTACTTCACTGCCTTTAACGGCCACATCAAGTGAGCAGAGGCCATTTAGCAAAAAGCCCACCTGGTGAAACCACAGCTCCAGGCCCCTCCTCCCACACAGCCCCAAAACCAGGCGTGATGGCTTTTGAACACGGGCTGGTGATCGAAGATGGGCTGTATAAGGAATTAAAATAGTGGTGATTATGTTGATTTACCAGCAACAAACCATTAGAAGTTTCTCTTTTGCCTGTTGTGTAGATTTAATTCAAGGGTGTCCAAACTTTTTTTTATTTTATTTTTTTATTGAGGGGATGTATTTTGTCTCCCTAAGTGCTGTTTTGTCTTCAGGGAACTCCCCACATTTATCAAACCCTCAACTGGCACATATATGGAAGATTTAATTTTTTTCTTCCTTAATGCCAGGTGCACCTCACACAGATATTGAGCTTTTTGCCTCGTGACAAGCATACAGTTACACTACACTACAGTACTACCTGTTACAATTTGGGCCTATTGAGATTAAAGCCCAAGGCCTAATAAAAGTGGTCCGCAGGCCAGAGTTTGGACACCCCTGATTTGATCAATAGCCACTGGCAGGAGTTGAACAATAAAGAAAACTGTTTTTTGGATAATGTCTTTTTTCTTTTTTTGTAGGGCTTGAGGGAAAATGGTTCATCATATAATATTATAACACAATCATTTGTGCAAAATGATGTCATAGGCTTTATTAATATTGACTGTAACATGTTGGCACATTCCAAAAAGGGATGCTCCCATTGGCTGTTAAATTATAGACTGCTGATAAAGTAGGAGAAAGTGTGGATTTTAGCACTACACATTTTTTACATGACTGGGATGTTGCTAGCCTTAGTAGCTTCACCATTACTACAAAGAGAAGAAAGCTTGTCCATTCTAAAGAAGATAAAGCTTGTTCAATAACCAGTGTAAGCCAAACATTTACCCCCTACATGCACTAAAAAGAGAAGGAAAGATAAGTTGTGTTTTTTTTTTTTTTTTTTTTTTTCTGGCGTATGGACTCAGATCAAAGCAATGATTCATACTGGTGAGCAATCAGTCAGGAGCAATATAATAAAGTCTGCAGCACCAAGTTAAAAGTCCCATTAGTAAAGATAGTGTGGAGACTTTAATAGTCTTGTCAGCCTCACTTCCCCGAGCCTGTTCTTGTGCCCTTCTCACATGTTGTCTTGGCAAATGAGGGGCCATGTCACCGCAATCAGAACAATGTAATTAAGAAGTGCAGGAGAGGTGGAAAGTACTTTATGGTGATAATGTGGCAGTAATTAGGGGGAAATATCGTGACCCTAGAGCCTGTGGCATTTGTCAAAAGAGCCATTTAAGACTGAGACTCCGTACTTTCAAACCAGCCATGGAAACGCACACACAATAGCACTTTAACTGTGGGTGCTGAAATATACAAAATATAACAACTTGTAAAATCCAAATCTTTATTTGGTTAATAATAGATGACAAGGTCAGATTTTGATCACATTTTCTTCCTTTATATATTTTTTTCTAGCTCCGCACTTCCAATGGCCCTATCTCACAATGGTAAAACTATACTACTCTTTGCCAATATCTCGCAATTGTACAGAGTCATGGATCTATCTCAACAACAAAAACAAATGATTTCTTCCTTGACCCAATACTGGCCTTTGTTGGAAAATCATTCAAAACTAGACCATTACATTTTGAGTTATGTTGCCAACAGAGTAACAAACCAACCGATGCCAAAAAAATAACGAGGTTGTATGTCAGGTTTCAATGAGTACAGTTTGTACTTATAAGTAATGAAACAGCGTTGATTCACTAAATAACATGTTAATACTGTCACACATTAGTTTCTGAATAACTCCAAGTAAATGACAGAGGGGGTAGGGGGGCAGATTTAGACAAAAGAACTGAGGGAAAAAGCCAAGGGAGAGATGTTGGTAATGACAAGCACTTCACAGTCAGATCCAGCCTCCCTCTGCCCACGCTCCCCGACGAGATAATTCCTTCTCCAAATTGCAATCAAAGCTTGGAAAAACACTTGAAGAGCAGGAGCCCTTTCAGCCATTAACTCGCCAGGTCCTGGGGTGCTGCTTTTTAAATATTACAATTCTTGTAACATGTTTTCTGCGTTTTGTTTTTCACCCCAAATAATTACTCCTATAACTCTCTCTCTAGCTTTTGTTTCAGAATTTCAATTTGTCAAGTGTGCTACAGTCACTGTGTTGCCAATAACCACCTTACCCCTGTTCCCTCTACTTTTATGACCTTGTTAGAGTATTTGGACATTTACATAAAAGCTGCTTTTTTGGGTCATTTGTGCCTCAGTGATGATTTTTTGTTGAAAAGGGCAGCCTGAACTCACAGTAATGACATGTTATCATTAGAATAGTAAAGGTAAATGGGACACAGACAAGGTAAGGTGGAAACAATACTACTACATATTGGTCTAGAAGGAACAAATGAACAGAAGTAGCTGTTCAACCCTAGGAGGCTGCACTCAAATCTTTTTCAACTCAAAATATGGAATTACACATTTTGTATTAAAATGGTAAACGTTATTGTAGCCTAAATCATTTAAATAAATAAATAAATGAATAAATAAATAAATTAATAAATAAATAAATAAATAAATAAATAAATAAATAAATAAAATCTGAAAAATGCAGTTTTAATACATAAGCTATTAAGGACTAAAGCTAATATGCTGACTTTGCTGGTTTGTCGTGACCTGTCCCACTCTAGACTTGAAAAAAAGAAAAATCACAAATTAAAGAATAGAAAGTGTCTGCAGTAGATTTTGTGTCAAGTGGCTCTATTTGTCATAATTATGTGGTTGTAAAAGGAAAGTCTAGAAAGGTCTAATCAATCTGATTTAATTAAGTGCAGTCAGTCATTTGAAATGAGCAGAATAGAATTAATAAGCACATTGTAAATTTGCATTTAAACCCATATAATTATGCCAATTCACTGGACCCAGGCTGATTTTTTTCTTTTCAAAGGGGCAGAAAAGTGAAAGAAATTATTTCATTTAGTTTAATCTTGTGCAGAATGTGAAGGAATAACGTACAAGGTGAACTGTGACATGTTTAAGGCTTGTAGCTTTAGCTTGGTTACAGGAATACTTACTGACCAATATGTGTATATGTTTTCTACTGCTTTCTGGCAATTATTTCTGCTTGACCAAATGGTATGAATAGGAATATTTCTCTGTGTGGTGAGCTGACTGTGTTCAGACTGAGGCAGGCTGACTGACAGGGGACTGTTTATGTGTGAGGTCGAGCATGGATGAGTCTGTGAGATCCACTGATGCATGACGTTGAGACAGAACCTACAGAAGACACACTGTTCCTTTTGACCTGTTTTTATTAGAATATGGTTCTGAGAAAACATCGTCTCAGGCAGCCATCTCAGGTCAGAAAGGTGCATTAGACATAGATACTACTGGTGATTAAATAATGGTGACATTTTTGCTTTTATATGTTAGAATCAATGTGACTCAAAAGTGCTCTTTGTCATGAGATTTTGGGGTCATAAATTGGCAGCAACTGGTTTATTTTTCTATGTCTGTGCCTGCTTCACTGTGCACAAAATCCATTTATAAGTTCTCCTGAATGATATACTGTCACAGTCACTAAAAGTCTGGGTTTTGACTGACCTCAATCCCTTAAATTTTCTCTTCTCAACACATTTTGGTCCTAGCATAGTCTAGACCAGTGGTTCCCAACCTAGGCTACCACTAGGACCTGAATTAGTCCTGGTTTGGACCCGGCGTAAGCCTGGTTTAATCTTGATTTAACCTGATTTAGACCTGGTTTATTTATTTGTTGAGTTCTGGTTTTAGACCTGGTTTAGTTTTTGTTTTAGATCTGGTTTAGTTCTGGTTTTATACCTGGTTTATTTATTGTTGAGTTCTGGTTTTAGTCCTGTTTTAGTCATAGTTTACTCCTGGTTTGACCTGGTTTAGACCTATGTTTTTCTGGTTTATTCCTAGTTTAATTCTTGTTAAAGGTCTGGTTTAGTATGGGTTTTAGAACTGGTTTAGTTTTAGTTTAGTCCTGGTTTGACCTGGTTTAGACCTATCTCTGGTTAGGCCTGATTGAGTTCTGGTTTAGTCCTAGTTTAGACCTGGTTTAGTCCCTGTGTTGCCCTCCTTTAGTATTGCATCTCCCTCTCTGGACTTGGGTTACTTCTGATTTAGGTTTAGTTTAGTCTTTGTCCAATCCAAATGTATAAAGTTACTAAAAATGATCATAATCATGTCCCCCCTGCAATGTGCTCGTGTACCACTTGGGGTCCCCGTACCCCTGGTTGGGAAACACTGGTCTAGACTATAACACTGACACAGCTTGACTCAGCATTGCACTTTTAAGTGTTTCCCAAACAGTGGGTCAGGGCCCAGAGGTGGGTCATGGCACAATTGCGTATTGTTTCATTATTTAGCTTATTTAAAGGCTATATTGTTTAGCTAGAATGTATAGGCCTAATGGTGGGACAGGTTTTCACGATTTTCAATACATGCCCAAGGTCATAGTGCAATATTGAAGTAAAAATAACAAAGTAAACTTATTTTTGTTACCTGACATTGAAACCCCCGCCTCAGTCACTCACCTCTCCCACTGAAAACCATATGGGCACGATCAGGCTGCTTTATAAAGCGATATTACTCTTTCCGTCACAAGCAGCGCTGCACATCTGTCATTTAACAAGGAACAGCTGATGGGGCTGGGTTTTTTAACAAGTATAGTGCATGTGAGAGATAAAGCCCATAGCATCTGAAAGAGAGACAAGCGCCAGTCGTTGAAAAGTTGCCTACGAGGGCTGTACTGTATCTTACACATCTGTTTTTCTTTCTTCATATCAAAATGCTGCCTCGCTCTCTGCAGATTTCCCAAGCGAGTCATCTCCAAAGCTTCCATCTCGCCGCTAATCAACAAAGTTAATTTGTTTTCCCCATTTATTTTTATGAATCCTCAAGCTACCACACTTTCCACAATATATTTCTTTGGCTAACTGGCAAAAGCTATATTCATTTATCAGATCCACACGCAGCCGGCTTATTACAAGAGTGCTCTTATCTGTCATATTTCCTTCCAGTAGCGCTGCAGTGGTTACAAATGGGACTCAGTCTATCTGGCTGGGAGCTGATGAGGAGGGGAAATGAAATTATGGCGATTAGATCTGACCCATATGCTGGAGTGCTGGCTGTGTTGGCAGAGCTAGAGCGGCTTCTCAGTGTTTGTGTGTCTAGCATTGTGGTGGGTGGCACTGGCTAGCAGCTAGATGAAGGCATTAGCAGTGCTTGCACAAAGGGACGGTGGGTCATAACAAGAAACAGATAATAATAATAATAATAATAATAATAATAATAATAATAATAATAATAATAATAATAATAATACACACAAAGCACTTTACATTAGAGCACTATTCATTCACTCCACAGCACACACTGGGGGTGGTTACAGCCATACTCTGCCAACTGCCTCTCCAACCACACTACATTCATACACAAGTGCCACAGAGACAAGGTGGGTGAAGTGTCTTGCCCAAGGACACAGCAGCAGTAAGCAACACTGGTAGCAGGCATCGAGCTGCCAGTTTTTCAGAGAGCGACCATGTTTTTTCAGTTGTAGAGTAATACTTTTTACAGTACTGTATCTAAAATCTAACTTTGCAAAGAACACAACAGATAAAAACCAGAAGGTGTAAATGCGTTAGCTCCTTACCATATAATTGAACATCTAGCCCAGGTCCTAGCTCTAGCAGTGGTGTGCCGCCTGACTGCCCCTCAGCTGACTTATCTCCTCTCATATTGAAAACAAACAGAACAGGAGGGCAGTGGTGCAAGCCAGCGGGCCCAGCTCCAGACACTGAACCAGCAAAATGAATCGTGGTCTGTTATCTGTCGCAATCCAACCACAATGAGAGGAATAATGAATCCAAAATAGATTAATGTTTTTCATAGGCATAAACAATTTATCTGTGATCTGATTTATGTTTCAGAGTGATTAAATAAAAATAGTTGTGCTGTGAGTAAAGGGCTTGGAATACAACCTCACTGTAGTTGAAGGTTGGTTCATTTTACTGAATGCATTTAGTGCTTTTAATGCATTTACGGTATAGAGATATCATTTCCTGAAGACATCATTACACACATTATCAGTAGCTCTAAACTTCAAAATGAAATTAAATCTGTCTTCTTGCAGATAGTTTCCGATTTTTTTTTTTGTCCACCAAATCGTACTGTCCTGCAAAAGTGCAAATGATGGTGAATCTAAATTGCCCAGTGGTTGTGTGTCAGTGTGTGCCTCTGTGTCCGCCTTGCAACTAACTACCCACTGTTTAGGATGTACCCAAACATAACTTTTTGACCTATGCTGGTAAAACACAAACAAACTAAACTTAATAGGTCAAAATTGAACAAATGGTGACCTAGATCTTTGTACTTTGTAACTTATTTAATCAGATAGAATGAGCAAAATATAGTTCACATAATGTACCTAGTGTAGAAAGTGAGGCACAATAGGTCGAAGGACGCAAACAATGGATTTCAATCAACCAAATGAGACATGTCTTTGCAGTAAAAAATATTGACGTACTGTCCTTCACACAACAGTGCCTCCCTGAAACCTTCATAAGAGGACAGCTCTGCAGTGTCAGATCTGCCACTATAGGTGTCCAATCAATAATCTTTGTACTGCTGTGAGGACATGAGAACCAATAATGAGCCACAAGCCCAACACACACACACACGCACACACACACGCACACACACACATACACACACACACATACACGCACACACATACACACACATATAGTATCTGTATCTTCTTCTGTATATCAGTATGTTGTTCTCTAGCTCCTTTACACTTTACATTCTGACGAGTTTACCTTAATTAGAAAAAACAAGCTTTCAAAAAAAAAATTTCAAGTGATGCCAACTTTTACTCTTATATTACACCAACTCTTTTTTGTTCATCTAATCCGACAGCTTAAACACCATGGCTGACTTTGACATAGACATACACTTATCATAACTTTTATCAGTGACTCTCCTTAAAAAAAAACTAAAAAAATAAAACTCCCTGAAACATTAACATCACATTTCACAGTGTACCATTGGAAAATAGTTAATTGTTTGAATTTAGAAAGTTTTAAATACTATTAAGTCAGATTTTTTTGTATAAAACTCAAAAATAAATCAAGTTTTTCGATGCCTGCCTATAATCAAACGTGCATTTTAACAGAACATGGCCACTTCTGCTTGTTTCAGTGAGCATGGTGCACAAAAACATAAGTGGGAATTCAATTTCTGTGCCCGGTGGTTCCCGTGTTTTATTTCCCTGTAATGGCCTTAATGCAAGTGGTTCAATACTGCCGTTCCCCACTCATTTCATTAGCATCAAGTCCTTGGACCAGGCTTTCTGAGGTCTCTCCTCTGCAGCCTGTTTCTACAGTAATGGGCTATGAGGCATGTAAGTAGTGAACAGAGGAAACATTAATATTTGAAGCCATTTTGAAAACCATTAAGGCGGCGTGTGTGTGTTTGCGTGTGTGTGTGTGTGTGTTTAAGCCACTCAGTCTGAGGTTAGTCTCTGTTAAAGTAAATAATATGCAGCCATCTTTGATGCATAAAATGTCCTTATATTTTAGCTTGAATTTCTATATTTTCATTCTTTTCTGAAAACATTGTACTTGTGTAAATAATTTTGTTTGTTGTGTTTCTTTGTGTTTCATTTTATATTTGTTTGTGTTACAAATTACTTTTTTGAATTTTTAACAAACTATTACTTTGATCTAAATACAGGCTAAGCCAAGATGCAACTAATAAATGAATGAACAATGAAATCCAATATTTAGGAAATGTATGGTGATTTCATTTATTTATTGTTTTTCTGCTTTTGGGGTTTACAGGGTACAGAGCCTATTCCGGCAACTAAGGACCTGAGGTGGAGGTAGATTATAGGTTTCTATATCGTCCTTCTTTTCTTTTGCACTTGTGTAAATGTATTTTTTGTGTTTGTGGGTTCTCACAGGGACAGATTAACGTTTCTTGGCCTCTAAGTGAACACATCTGCAGTGAAGCTTCAACATCTGGATTTCACATTGTGTCCCGCCACCACTGCTCTGTCTACACTGGGCATGAATACAGCTCAAACAAAGTCTCAACATGATGCTTTCCTTGTGTGTATTATACACACATGGATCTAAATGTATCAAGTTAGATTAGATTACACTGAACTTTATTAATCTCACAGTGGAGAAATTCTCTTGTTCAGGCAGCTCTTAATACAGAACAAAGTGCAGAAAGCAAAAAAATAAAGTGAGCATGCAAAAAAAGGTGCACTATGAATTATTTACAAGTAAAAGTCTAAAAGAGCAAAAAATCTGTAACATTATAAATCTAAATTATAAAAAATAAAAAAATAACAGTGCAAAACACAGGGGGCCTGAGAGCTGGCCCTCCTGACTAGCTTGTTCAGTCTCTTCCTGTCCCGGTCAGTACTGCCAGCTCCCCAACAGACAACAGCGTAGAGGATAGTGGAGGCTATCCTCCACATAAAATGTCCTTAGCAAAGGCCTGCACACTCCAAAGGATCTCAGTCTCCTCAGAAGGTCCATGATGTCCATGATGACTGAGTGGTACTCCAGTTCCTTCCCTTCAGACTCACAGCCCACAATGGCTGAGTCGTCAGAGAACTTCTGGAGATGACAGCTCTTGGTGTTGTGAGTGAAGTCTGAGGTGTAGAGGTTGAAGAGGAACAGTGAGAGCACCATTCACTGAGGGGCCCCAGTGCTGCAGACTACCACCTCAAACACACTTATGCAGATGCACGCACTGTGGCCAGTTGGTGAGGTAGTTGATGGTCCATGCAGTTAATTGTCCATCCACTCCAGCTCCCCCCATCTTCCCTTGCAGCAGCACTGGCCAGATGGTGTTGAATGCGCTGGAGAAATAAACAAACATGACTCTCACAGCCAGGTGCAGTAGGTAGATGACAGCGTCATCCACCCCATTGTTTGGCCTATAGGCAAACTGCAGCAGGTCCATCACGGTGCTCACCACGGAGCGGAGGTGGCCGAGGATGAGCCTCTCCGTGTTCTTCATCAGGTGGGAGGTCAAGGCGATGGGTCTGTAGTGGTTCGTCTCCTTTGCGTGTGTTATCTTAGGAACCGGAACCACAGGGGAGCTCTTCCACAGGACAGGGACCTTCTCCAGGCTGAGGCTCAGGTTGAAGATGTACCTGAGCACCTCACAGAGCTGGTCTGTACAGGTCCTGAGCAGCCTGGGGCTGATGCCATCTGGTCCTGCAGCTTTCCTGTTCTTCAGCCTCCTCAGTTCTCTCCTCACCTGAGTTGATGTAAGGGACAGGGGGGAGGTGGGGGGCAGCAAAGTACTGGTGATGGAGCCCGCTGGTGTGGAGTGGAGATGGGGGTAAGGGAAGGTGAAGATGAAGGTGGTCTTGGCAAGGAGTGGTAGCTGCTGGACTAAAGATGTGTGAAGAGGAGGGAGGAGGGAGGGGGGCAGAGGGAGTGGGATTAGAATCAAATCTGTTGAAAAACATTTAATTCATTGGCCCAGCACTGGTCTCCATCAGCTGTCCCTCTGGCACCACACTGTCCAAATCCTGATATGTCCTTGAGTCCTCTCCACACGTCCCGCATGTTGTTCTGCTCCAACCGCTCCTCCAGCTTCTTCCTGTAGCTGTCCTTGGCCCACCTGATCTTGTACTGGAGTTCATGCTGAACTCTCCTCTTCCTCTTGTGTAGCAGGACTTTAAGCTCAGGGATCACTCAGGGCTTGTTGTTGGAGAAACACTGTACCCTCCGAATTGGCACAGTGCTCTCCACACAGAAGTTGATGTAGTCCGTGATGCAGTGGGTCAGGCCGTTGATGTCAGAGTATCAGTGCACGTTCCAAATTAAATGTGCAATGTTTAAAGAAATTTGGAAACATGAAATAACAGTGTTTGGGATGTTTGTGCCAATCCCAAGCCAAGATAAATGGACAGGGTTGCAGAAAGTGCAACATTCATAAAACCTAAATGTAAAACTTGCTGTGGTGACTCTAGAAGGTAAAACAAAAGATGTACAGTATTTTAAAGGCATGGGGTATATGTAAATATATAGACTGTTTGATAGATTATGTTCAGCTTTTTGTTGGGGAGGGAACAACACATTTCTCTCATTTCCATTAGCACACCAACCAAAATTTCCCTTCCCTTGAGTGCGGTTTGTACACCAGTCCAAAACATTAATATTCCTTGCAAACTGAACAATATTTTGTCCTCTTGCTATACTATTAAATATCCACCCTGCAAAGCCACAGCACAGACTGGAGTTGGTATGTCAGAACACAGACCATAAGAGTGAACAGTTTGACCTAAAGGCTGTGTGAACCTATGTCTTCACCAAGTAATTCTGATCAAACCAAAACAATAACAAAGGCCATAGGTGTTTTTATAACTGCGGATCTATGCACATATTCAGTTGTTGAGAATTTAAGGTTTAAGGTATTATGATGGTAATTAATATGAAACTTCTAATGCTTATTTAATCTCTAATAATACATTTTGTTGACATTTTTTATGAACCGAAAATGTACCAAACCAGAACCTCTGAAAAACTGAACCAAACTGTGATTTTAGTAAATCATTACACCCCTACTAACTTATGTCACTATTTTGGCTCTCTGAGCTGAAAAGTTAAACTCTTAATAACTTTAGTTGTAAGTTTGAAGGTCATTGTAGTCTTATAGTTTTTTTCTACCTCTTTCATTCACATACATGTCTGCTACCCATGTCTTTCCCTTTTATTCCTCTCCTGCCACTCTCTATTAGGTGACAAAAGACCAGTTCAAAGTCCGTATCAAAGCCCATCTGGGTTTGAAATCTGTCTTTTCCTGCCTCCCAGTCATCATTTTGGTGTGTGCATACAGAGAGTGTGTGCTGCTGCCCCTCCCCATCACTTACAGGAGGCTTTCACAAACTGCTCCAGCCTCCAGGGGGGTGGCTAGATAGAGCATGACCCAATGCCATGCTGGTCAGCTTCATCAAGACTCCTGATGGCTAAAATACACAAGGAGAGTACATCAACTTTGGTTTTTGGTTCTTCAAAAGAAACTATATACTTTCATCTACAATACAGTAAAATCCACTTTATGGTTTCAAATGATTTACAAAAACATTATGGTGGCAAAGTGGTTAGCACTGTTGCCTCACAGCAAGAAGGTCCCAGGTTATTTTCTGTGTGGCGTTTGCATGTTCTCCCCTTGTCTAGGTGGGTTTTCCCAAGGTGTTGTGGTTTTCACATCAACCTAAAACATGCACAATAGGCTAATCCTCCCGCTAGGTACTCCAGACCAGGATCCTGGCACAAGATCTGGAGAAGCATCCCCAGACGCTTCTCAGTGGTCAGCCACTGCTTTTGACAGATGGACCCAGCAACATTGAAGGATGGATGAAACAAGCATAACCATAACCTTAAAATATTTACATTATTAATGTTACTGATAAATGTATTTATTTATTTATATGCGCAACATACCAAAAGATTACACACATTCATCTGATGGAAGTACATGCTTACCAATGAGATGTTATGTATAACACTGACCCAACAGTAAAACTGATTGTGGCGCATCCGTTTGACAAATTCCTTAAATGGAAGAAAACAGCTGTGGGTCTATGAGGCGTAAAAAGCTCAGGATGGCACCATTTCCCTCTGGGGAAGTACACATCCTGAAGGGTATATGCTCTCAAACATGTTTTATAGTTCACTGTACTCATGCATCTTTTCACCAGTCAAACAAACTACTCTCTCACATACTCCTTCACTACTACAACACTAAAGTCTATGTTTCATTTTGTTGTACAATACCCACTTGCACAATCTCCTGAACTTCTACACATGTCTTATAGTTGATAATATTATAACTGTAAGCATCTATTACAGTTGCCAGACCTATTGAAGTATAGCTAATGGATTGATAACATTCTCCAACTGCTCTACTGAAAACACTTGCAAAATCTATCTTGCTTTCTTCTACATACATATTTACATTTACATATACTTCTATTACAAAGGATATAGTGCTTTTAAAGACAAATTGATTGTATATAGTGCCCAGACCTGAATTCAAACTGTTGATCTTCTCGTTACCTTAAATCTGTCAATGGTAAAGAATCCACTAAAACAAATTATTTTTTTCTTTACTGGAGGAATTAGTACCTTTTGTGTTATGTCCTAGTGTTACAAAATCCTTTAGAAAAAAATCTTGCATCTAGACAAGATCCACACCAAAAAATAAAAATATACATCAAAATCTGGCTACTTTTTGAGTTTATTGAGCTGACAGACCAACAAAACCAACCATCAAACAACAACCAATCCAATATGGGCAACATAATAACATCCTTGGCATAGAGATTTTAGAGTGCTACTTTTAATTTTAGTTCTACATTGCTCAAAAGCACTTACTATATGTATATTGGAATATAGTTCTTAAAAAAACAAATTCACACAGTATGCAGATGCTTTTTTCAGCTTTGTTTTTCTTGCCTCATTCATAACACTGGAGAGCGCTTGACAAAACCACTGTTAAACTCATGCTTACACAACAGCAACTCATGACCTCTGTCAGCGTGGAGGGGATGCCAGAAGAAGACAGATGTGTGCTTTTGTGAAAATGACATAGACCAGCTTCTTTCACTCGTACCTATTTCCTTTTAAGGCAGCATTGAAATGGCCTACATATAAATCCTCCGGGCCACACCTCCGCTCTCAGGCCAACTCTAGACCCAGGGTTCCTAGCAGCAAACTTAGTGATGACAAGACCATTCCTAAGTGGCTCAGAGGTGGTGGATGCACTGTGTGTAATTGATCATAGTCATCTGCAATAAGGATACGTCAGCATGCCAGCAAAACATAAAAAGGAGCTCACCTTAACATCAATTTCCATCCTGAATTCGCTCCAAACCTCAAATCCATGTGAAGTAGTGCTGTGTGAATGGATAAGCATTCCTTCATCTTCTACCACTCATTCAGGGTTGTGGGGAAGCTACTTTGGGCCTAAGGTAGGATACGTCCAGGGCAATGGCCAGCCAATAGCAGGGCTGGCTCTAGAAACATGCAGAGCCCGTCAAGCATTCATTCTTACATTTATTCTCACATGAATTCACTGGAGACAACTTAGGACAGAGAACAGGAATGCTTTTCACTCTGTCACCATGCACTCAAGTTGAGTCAGGCTCCATATTATACTTCAGAGGAGCTGTGTACTAATGTAGCGCTCTTAGAGTTCCTGGAGCGTATATGACCAGATGTCAGCTAAATATTACACATTACCAAAGCCATCCCGAGACAAAATATCATAATATCAACAAAAAGGCTCCATATTCTTCTTCTTAAATGGTGACAGTGGTGCAGAAAGTTAAGTGGTTGCCTGCTAATTAGAGGGTTAGAAGTTACCCACATTCCCTACACCAGTCACAGTATGAGGCTGGTTGCAATAAGAAGAAGAAAAAAATATTCAAAAACATAAAAAAAAATTGCAATAAGCTATAGTTTCAATTGAAATTAAAATTATGATAGTATTACTTCAGAAAACAGCTGGCTAGCATGCAAATGTTAAAGGCTTAAAGACAGAGCACGATTTTGCAGTTCCCAATTGATTGTTCCCAATTGATATATATATATATATATATATATATATATATATATATATATATATATATATATATATATATATATATATATATATATATAGATAGATAGATAGATAGATAGATAGGAAAACTGTGGAAGACTGTCTTCTTTACACCTTTAATGGTTAATCCTCTCAACAGCTGCAATTCAAATACACTACTACAAAAGAAGGAGTAAGAATCCCCATTTATGACCTGAATGTCATGGAGAAAGGGACTGTCTTCCCAAAAATGACTAACTTTTTAATTTGAACTGACATATAGTTGTTTCTTGTTCATTCTGTGATATGATTTGTTTCAGTGATACACAGTCCTGTTACATTCCTTACTGTATGTGAATTAACAGAAAACAAGATGTATTGAGCAAAGCATTACCTCATCCGCACACTCCCTGACTGCACTGGATCACTCTGTCGATGAACTTCTGAGCGGTTCACGAGATGCCTCTTGATCTTGTGGTTAAATCTGAACACTCGGTGTTGCCTGAGTGATCACAGTGGCTCAGGGATGTGGGAGTTGCTTGTCAAATCAGACAGGTAGATAGGATGCTGACAGGCGGCGAGGTAAAGACACAGGGGAGCACAGACCCGCAATTAGAGCCGATTGATTTAGGTTGAGGAGCCACCCACGTCCGTCTTGGCGGGAGCCGAGTCGAGGCCAGCAGCTGTGAGAAGCACCAGGTTAATTAGAGCTGTGTAGATCTGCTCCGGAGTGTGCGCTGCGTACTAATGTAGCGCTCTTAGCCTTCCTGGAGCGTATATGACCAGATGTCAGCTAAATAACACACATTACCAGTGCCATCCCTTTGCACACCCAACCACCAGTACACATCCAAAGGCATAAACAGTATTTTGTATCCCGTGAAATAATGCCAATATAATGTTTTGGTGTCTAACTTCAGGTAACTTAATATGCCATATTCAAATAAAAAATGGTAGCATTGGAGCATTTTATAAACAGCTGCCTACATCATGCTAATGCCAGGAAAGTTATAATCAAAAAGTTATAATGTTTTTCTTTCTCTCAATTGTGCTTGACTTCTCATCCTTGACAATTAAATACCATTTGTGAATCATCAATCAGCATGTCTCACAATGGTGAAGAATGCTAAAGAAGAAAGAAGAAAAAAAAAATCCTGAATCCAGACTGTTCTAAACCCACACCTAAAATGAATCGAAAATGTTATCAAAGTCTGATCATTATATTACTTTTTTTCTCTGTAACTCTTCATGACGTATTTTTCCTTAAGAAAACATGTCTCGTCTCAACCTTGTTTTCAGATGCTTCATGCAAATAGTTTTCCTGCGAGATTTATAAAACTGGAGAGCTTGAATTTCATTTCAAAATACAAATACTGGTAGAATTGACAGAAACATTGTGCTAATGCCAGTAAAGTTATAATCAAAAGCATACATTTGTTTATCTTTATCTCCACTGGTCTTGACTTCTCATCCCTGACAAACAAATCCCTTTGCAGACCCAATCCATTATCCCAACATATCGCCAAAAACATAAACTGTATTTTTGCACACAGTTAAATAAAGCCAATTTACACTCAGTGGTCACTTTCTTAGCTAAACTTTCTGTGTTCTGCTGCTTGAGCTCATCTGCTTCAAGGTTGTTGCGTGTTGAGAGATGCTCTTCTGCAGACCTTGCTTACTGTTGCCTTTCTATCTTCTGGGAGCAGTCTGACTCTTTCATTCTCCTCTGACCTCTGGCATCAAAGCTTTTTTGTCAACACAACTGCCACTCACGCTATATTTTCTCTTTTTCTGACCCTTATCTGTAAACCCCGGAGATGGTTGTGTGTGAAAATCCCAGCAGAACCGAAGTTACCTATCACCTTTCTTCTCCATTCTGACCCAGGTTTGTTTTCAACGTTCAAGCCTATATGCAATGAATTGCTGCCATATATTTGACTGGTGTGTCTAATAAAGTGTTTTGATGTCTAGAGCTCTTAAAGTAACTTCAAATTTCTAATGCCATAGTTCAAAATATAAATTCTCAGGGTAGCATTGAAAAAACAAAAACAAAAAAACAAAAAAACAAAAAAAAAAACAAAAAAAAACAAAACAAAAAAACAGCTGCCTACAT
The DNA here is from genome assembly GCA_020698575.1 of Bostrychus sinensis. Lineage (NCBI taxonomy): Eukaryota > Metazoa > Chordata > Actinopteri > Gobiiformes > Eleotridae > Bostrychus > Bostrychus sinensis. The sequence continues at coordinate 17,410,736 of CM036255.1, forward strand.
CATGCTAATTGCAGTAAGGCTGTAATCAAAAGCGTGCGTTTGTTCATCTTTCTCTTCATCGTGCTTGACTTCTCATCCCTGACAATTAAAAGGTACCAATTGTGCATGTCATTAATCAGCATGTCTGCGTGGCACTCTCCAATTCATAGCTGTCAAATGCAATGGGCAGAAAGTAATAGGTCACCAATTATACACAGGGAGCCGTGTAAGTCATCCATGATGGCGGGTTTAAACAGAGCACACACTGAGATCTCAGCCTCAATTGAACAATTTCTACACATTTACGCAGAAACACAATTTACCTTTCACTTCTACCCCAGAGGGATCGTCTGACAGGAGCTGAGGTGGGGGAGAGGGTGAACCAGGAGGGAAAAAGAAGATGGGGGAGTGCCTACTTCTTAAAATCCTTAACAACAAAGCTAAAACACAACAGCTGCAGATTTGAAGAAGGGTGGCATATACAGTAGCTGCTAGTTTTCTTGCATGATAAAAAATACAGAAATATTAGTAAAATAGTAAATATAATCTATTGGAGTGTTTCTGCTGGAGCACTACAGTAGGGGACATTTTGCTTCAAGAACATCTAACTGTACTGTACTGTACTGCACTGTACTGTACTGTACTGCACTGTACTGTACTGTACTGCACTGTACTGTACTGATGTTCTGCAAGTACAAAAAGTAGTTGTGTCTCTCCTGTCTCTACATATTAACTGTACTTGTAAAACATGAATCTTCTTTCCTTTCATGTTTTTCTGCCCAGGGTTGCAACAGCAGATTGTCTGCCTCCTAGTGTGCAGTCATTCACATATGTGTTTGGCAATGTTTTACGTTGGATGCCCTTCCCTCTGTTTATCCAGACTTGGGACCAGAACAAAGAGTTCCTACACACTAGTTAGTTTTAAAAACATACATGGATTGCCAACATATAATTTAAAGAAAAAAGAGTAAATCCTGGTATAATGATGTAAGAGGCTGGTTGTAAATGCTGCAGTAAACACCATAGGCCTACTATTTACTGTGTAGCCCCAGCTGTCTGTAAAAGCACAAATCTTAACCAATTTCCAATATTTTAACAACTCGACTTGTATGTCACAAATTTTGTTTGTACAAAGTATTTCATGCAATGTAAACAACAAATCTTTGGATTCGATAAGTGACAGATGTACAGTGCTGACCTAAAGCAGAAACAGATGTGGCTAATAAACTAGCTTTAGAAGTACATCATTATGTAGATTTGCACACTTTTAATATGACAAAATATTTCTTTTGTGTACTTTTCATTTTGAATCTCTTCTTAAATCTGCATGGGTAAGGATTTTCTGTTGTTCATCTAACACATTTAGTTTAGCAGTTTAGCTCCACCTTTTAGAAAGTGGACTACAGAGATGGGATCCCTCACTGACCACAGGAAGGAAGAACATCTTTTCTTTTTGTATGTCTTTGGATGATGGAAACACCCCTGTACTGACCCGCACCGTACTGTCCCAGTGGTATTTTAGGCTCACCTAGAATGAATAGGCCATTTCTTCTTCTACCTTCTTTGTATTGAGTAATTACTATACTGATTATTTTCAACTACCTTTTTATTTGCCAGCACGTTTCATTTTTGATTAGAAGCGAAGCCTTGCAGAAACACAGTAGATGCAGTGCAGTGCAAACATACAGGCTATGAAGTGATGCAACCCACATATGAGTTGAATTGAGCATGTGGGATGGAGAGCTCAATGATATAATTGCCACCAGATGTAACGGCCTGTCGAGCTGCGAGTTCTGCTTTCTAAATAAACAGGCTTTTATGAGTCATAGCCTTATAGTGGTGACGGAGCTCCGGTTTCCCTTGTTCAAACACAAATAAATAATCAAGAGCTCCCCCTTAACATTCCGCTGTGACCGTTCGGTTCGTGGCGAGCTGTCAACGCGAAGAGTATGGCTCAAATTAGACCAGAGGCAAGGAGTAAAACAGTAATCTTTTTCCAGTGAGAATCTTGTTTTATTTGTTGCCATTGTTGTTGTGGGCCTAAACACAGTGAGTAAAAACACTCGCAGCAGCATATGACGGCCTTCTGCAAATGTTTTATGCACAGTGTGACAGAGTATAATGATGAACATGCACTAATCTTTAACTGTTTCGTGAAGCAGGGCAACAGAAACACGATCGAATAAAATGTTGTTTACATGTATCCTATCTGTGTTAGCATCTTGGCATTTAGTCTGTTACCAAATATGTTTGCTCTGACTTTAGATAAAAGAGCAACAAGAGATCTTTGATCACCATAAGGCCATTTGAATCTGGAACAAACATAAGGCAGTAATATTGACTTTCCCACGAATACATTTATATTTTTTCTACAAACAAAAAGATCAGAAACATCAAAAAATACTTTTAGCTTTGGTAAACAACCTCACTGGCCATTGATTTTCTATCGAACTGGATATACAGTAGTTTCCCAACTTTCAAATGTGTAACTATTATTGTTGCACACATTTTACCATGCACCAGCTGACCTATCTGAAGTTTGTTTTTTGTTTTTTTCAACTTTAACAAACATTAATTTATACATATTAGGGGTTGCAGGTGGCAATAGTTGCTGGTATCCCAGCAACTATGGGCCTTACACCCTGGACAGTGGCCAGTTAGTCAGTCACTATGGGTAATTTATATTCAATAATTTTCCTAACACATGCATTCCTTTGGATGATGGGAGGAAGCAGAACCCCAATAATACGGGAAGGACATGCAAACTTCATTTATGAGATTGTGGGTCATCCAGTTTGAACCTCTGACCTTGTTGCTGAGAGGAAGAAGTGCTCTACCACCTGGCTTCAACAAATACAAAATATTCATCAGAGCAGTTTTGTCTATGCTATGAGCAGAAGTCATGGAAAGAGTATGTTTGCCAAGTTGATCTATAAGTACTTTACTGCATTACCATTGGACACTAGTGGAGTTGGCTGTAACACATACAATTTGTTGCCTGTTATAAAAAAGTATTAATATATCCATCAAGTTACCCTCTCGACTGTAATGGCTGAAAGTCCAGACTCATGAAGTACATTAAGAAATACACTGACTGAAACACAACTGGTTGCCTATTCATTGCGTTTCCATTATGCATTCATACTGTTAAGCAAACGGCAGCCCTTCCCTCTCCCCCTCCGCTCTCATCACATATACAATTATCCACTCAGAGTGCCCCGGCCCAGTGTCAGACCTGCCCCGGCCCGGACGTCACACGTACATTAGCCCTGTGAGCTATGAGGTACTCCTTTTCTCTGTCCATATGCCAGCAGGTAGGATTTTAATATTTGACGTCCAAATTATAGATTAAGGAGACAAGTTAATAGCCCACAAGTGTGTGAACATGTATCGAAGGCAGTTTGTGAAAGGAAGGATTGATAGATACAACACATAATCTACAAAAAAAAAAAAAAAAAAAAAAAAAAAAACTACATAAAATACTACTGTTTTATTTTGAATATGATGTGCAAAGTTTGCTGAGTTTAGGTGTGAGCCCAAGCAGATATCTGTGTTCAGACTAATTATGAAAGATTAGCCATGCATTAAAGTGATGAGCTGTGTAGGGGGCCCATTTACCATAATGGCCTAATGCAGTTTAGGAAGGGGGTGAGGGGATGCAAAGCAAAGAATATGGACATTTGATAAAATGTATACCATTGTGAACACATTTCAGTAAAAATGATATATGTCTATATAATATAAACATTTAGCTTTTGGGTTTTAAGTCAGTTTAAAATGATTTATCATGTGTAAGTGAAAGCTGTGTGATGTTTAATGTGTTTTTATGATGTACAAAAACACATTAAACTATGTTAAAAGTAAAAACTAGAAGCCTTCAAAGAATGTAGACCTCTGCCAAGGCACCGTCCTATTTCACAAGTGTAAAAATATAATGCCCAGACCTGGACTCAGCCTCAAAGATCTTTTAGTTCAGGAGTAAATGCTCTTTACATTGAACCACAAAAGCTGTATATCTCATAATGTTAAAAAAAAAAATCTACTGAAACCAATCATTGTTTTTTAGTGAGTGAAATCAGTATCTTCAGTCTGTGTCTCAAAACACAAAACTTACATTTCACAACATAATATATGTTATAAGTTAACAGCAGAATAGGGCATAAGACTAATGAGGATAAAAGTGTTCATCAGGGTTAATCATGAAAAATCTAAATAGCTTGAAGAGAGGAGAAACACAAACTGCAGAAAAGTAAAGCAAGTACTGGCCTGGTCTAGAAAAATGAAAAATCACATAAAATGATGGTTCAAAACATACACAAAAATATATTTTCTCAGACAAGGCGGTGCCATTATGAGCAGCGACAGATTCCAAAACACGGTCTACTTTGTATGCATTGGCTGCAATCTGCGCTGTTGCTGCAGACTTTTCTATACATAAATAAAAACAGAGAAACAATCTTTACTGGTGCCGTCAATGTGGAAGACTCAAAAGATACAAAATTGTTCACGCATTCAGAGTGAGAAATAGAGAAACTGGACTCCGACTTCAAAAGTCAAAACAACATTTCCTTTTTGAGTGTTTAAAATGGGATGCAAATTAAACTATGCAGATGTATATTCCATTATATATTTGATGTCTTTAAAAGGACTGGTGCCATTACGGACATTTGTGAGGGCTACTGCATTTTTCTTTTGCTTGTAAATAGCTTGTAAATAGCTTGTAAATAGGTTCAATTTAGTCCTTTGACTGTAAAGTGAAACGTCTCAAATGAATTGCCTCCTCATGAAAAAAGCTGGGTTTGGATTCTGTCACATGCAATCACATTAAGAGTGCACTACATTCCACCTGTTCACTCCCCATTCAAGCACTGTCAATTTGGCACATTTCAAAAGCCTGTTGATTTTGAGCATAAGCAACGTTTCCCACCTCAAAACTGCCACTTATCTATCAGGCAAAACCAAGAAAGTGGTTAAAAGAAACCCACAAAACCGCACATTCACAGGGAGAATGGGTAGATCATTGATTGGATGAAAGAAATAGCCACGACTGACAGAAAGGTGTTAAAAATGCACAAGGACATGATGTAAAAAAAATCCCAGTGATGGAACTCCAATTTTCTTTGAAATGTATTGAAGTCAAGGCAGTCTTTTCAATCTCTCCCGTGTGCATTGTAAAGTATAAAAGATTTTTCTCCTCTTTTGTTACTAAAAGTATGCGGATGATTATTGGCTTCAATGGTGCAGTTGTGGAGGAGAAAGCAAATGAAATGTTGCTCCATGTCATTTCTGAAGTAATGAAAAACTTTTAAAAAGAAAATAGTTTGCACAGGGAAAGGGTCAAACCAAAATATCATCACCTTTTCCAGCCGTTAATAAAGCAAACTAGCTGTATTCTATTTTATAACACAATTAAAAACATAATAAAATGCATTACAATTACACGTTCATAATAATGCAATATGAAAGATTTATTTTATGTTGAAATGTCAAGACAAAACAATATTACAATGTGCCGCAGAGATGGACTACTAGAGTCTTGGACTTTGACTTGGACTCAATTCCAACTCTATTTTTCGGATGAATTGTTTGACACTCGTGACTTGATTCAAGCTTCAGCTTTAATGACTTGACCCTAACCCTTGACTTGGACTTGTGGACAGAAACCTTTGAATGTTTTTTTTTTTTTTTTTTTTTTTGTGAAATCAACAATCACAATCAACATCTCAGCATCACAGCCCTGAAGTATTCTGCTTTTGGGGACTCGACTTGGACCTCACCTTTTATTCATTTGGACTCAACTTGGACTTTACTTGAACTGCTTTGGACTGGACTTGAACTCTAATATTAGAACTTGCATTTAAACATACAATGACAAAATGTTTATGTTATTGCGACATCTTGTACATCAAACTTTGCAAGATAAATCAGTTTAATTTATTTACTATAAAATCTACTGTGGCAACATACCATAAGCTTATTGTTACAGGTCCTGTGTTTTCAAAGGACATTTTTGAAAGTAAGCCTGAAAACAAGTTTATTCCAGGTATGATCACTGCTGAGATCACGTTGGCTCAATAAATACATAAAACAGAAGATGTGGAGAAAGGATTTCCACATATTTCACCTGTCCAGCCTCCTGCATGCCGTCACTGTGCTCTGTAACTGCAGCCCGCCTCCCTTCTGTCCACAGTCAGATAAACAGCTCCACAACAGCTGGGAGTGGATCGCTTCATCCAGCCTTGGCTCACCACCAGATTTCTCTGCTATTTTAAACTCTTACCTCCTTCTCTCTCTCTCTCGCTCACTCTTCATTTAGTCCAAATCACAGCAGATAGTGTCAGTGGTGGAGTACATGTTTTGCTCCTTATCCCGCTGCTCTCTCCCCCGGCTGTTTTATTGGTAAAATCTGAGCGTCAGACATAGACACAGATGTTGAATTTAGTGGAGAGGACTGAATTGTGTGTTTGTTGTCTGCACCTGTGTGGAGTTGGTGCCAAGCTCCTGTTGAGCCGAAATGGGAGGTCCAAACATTCCCTGAGCTTCGCAAATGTCCCATTATTACAGAGCCTATTTTAACCTGCTGCAGCCTGCTGGAGAAGGGCCAGCTGCTAAATGAAGGGAGAGGTTGTGTTCATGCAAATACATGTAAATATCCACAGTGTGTACTACAATATATACTGTACATGCAGATGCACCAGCCCCACACTTACTGGCAATAAAATACTGATTTACCAACCAATGTGGGCTGCTTTTGGGGCCTTTTTATTATCTTTCAAAAAGATTAAATTAATCTAATTATAATTCTGCCACAAAGAGGGCCTGCACTGACTTTTCTGGCTAAACTGTGAAGAGCACTAACTTGTGATCATTTAGTTTTTTTTGGCTTTGGTCAATGAAATATGAAATGATTTTATTAAAAGTTTTTTTCAAAAAGATTGTAAGTGAAGCATCAACTTTTTAGAGAAAATGTTCTTGCCTCCGACCTCAGAAAAGATTGTAACTTTGTAAACTCTCTCAGTATTTGTAAAGGTTAGATGTTTTGTTTTAATGATATTCTGAGCATATGATTGATGGTTGTGGTTGTCTCCTGCAGGTACATTTAGTTTCATATGTCACATTCAAAATAAATAACAGATGGAAGACGAGAGAAAATGAAGCACGCAGGGAAAAAGGTAGGTGGGCTGGTGCAAGTTGAAAATGAACAAATGTAATGTGTGTGTGTGAGTGCCAGGGGAGCGGGGGACAGGGGAGAGGATGGAGCTGAAAATGAGTGTGAACGCTCTCGGAGGCTGTGGAGGAGCAGCAGATGGAGCGAGAGCAGTCGAGCGACGAACACAGCCTTTGTTCTCCTGCTGTCTGTCTGTGCGTCTGTACGTCTCTATGGACTGTTTCTGATGTGTTTAATAGTAAACAATACAAGCCAATACTAATGTCATACTCTCTGTATTCTGTATCCGTCTGTTTAGGCTCATGTCTATTATTTTAAGCTAAACACTTTTTAATGTTGTTTTTGGTATATTGCCACTCTGAGCAATATAACATGAGAGAAAAACATACAATATAAAAATAATTCAGAGAAGGAAAAATGTAATGGATTTATCTGTATATACAATGCTGAGATACTATAGTAGTGTTAACACTGTTGTTGTCCATGATGCCCCTGACATTACACCCTCTGCAACTGTGGCTTCAGCCCTAACAAACCTAAATAAAAGACAAATTAGGATGCTTTTACATGAGGACATGGACACGATTGTCCCTTTTCCCTGTCTTCCCCTTGCTGTCCCAAGCCACCCTAAAAACCTGAGCATGGGTGACTCTTAAAAACATGCCAGAACTGAGCTTGCACATAGTGCTTCTCCCTGTGACATCTTCCAATCCTGCCAAACCCAACAAACCATCCCATGCTTGAGCACTGTATGCTGTTCTTTAGAGATTAAATGTTGGAATTGTTGATGCATTTAACATTTTACCTTGACCTCAAGCAGCAAAAATCCATGCTCAATGATCTCCCCACTGCCACAAAATTTACTCTTTACTTGCATGTATGATGTGTTATAATCTTCTGGTGGTTGTTATAAATGCTTATTCCAACCATAAATAAAACCTCTACAGATGAATTAGTGGAGGTATGTGAGGTGCCCTCTGAAGATCATCTCAGTGTTCTCGCAGTAGGGAGGGCAGTGCCCTGCAGTGAACAAAGGATTAGGAGGAGTCTGTATGTGGGTGTCTCTCAGGGCAGACACTGCCTGGGCTCTACTCTCTCTCCATCCATCTCTGCTGCGTTCATGTGAGTGTGGACATGCACACGCTCTGATGCTATCATCATATTAACATAGATGACAATCTGGCGCGAAGGTGCTGATCAAAGATAAATTTCCCTCCCTGGCTCACCTCCTGTTAATTACACCATCTGTGTAGGAACGCAGCATCCCGAGCGTGGGGGAGGCCAATCCGTCAAACTCTCTGCTCTCCGGCGCCGACAGGAATTCACAGGAGACTGATCGCCTCCAACCTTCACATAGGTTACACACACAGAGCTGTGAGGGCATGCACTGTTATTCCTCTGGAACATATCTCTGTATACACGTATCCCCCACATATGTGTAAAACACTAATGTGTAGACTATGAGCACAACCCTCGGCTCACCTCTCACCACCAATCACACTCTTCTCAGCACCTCTCACATGTCATTTCAGTCAATTCTATGACAATGTGACATTTGGCCTGTGTCAAGTACAGCTTATACTGACTTATATTATTAATTTAGCTAAGAACCAGGAGTCCACTACTTCAAGTTCAGTACCTGGACTCAAACATGAAGCAGGTGTGTAATTGCCAGCAAAATAATAATCGTCATTTTGTTTCTAAAGTGGGAAAATACTGTATGAAAACACAACTTACTTATATTGTGTATTGTGTATTTTTGTCATTGGTGTGACAGTATACATACTTGTATACATGGCTTGTACACATATTATTCATATTTAGGCTGATAGTAATTCTATTAAAGGCTAACAAGGTAACCACATTAGTGTTTACATCAGGTTAATATGGATGTCACTCACAAAGGTTGTGTCCTAATTGATAGTTATACATCTGGTAAATATGAAATCTAATATGCCCACTCCAGATCAAGGCATTTAAAGGACGTGAATTGTATATTAAAAAGAGAGCTATTGTTCTCCAGTATAAGGTTTAGAGATATGGAAGGCTGACGGGGGAAGTGCCGCTACTCTGTGACCCAGGCTCGTGCCAGATGTGCAGGCTGTGCTTTACAAGGGGCAGCTCGGCATTAAGTGCCACTGTGACAAACAGGCACATGTCATTAGGCTCCTGTGGGATGTATGGATGCAGCTCTGCTATAGGACCCCACCCCCCTACCCCCTCAACTCCCCTCTCCCTTCTTCAGCCTTCATATATTCATGCAGCCTGTCATCACTCCATCAATCCTCCATCTGCTACAGACACACCACTGACACACACCTTCCTACCACTAATCTTTCACTGATGCTCACATACTGTCCATTTATCCTTCTCATCGCCCCATTTGGATTTTGTTCAGGTTGCAGTTCTTTCTTGTGGTCACCTCTTCTTACCTTACTCTAGTGAGGTGAACGCAGCTGAAATGGCCCTTTAACTGGAGGCACACTAATTATACCATAATGATTATTGACTACATTAAGGGACAGCTGCTAAGGGGCTTCTTGTAACACCAAGCACTCAGTTAGACAGTTCGTAGACCATTTTTGAACGAACGCTGCCTTTAGATGTTTTGTAAGCCATTCACTTATCTTTATGTGCATTTTCCTGTTAGGGGTTGCAATTCCCTGGAGCCTATCCCAGCAACTATGGGCCTTAGGCGGGATACACCTTGAACAATGGCCTGTGGTTTTAACTGCAGGGGCTGACGCAGAAACATACAGCAACTTGCTACCATTCACTAGGGGCAATTTTAGATTCATCCTTTTACATGCATGTCTTCGCCCTGTGGGAGGAAGTGTAGCACGGTGAGGAAAGGCAGACTCAAACCCAAGACCTCCTTGCTAAGAGGTGGAAAAAATGGAATGGATAAATACAAAAATACTATCATATAAGATAACATGTTTTCTGCTTTTTAATGTCCTTGAATGTATTTGATCCTTGCTGAGGTCTTAAAAATGTGCCTCAGCGATCGAGGCAAAATAAACAAACAGCAGGCGAAAAACACAACTTAAAACACTATTCACATCTTCACTGTGTAATTAATAACCTCATCAACCTCCCGCTGCAGTCCTTGGAGACGACATTGGATGGACAAATTAAAGTTGTTAAAGTGTGAGTGAGAGGCATTGATGTTCTGTTGTTCAGGCGTTCAACGCACACGAGAATCAAGGTCATCATTAAAATTTCAAAGGCTTCAAAGTAATACAGTTGTACGTATCGCTGAAATTGACCATTAAGAGGAAAAATTGCAGTTTAAAATATTCTCTTTCATGCTATGAATATTTTGCAAGGAACACTGATGGAGGAGTTTATAGTTGAACACTGAAAAGCATAATTTGGAGGCTAGTATAAAGAAAAGCATGTCAAAACTGAAGTATTTTTAATGTTAGGACACAGATCGGAAAATCATTAGACCTATCTCTCATCATCTCTCTCTCTTCAGTTCACATTCGAGTAAACCATAAAACCCACTAAAATTCTGGCTTTAGACAGTGTTCTAGATCCAGACCAAAAACTATATATTGGCCCATTACTGACATTGTTTGAAACTTTAATTAACATCTGACTATAACTTGTTTAATAATCTTGCTAACAGACTAACCCACAAACAAACCAACAAACCAATGTTGACAATAAACAAAACCTCCATTGTAAAAAATGTACAACAATATTTTACTGCTTCCAAAAACAAAACAACAACAACAACAAAGAAACAAAAAACAAAACAACAACAACAAAGAAAAAAACAAAAAAAACAAAACACTAATGGAACTCAAGAAATGTCTTTTTTTTGTTGTATACAACTCTAACATTCCATCAAGTTCTAAATGGTCAGTGGTCACATTTATATACCTTTATGGGTATTCAATGCTCTTTACATCAAGGAATCATTCACTCATTCACACACACATTCATACACCAGTGTGCGCAGACACTGAAGGCAAGGTGGGTTAAGTGTCTTGCCCAAGGACACAACAACAGTATGCAATGATGGGAGCGAGGTTTGAACCACCAACCTTCTGGTTAGTGGACCCACTGAGCTACTGGGCCGCAGTTCTATAAAATATTAAACATATTTGTTCAGTGTAAAAAAGTGTCTGTAACTTTTGGTCTCGGGTTGCAGTGCAACACAAAACCAAAAAATGTAAGACACAATGTATCTGTTACCTTTGACCCAGTGTAAGTTTCACTCTACATTCATGCAGATCATTTTGGCACACTGGCTCTCATTTATGATTGCCAGGCTCTCCCATGATCCTCCTGGAGCTTTCCCAGATGGCCTACAGAACTCCAGCCCATATCTGGATGGGCACTACTGCCAGGCCCCGCTCTCTCGCAGCACACACAGACTGGGACTTGGCACATCACTCTATCCCGGGACAAAAGAGGAACTTTTGGAGGTCATCTTGGTGTTGCGACCAGCTGCACTTTTATTGTTAAGGGAGTTTTGAGTTGTCAGTTGTGAAGATTGAGCAAAGAGTAAGAGAACATTTTTTGGCATTAAGGTCACACTATCCCTCCCATTATCTCACAAACATTGCATTTACATGCAGGGAGAGAAAATTGAACAATATAATGATAGTGCAGTTTATTGTTAACTATGATGCATGTATGGGTTACTGAGATTAAGCAGCACATTTAGAACAACATGAGGGCCAGTAGTTCTCACTCATTTTTAGATAAATATTCACAGTAAAGACAAATATTCTTGGACTCTTGCCACTGACTAATTTGTTTTTGGTTGTTTTGTTCTCTTGTTTTGTAAACATTTAAAACAAAGCTTTATATGCTTTCAGCAGGTACAGTTACCAAGGAAGAAATGCATTTTTCTTACTTTGTTATGTGACATTTTGTAAAGCTGAAGATTTACTTTTATATTAACAATGATTAACCCTCTGGGACTGTTGTGCCCATTTTATGCACTTTTCATTTTTTACCTGTGTTCATGCAAATGGCATGATTTTTGGTGAGATGGTGTCTTTTTATGTGATTTCTTTTTAATTTCCAGCTCACCTTCTACAAAAACTAAACAATACACTGTATACAAAAATTACTCTGTTCTGAACGTTCAGTGTGTAAAATGTGCAATTCATTTTGCCACTATAAAAAATATTAAATTATTTTATATTCTACTTTCATTGACATCTTCTTCTCCCACATCTGTGCTAACTATTGATACCAAAAGATTTTAACCCCTTAAAACTAATTTTTTTTGAGTTTGTGACCCTGTTTTGGGGTGAAAAAAACAAACAAACAAAAAACAAATTATATTTGTTTTTGTTATTTTCAAAATAATAAATGCTAAAGTGATTTTGTGTGTGTGTGTTGAATTATTACAGCCCACTGCATGTCAACACATAGATTTTTGTCTATTTGACACACAAAAAGTGAATATGTCAGATGTAAATGATAAAAAATAGGTCTCTGAAAGTAGAGTGGAATAATAATTTATAATATGTTTTAAAGCAACAAAATGAAAGGTTAATTTTACTAACAGCATGAACGTGGTTATATTTGAAGGGCTCCTGAGGGTTAACTCAGTAAATTAGTTGAGTTTGTTAGCATTTAGCACTACGAACATTTATTGCTGCTGGTAATTACACAGAGCAGCTGAAAGTGGGGCAGACGTCTGGTTATTTTTTGTGCATGTAAACAGACAAAGTGAGAAATCTTGCTGTGAGGGCTTAATCGAGCCATGAGCATAGTCCAAACTGCACCCTAGTGTACTGGGCAGAGGTTCCCAATATAGTCCTTATTTTAGTTCAGAACTCTGAATGTAACATTGGCAGAAAATGGGTGAAGATAAAGATAGAAAATGGAATTAAATGATATGGAAATTAAAATAGGCGTAAATGACTTGTGAGGGTGAAGGACAGAATAAATTGAAATAGACTGAGTTTGTAGGCACCTAATAAAATCCTGCAGAGATAACATAGGACTTTATGAGCAGAAATGTGGGATGTAGAAATATCTGGAACATACAGCTCTGGAAAATAAAACATTAATGCTGCAATTTATTCTTAAATCAGCCTCTCTGTGAGTAACAATTATTCCAGGCCAGTGTCTGTTAAATTCCTTCGCACACCTCACTCTGCTTTATGAGCTCACAGACCATCCTGGAAAGCTGAGAGAGTTGTATAAAGACTAGCTTGACTACAGTTACAGTCCAGAACCATGGCTGTCAGTAACACTTACCCTCTACTGTATGTCCTTCACTAGTCGAGAAAGGCGCGTTTTTTTTTTTTTTACTCAAGACACAACACCCAAAGAGCAAAGGCAGGATGTCTATGACAGCAAGACAAGTTGAAAAGGAATATGGAAGAGGGACACCACAGAAAGATAAGTGAAAAACAGAACAAAGAGAATGGCTGATTGGCACAGAGGTGTCCAGATCAAGAAGGGTACTGGACCAGCATCCTGGGACACACTCAAAGGGCTGCCCTGAGGGGAGTCCAGCCGCTGTGTTCGTCTCCTGAATACAGCGGCCTCCCTGGAGGATCCATGGAGCTCCTGCCGCACACAAAAAGAAAACGACTTTCAGTCATGTAGCCCGTCAGTGGTGACAGTAGAAGATTATAAAATGGGTGAGCAGTGAATGCAGAGGGGCCTCAGGAAGGAGGAACGGGACAAGGGATGCTCAGCTCAGGGTAAAATTGAATCCTACTCCTAATCTGTGACCTTGGATGGTAAAATGCATGGACAAGAGACTTTGTGATGGATTCTCCCTCCTAACTACCGAGAAACATATAATGATCAGTGTATCTACCAGTGGAATGTAACATTTTGAGATGTGACCAACCATCTAAGGGTGTAGGAAAAGTACTTATTCTGCAAAGTATTGCAATATTTTCTAATTTTATTATATATATATATATATATATATATATATATATATATATATATATATATATATATATATATATATATATAAAACAGAGGGGCGACTTGTGAACAGCAATGAACTGTTTAAAGACTTACTGTAGTATAATTCGCCATACCTACCCCCGCATTTAGCCTAGTGCAGCCTAGCTCATCTTGGCTATACCTGAAAATGAAATGAGGTCAACTCTGTTTGTAACTGACCATGCGTCAAACATTTCTTTATTCTACTTCCAGCATCAGATTGCAGCTTGCATTTTATTGAACAAGCCATGTGTTTGTCCTGTCTGCCCTGGGAGAAGCTCTCTCCTTCAATATGCTCTTCATAGGGTTTCTTCTTTTTTTTCCCACAGCTGTTTTTTTTTAGGAGGTTTTCCTTACGAAGAAGGAGGGTCTAAGGACATGGATGTCCAGGGTCTGTTTAGTTTAGTGTAGTTATTGTTTGTGTTAATTGTGTTTTATGTCTGATTGTGTGTTTATGTTTGATTAACTGTTTGTGAAGCCCTTTGAGGCGACTGTTGTTGTGATACTGGGCTATACAAATAAAACTGAATTGAACTGAATTTGTGTATTAACAAACAATTGGAAAATACAACTTCATCATTATCTGTTGCAGGTCTACATTTTTTGTCCAAGTTTGAGTTGGTAAAACTGTGTAGATACTGTTTCTATGTTTAAAACAATTATACAAAAATGTAATTTATGCTGATGAACCTTTGCAGCTTACCTTGTTGTAAGTTGTTTGACTCAGTGCCTCCTGTTTATGGATACAAGTTTTTACCTCAAAGACTTAGGTGGAGAGGCCTTTGGAGTGAAACCAGAAAAATTAATCTGATGATGAGATGATGAGATAAGCTGCTTTAATTACTTTTCCCTCCCTCGCCGCTAATATTGTTATTTTATTAGGCTCAATCTGATTCGTATGCATATTACTTCCACTGTTTTGATTTCACATTCTTTACTATCTTGTGGAGACTACCACTGCATGACTGCGCTCAAAATCAATTAGAGTCTGTGGTTCCCTGGTGAGCCTCTGGGGTGAGCAGGCCCCGCCAATTTTTAACCTTAAAGACACTGAAAGACAATGTAGTTGTTTGCTTTGAAGGGCGTCTCTGATACAGGAGATATTTGGTGTGTTTGGACTGATTTAGATACAGAGAGATGAAGTACTTAAGTCCAAGTCCTGGACTTGTGTTGAAGCATTCAGCTGATTTTTGAGACACTCCTGACTTGACTCAAGCTTAAGCTCAACTTGGACTTGAGTCATTACTCTGAGGACTTGGACGGAGATTTCCCACAGAACAGGATTTGGACTCAGTTTGGACACTTTTTTTTACACTGAAAGCAATGAAGTTGCTGGACAAAATTTCTAAAGTCTATAAAGACAAAAAGTCTATTAATTGTGTTGTTATAAGATAGGTCTATAAAAAACTAAAACTAATATCCCAGTCAACATGCCAGTGTTAGCAAAAATACAAATGTTGGTGCCTCAACTCAGACTTGAACCCCACTTCCTTTGATTTGGACTGTACTGGAGTTGGACGGGACTTGGACACTTTTTTATGTGACTCAGGACTCCAGAATTGCACTCAACTACATTAAAAAAAATTTGGGCGACTTGAATTTGAACTTGCACTTCAAATGTTATTTGGACTTCGGACCACTCATTAGTGACTTTACTTGGACTTAAACACAGAGAACTCGAGTGTGATTTGGACTCAAAAACTGATGACTCGACCACAACACAGATTGTTTAAGTGAGCACCCAATTACAATTAGATCTCACATATTATTATTACACCATGGATGTTTTTTTTAAAATGAAAGCTTTGTGGAAGGCTTGGTCACATATTTTGGTTTTACAAGGTGGGACCCCATCACACTGCATCTCTCACCAAAAAAAAAAAAAAAAAAAAAAAAGCCAACACCTGTATCATACACACCTCCCCAATGTCTTGCAATTCATTTGCTACAACTTCTCGTTATGGATCCATTATGGAACGAGCCCAATGCACCCGGGTGTAATGACACAGCCATGGCTCGCTGTAAAACAGTGGCATATGGCTAAACTACACAACATTAAACATTTTGGAGACTGTTCCTCCCTGGTGCCTCAATAGCAGTGTGCTCTGGCAAATAAACCATTACGCACTATGAATGACTTATGGTCTTATGGATGCCAACAGAGCTCAGCAGCACACCAATACAGAACAAGCTGCATCAGACACATTTACAGGGAGCCATGTTAAATTGAGAAATTATATACTTTTAACAATGGCACCAGCTCTGACCTCTGCTTAGCCTGATTTTTACAGCTGGTACTTAACCAGAGTGATGTAGAAAAAACACAGTAGATCCACACCCTTGTTCCTATTTCAGAAACAGCACACTCATAAAGGCAACAACACTTCATCAAAATGTTTATACAAAATGATCTTGTATGTAAATGTAAATTAATTTACAAGTGTTTGCTTTGTGGGTTATAAATTATAAATATATACAGTATCTGCCACACCAATCTTTACATAGATTTGGTTTTAATATTTTAAAAAGAGAAAAAAAAGAAAGAAAAAAAAAAAAAAAAAAAGCAGAACTCTACAATTTCTTATCATGCTTCTACTGTGCTGTCCAAAAATCCTAAACAGCATATATGCAGTATATGCTATCACACTGGCATCAATGGCGAACCAGGTGCATTATGGGAACTTAAATTAACTTGTTTATTTTTAAGCCAATGACTGTTTTATTGTCTTCATCCGATTAAGGTCATGTTGCTTTTTACACACCTCCATTCTAAACACAGATATCAGAGTCTATGTTCTTCACAGTGTTATGCTGAAGAGGCTCATGTGCATGTTCTTGTATGTGCACAGTATGTAAAGGACCTCAGTCTGGCATTCCATTGCTTTGTGATTGATGTGAACACTTAGGCAGGCGACAGAGGTCATGGAGCCCGATACCTGCTCCTCTCCTCAGCCTCCACCTCCCCATTCTCTCTTTCTCCCCACCTGGAGCGCCCTGAACCCTCTCCACACTGCACCACCTAATTATATCCTGGACGTGTAAATGTATTCATATTCATGAAGGCACAGATGCTAAATTAACTGTGGCAGGGACACGTCGCACTGAGCCGACTGCACAATCTGCTTCCTCTGCTTCTGTAACAGGGGAGGGGGGGTGGGAAGGTGGGGCGGGGGTGGGGGGGGGGTAGCTGGAGGAGGGAGAGAGAGTTAAACAAAGAAGGGAAAAAGAAAAGACACAAAGATAAAAACAAAACAGGAAGGCGGAGAATGGAGGACAGTAGTCACTTCAGGAAGTGGGTAAACAAACCTTAGCCACACCGTTATATCTTCAATTTCCAAAATTCCCTTAAGCTTGTACCATTCTTTTAGGAAACAGCTATTTATTGTTTTAATGTTGTAAATCAACAAGAAAATTATTGTCTTTTTTATCATGCATTCTCTTTAGGTACTCCAGCTTCCTCCCACGGTCCAAAGACATGCCTGTATTAGTGCCCATAGTGAATGAATGTGAGAGTGAATGGTCGTGTCAGTGTGTGTCAGCCCTGTGAGTAACTGTCATTGTCCATCTATGGTAACCTGGCAAATACTAAATTGCAATGATATTAGCAAAGAGTTGCTAACGTTATATCAATCTGGAATGGCTCCCTCTGAAAACATTTATGAAGGGGCTTTCAGTAGATTACTTGGAGGTGATTGGATAAAGTGCCAGCTTCATAGTTAAACAACAAACCGCTACAACAGTAAAACAACACAATCAAAATGTAAAAAAGATTTTTGCTGTTTTTGTAAATGTAGAGCAGCATACTTTGAAATTTTTTTGCTCTGCCATGTTGATAACAATTATTGCTAAAAATGCTTGTTGTTGTTGGCAAACCTAAAACCTGCCCACTCACAGCAATACTGCCACACCACTGGCCCTGCTGCCACAGGTTCAGACCCAAACGGACCAGCGGGAGTCTCACAGATGAATTTTTGAAATTTCATAACAGTCCAGCTTGCTGTGCAAGGTAACATCTATGGGCCTTCTGACTTTCAAATGCACATAGGGCAGCGGTGGCTCAGGAGGTACAGAGGAGGGCATTCAATAATCAAATGGTTGGTGTTTCGATCCCCTGCTACCCCCTCTACAGAGTACCCATGTGTCCCTGGGGCAAGACACCTCACTTGCCTTGCCTTCAGAGTCTCTGTACAATGGTATATGAATGGGTTTGTGCCTGTGAGTGTGAATGGGTTGAATGGTTTCCTTGATGTAATGTGCTTTAAGTGCCCATGAAGGTAGAAATGTTTTATGTATTTTGGCCAAACCTAACAAAATTCTTTCTGTAACCCTAAAGTATTGAACATCTATTGCCTTCTTCTATTCTTTTGTTTTTTTTTCTTTCTGGGGTCACCACTACAAGCAACCGGAGTTTTGCATATTGATTTCACATAAGTTTTACGTAGGTTTTTGGCACAATCTTCTTCATTTATCCAGGGTTGGTAGAAAGGGTATAGTGGCATGTGACCCTTTGTGGCAGATTCCCATTGTGGCTTGATTTCTGTACAAATTGCCTAAATACATCATCATCATTTAAAGTCTATACAAGATTCTACAAGACAAAATAAGTATTGCCCATTTACAAAGGTGGTATTTAAATTCTGAGTGTAGCAGGTCGACTGATGAGTGAAAAATCCAAAAGGCAGTGTGCATAAAACCTCGGAGCTGGTGCTGGCAGAGTGGTGCACAGGGAACTCAGGGCCAGATGGAGGGAGGTGCAGCGGTGCGCACCCAACAGATGGACGCTCCCATCCTGATATATGAAATTAATAACGTTTCTCAAATAGAATTCAGAAACAGGAATACATTACCTGAATTTTAATAACTGGTTTTCACTCACTCGTTATTTTTTTTTTCTTTGCAAAGAAGGAGGTGGGGGTAGAGGGCAAGATTTGCATGTCAGTATGAATAAACAAATAAGGCAATTCTCTGTCCAATTCTAATGAGTGGTTTTGACAATGGGAGGTAACATACGGAGAAGTCAGACCAAATAATTACACAAACGTACAGACTTTTCAACTGTCAAATTTAAGAATAAAAAATTTCAATCAATTGTTTTTGCCACGTTGCCATTGTGGAGTTTTGTGGTTCAACTGAAAGAGCATTTACCCCTGAACTAGAATAATTTTGAGTTTGAGTCCGGGTCAGGGTACTATATTTTTACCATTGTGAGATTTTGTATTATTAGATTTTTTAAAATCTGTCCAAGACTTTTGCACAGTACTGTATGTCCACAAAATAAAACAATACTTTAAACCTGGCTCTATACGATATTCAGGTTTGTTTTTACCATCATTCAAATATATTAATAAAACAAATATTCAGATTAACATTCCCACACTAACAAAGGCTTGAACTTGGCTTTAACCTTTCCCTCCTCTGCTCGAATGATGAAAAACCTCTTTGCTTGAACCCAGTGCGACTGGCTGACTTTCACATTTCTGCTTGAGGTCTTTTATTCGCTGCGTTTCAGAAATGGATTTGTATTTTTTTTTTCGCTCGTGGTTTTGGCTCCTTCCACAAAGAGTGTCATTCAGTGTTGGTTGGATTTGTTCCCACTGTAAAAAAAAGGCGAGCTTATTCACCGTTGCAGTGTGAGGTACAGCCACGTGATACAGGGGACATTCTGGGTACAAAGATCACATTTTACTATTATAGAAGAGATTTTATCAGACTTTATGTGCACCTCTGAAATAAACACACAAAGTAAGCAGATTGCTGGTCTGTGTGGTGAGTGAGGGCCCCAGTTGAGTGCTTTGTTCATGGTACAGAGCTGTGAATAATGCTGATCATTCTTAAATACAGTAAAAGTACTACTACTGCAAGTACTAAGTGCTATGAGCTCATGTCCCATATTAGGTTTATCTTCATGTACACATTGCAGACATTACATTAAACACATGAGAGCTCTGTGAGTCCTCACTTCATTGATGCATGTGTCTGAGACTGACCCTTGCACTCAACAATATCAGTGGACAAATTAGAAAATGTGGATTCTCTGGCACACATGGTCAGTATCAGAGCCAGCCTCTCTCACCAGCTTTGCAGAACCAAGCCATGCATCAGTCCAGATAACACAAGGTAATTCACTTGTCAGTGTTTGTTGTGAGTTTTCAAAGCTTTAGAATATGATCTGGACTTCATTTATTATTAATTATATTACATCTATTTAATAAACTGACCAGACTCATCTTTTTTCCAAGCTATTAGTCCATCTCTGTTGATTTGAGTTCCAAGAATATGCAATAAACAATTCCATTATGCATTAAACTACCTCTGAATGCTGCACACTAAATATCTCTGAACACTGGCCAGAATAGTCAAATCTTGTGAATGCACCCCAACTACAAATAAGAGGACATTTTTTCTTTTATTTATTTATTTTTTCTTTTATTTAATTATTTTCATCCAGGAAGACAGCTGAAGTTGTAGTAGTAATATATGTATTACTAGTGTTTTTTTACAAGGTACTGCTGTCTAAACTTAAAGCACTGAGCATCCAGTTTCAGTGGTGTCCCGGGTTGCCAGATACAGCGCGCACCCTCTCTTGTATGGCCATTGTTGACAATGCAAGTGACAAGTCCTTTGCTGTATGTTAGTGAATGTTGGTGTTCTTCAGAAGTGTTTATGTCACATATTATTTTGTAAATAGCAATGTTTTATTGTTAGCAAAGTAACTGTTCTACTGCCAAAGCTTGGTTGTTCTGATGCAGACTATATGTTGCTTCTTTTTTGTCATATTTTATTTTTGAATCATTGAGCCTTTTAGGTTTAGTACCCTTAGCTTAGCTTGCACATATGTATCTGGCAACCCGGATGTGGAGCTCTCGCTGTCTTTGTTAAGTGATGGAAAATATGAATAATTGCCAAAATACATCTAACCAATTGCCTTTTGACCAACATAATTTAAAAAGCATACAACAAAGCATTATATAAATCCACTTATGGTTGGTCAGGAAGGATAGATTTAGGTGAACATAGGTTTTGGGAAGATTTCAGACCCACTCCTCTATGCTAATATAGAGAATGGGTCCAGCCACCCACTGAAAATGATAATGACAACCTTGTTTTGGGTTCATTATCACAAAATACAAACCTCAAGGGGTCTGCCACAAGCCAATGTACTCTCTTTACAGTAGAGCTATTATTGCAAATATATTTTATAGTCTCATGTGTAGAAGATGTATTCTTTAACTTGAAAACTGAAAGTGAGCATCACTGAAGAAAAAAGCAAAGTGACAAAACTGATGAATATGCAGCCCCAAAGCAGATGAGAGTACTGTGTGTTGCAGTGTGTTGCGGGAGTGGTAGCACGAGGAACTTGGAAGAGGTTCAGCCATGACAGTCTGTTCACCTTCATGGTGGAGTGACAGATGGCCCGGCTAGCTCTCTGCAGTCAGCCATAACAGAGCAGAGCTAACATGTCAGGAGGAAGTTTTGGTGCGTGGGAGTTTTGACAAACCATAGTCAATCTGTACTGGATTTACAGACGTCATGTACACCTGTGCCTACAATAAACTTTAAAACTATAAAAAAAATTTGTCCTTTTCCACAAATTTCTCTAAATGTCTACTAGCGTCAGAGGTAGAAGAAGCAGTCGATATCTGTACACAGGTAAATGTTACTTCATAATATCATTAGTAAAATAACTAAAATAATAAGAAAGTATAGTGTGATGTTTATTTACAATTTTACAAGTACTTTTGAAAGTAATTTGCTCTTATACAACAAAATCAGTACTACTTCTGCTGCTACTACTACTGCTATTACTAATACTACCACTTATATCACTGCTACTACTACTATTGTTGCTACTACCCCCTTTAAGTCCATGGTCACTTTACTTAATAGCTAAAAATGCACTTGAGTAAAAGACTTCCTTTAGTTATATTGAAATAAAAACTACAATTCAAACCAACCGCAGTAAAAGCCACTCTCTGATGCCCATTTTTCACAACCTTTTTACCTCAAAAATGACCTCAAGTAAAAGTATATGCCAGAAAATGTACTCAGACAATACAAAATATAGATTAGTTCATTACTTGAGTAAAAATATCTAGTTATTTTCCACCTCTGCTTAGCATTAAGCAGCTCCTATGAGCGATCCTAGGTCAGGACGGGTGTTTCAAGGTAGGTTTTGATCCACAGGGGAAAAGGCGCTCCCTCCAAAAACAGAAGGCAGAAGTTGGCGAGGCGGCGTGCACATGGAGAGTGTTACTTACTGGTTATTGTGGTGGTCATACTGTGTCCCGTATGGCAGTGTATAAACGAACAGCATGCAAACACCTTCTGTCCAAACATCTGCGACAGGCACATTTTTAGGCTGCCGTCCAAAAACTAAAAAAAGATGGAGGTAGAGGAAAAAAAGTCACTCACGCAGCCTCGTCCCTCGCTCTGTTGGCTCATAGTGTTTCAGGGTTTATTCCAGGATAATTGGAGGAGCTGAGAAAGAAAAGAAGACACTGATACATCCCATCCAGAGAGTCAACATAGGGCTTTTACAGAAAAATACAAAGTGCTACCTGATTTTCTTTCCCATCTTAACAACCCCCAACTACCACAACACCAAAATATCTTTTCTGCTTACGTTCATCTTAATTCTTCTTACGTAAAACTGGGCCAATAAAGTCAGCATAGAATTGTACCCAGATTGTAACAAACTTGCAGTTCTTACATAATATTCACACTGCAATTTCTCCAATTTGTTTAAAGTTTTAAAACAAAAGACTTAGAACCTATTATTACTGTATCTGGCTCCATAAAGACAACCTTGCTGTGTAAAAACAAAATGCATTTTGAAAGGGTATGGTAGCCTCTGCTGGATTCACCTATGGTCACTTTGCTGGGCTGTGTAAGGGAGTCACATACTAATATCAGACTGGTGTGCTGGTTTATTTTTTCTTCTTAGTTTATTTTTGTGTGTGCATGTGTGTGTGTGTGTGTGTGTGTGTGTGTGTGTTGTAATTTGTATTGTTAAAAAATAATGACCAATTTGCCATCACAAAATACAAAGACATAACAAAAAAACAGCAACAACATAACTAGAGCTCACCAGAATCCTTGCTCAAGCTCTGGAGAAGGGTCCCCATGTGCTGCTTAGGTTTTCCCAGCAGAATTGGAAGAATGGGTCAAACACAGAGAACAAATTCCCCTACTGGGAGTATAAAGTCTAACTTAACTCAACTTACAAATAGTCAGCTCCAGAATAGGGCAGCTATTATTCAACGCCAATGCGAGCATCTGTGCAAGCATATAAAAATCCTTTGGACTTAACACATTCTGTTGGTTATTTCACACAGAAATATTACAAAATGCATTTTTACATTCGTGGGATGGTAAGTATGGACTTACCAATGTAACTTCAGAAGCAAGCATGACATATTGTGAAGGTATTATGATGAGTCTATTTAGTTTGAAAGACTATCACTGGTTGAAAACAAATAATATAAAAATTAAATTCATATATGCACTAAATGCATCTAAATGGTTTGCATGAAAAAATCATATTATAGTGAATGTTCTTTGAGCGTTGTCAGTACAGTCATGCTGGTTTACATTACTGCAGTACACTGCAGAGGTCCTGTGTCTCCTCTCTGGTTACTGTACCTCCTTGACAAAGATGTTTTTCATCTACAAGCTCCATGACCAAGCCAACTCTGTGTACACTATTCTGGCATAAGCACACAGAGCTGGCCAAGAAGGCGCCTGTTCAAAAATACACAAACCAAATCTCGGCTGGGCCGCTGCTTCTCAACACATCACGTCATGCATTCCTTCTGCTTTCACTCATTTTCCAACTTTTTTTCTTTTTTTTTGCCACTGAAGGTTTGCCCCTGAACATGACTTATAAAAGACATCCAGTGTCAGCCAATTATATTAGACTTTGATGGTTATAAATCAAGGCTGACCAATAAAAATGAAGACGGCCAAGTAAAATGTTGGTGTGTGAGAGTCGAAGTCGATTGTAAATGAGTCCAGATGGGCTGAGAGACTGCCACTGAACAGAGCTGGAGCCCATCACTAAATGTCTGTGTGTGTTTTCCCCTCATGCACACATTACAGCATCACCTCATTCAGCGGCATCAATCAAAGCTGAAGCTGTGATGTGCACAGGGCAGCTCTCCATCTCATTACTTAAAGACATTCTTTGGCAGCCTGAAAGCGCAAGCCCTGTTTGACTGGCAATGGCCACAATGACTATATACTGATACAGCTCCATACATATCTCAAATGTCTAATGTAAAATAATAAAAACATTATGTCTCTTGAGCTGTAACACACTGTAATTTATGTATTGTTGAGATAGATAGATATTTTACATACATAGACTCCATTTACTTGTTATGGTTACATGAGTCATATGTGTATTATGCTGTTATACAAGAACCATACTCAGAAACATTATGAAGGATTTGTTTAATATAGAAATCATAGAGAATTATAGAAAAAATACGCAAATAACTAAATAATAATAACAAAACAACTACATTTTTGAATGCTAAAATGTAATTATGGACCAGAAGGATGAAGCATTTATTCTGTAGTGTACAATTATGAGACAGGGGCTGGGTCTGTATAGCAGAAATACTGCATCTTAGGGAATTTCAAAGTCAAACATTTCTAGACATACAACAGGCACTGGGAGTCTCCTCATAAGGGAAGCTTTGGACGGTCATTATATTTGGATTTTGGTGAGTGGAAAAAAGACAGAGTTAGTGGGATGCAGCAAGATAAATCAAAACAGCACACTAGCCGAGTTGGTCAGTGACAAAAACGATAGACAGATGAGGGCCAACAGACAAAGATGGAGGTATATGTGAGCATTTAAAGATTTACAATGGAACACAACCTCAGTTTCAGTTGTCTGTCATACTAAAGTACAAAACCAGACACAAGATCTGCATTTCTCATTCGGCGATAAGACTGCTTTACAATGGTTCTTCTTTCAATGCTCATTTCATCTTCCAAAAATTTACAAGGGTAGCTTATGATCCAGCATGTGCATGGACCTCAATGTGGCAAAAATAACAAGAGAGTGTGGATTTATGAAAGACTTTTACATCAGGTCTACATGAGTTTGCAGGGTCAGCCAGTCTTGGCCAAGCTAAACAAGATTCCCCATTCTTCAGAGCGCTGCACTACTTTATCAGGCAGTAATGAAACAACATGAGGGCCGAGAGTGGAGAGACTGTTCGTCTGGTGATTCATGACTCTGACCTCTCTACATAATGCCGACTGAAAAGGAAATGCTCAGAGACTGGCACCCGATAAAGGAAGATTTCAGTCTGTATTTTTGTTTTTTGAAGCTAAAGGTTGTCGGCATGGTTTGTAGAAAAGATGTGGAAGAAACGCAGAGTTACTTGCTTACCAAGTTGGTCAGCTGTCAGTCAAAGCTGCAAAAACAGATCTATAATGTGATGTGGATGGAGAATGCCCCGGGCACTTTTCTATCTGACTTCATCCTACTTAACATTTTTGTTTTTTTCCTTTAGGATCTGATTAATGTACATATGACTGATTGGCTGTCTGTATGTCACTATGGAAATTACTAATATCAAATTCATGTATAGTGCTGCTGCTTTTTCTAAGCTAAAATATTTGATGATTTGTAAGGGCCCAAAATCCAGTAAACTTGCTGTTTGATTAAATGTATAGACAATATATCTTCTTTAGTTTGATGTATCTGTGGTACAAGATT
Organism: Bostrychus sinensis; assembly: GCA_020698575.1. NCBI lineage: Eukaryota > Metazoa > Chordata > Actinopteri > Gobiiformes > Eleotridae > Bostrychus > Bostrychus sinensis. The sequence continues at coordinate 17,436,559 of CM036255.1, forward strand.
GCAAAAAGAAAGTGACAAGTGCACAGCTTATAATATGCATATCACTGGTAAACTGGTCGTATCAATGGTGCATTCATGTGATATCCAGAAACCTGGGAAAACATTTTTTAAGTTCTCAGAGCGTACTATAAGCTGCTCTCACAGAAGTAACAGAATTGCATTAGAAATGCTAATTATTGCCATTAATTTATTTTACCCCAAATGTCTAAGCTCTTTGGCTAAAGCTATATTTACAAGAGGTTTTAAAAAATTCAGCCTTTTAGTTGTGAGAAGGCTAACGTTAAATCTGACTAGTTAGCTGTGTTAAATGCTAATTAATAACATTACTGACCAATAACTTTGTTAGTATCCCAACGTTCCAAGATAAAAGCACATGAACATAAACAAGTCGGGAAATCTACTTCTCATGTCAGAAAGACGAGCACCCAAGGACCACGTGAATGCAGCATTAGTTGTGGAAGTCACATAACCAGAAAACAACATTGAAAAGTTGAAAAGATTTAGACTAGATCCTCTAAGACCTGCTATGTAACATGACATTGACTCAACACAGCTATGAGAACAAACAAATCTCTTTGCATGATGCTAATTGTTGATAATAGCTTGGTGTTGGGGATGCAAACAGCAGGTAGTATGTTCTGAGGTGCCAATTGTAATATTTTTTCATGAAATATTAGGTGTAGCTTATTCCATATTTTTATAGTTTTAAGAATGCTTCCTGTCAGTTAAGGATGTAAGGTCATGGGTTTGATAAAATTATATTAAAACTTGCATGTGGCATTTTTGTTGAATACATTTGGCTTGTTTTAGCATGTTTGGCGTGTTTTAACTCCTGTTGCTAAATGGATCAGATTGTGTCACCTTGCCTTTCTTTTCTCACCTCTCGGAAGCATATCTTTGAGACATTGCATTGGTAACCCTTGAACAACCCCTATCCCTGTGCCAGCCCAGGACATACGCATCATCTGTTACACACCCCAGGAACTGTCAAGGTACACAACATTAGGCGTCAAGCCGTAGACAAGTCATACATCTTCTGGGTTTGGCTTGGGGGAAGTGTGTCCGTTCATGTCTCAAACAAAAGAGGCTATTGGTTAGTTTTGGGAAAGAGGAGGACCCTCATACGAGAGGACCTGGATCCTATCACTCAGTGGTTTAACACTAGCCAGAGCACAAGTGGCTACGTCCAGGCAGCAAATTAGGAGCAGGGCCTGCAGAGTGGAGCCGTGACAGGGACGTGATGCAAAACAGGCTGGCCGCTTCACAGATCACATGGATGGTGATAGGACAGGAATGTGTGAGACCAACGGGCAAGTCAGAGCTACAAGCTAATTTCAGTCATTAGCAAATTTGATAAAGTAAAATGGTAAAATGGAATAGGTGAAATAGTGTTACTGCTGTCCTCTGTGCTGTGGCTAATGCTAACGGTCGCACCAGAACAACTTAAATATTGTTGGTGGAAAGTGTGCGTGCTAAAAACACCAAAAATCACAGAGAAATGAGTCTTATTAGCAGGTTGCTGCAAATTGGCTAAAATGAACTTCATAGTTTGGTATATGCAGCACTTAGTACCTACACTATATTTCCAAAAGTATTTGCCCACCCACCAAAATAACTGAATTAGGATTATGGTGTGGGGTCGTTCTCAGGAGCTGGGCTTGGCCCCTTAGTTCCAGAGAAACAAACTCTGAATGCTTCTGCCCCAAGAGAATTTGGACAATTCCATGCTCCCAACTTTGTGGGAACAGTTTGGGGATGGCCATTTCCTGTTCCAACATGACTGCACCAGTGCACAAAGCACGGCCCATAAAGACATGAATGAGTGAGGTTTGGTGTAGAAGAACTTAACTGTCCTGCACAGAGTCCTGACCTCAACCTGACAGAACACCTTTGGAATTAGAGCGAAGACTGCGACCCAGGCCTTCTCATCCAACATCAGTGTCTGACGTTGGTAGACAACACATAGATGTCTGATGTAGATAGATGCAAAGAGTGGGCCGACGTCATATTAAACTCTATAGATTAAGAATGAGATGTCATTTAAGTTCATATGCGTGTAAAGAGCAGGTGAGCTAATACTTTTGGAAATATAGTGTACTTTGTTATTGTATGCAGATTAGCCATGTGCTTGTGGTGTATAAATTATAATAGACTTGATCTTTAGAAACAGAGGGAATTACAGCTCAAATATCACCGTGAGGGTAAGGCACACCGTTGCAGCATTGTTATTGTCCAGTAGGCAGTAGGTAGCATAAAGATATAACTACATTTAAATAGCATTTTAGGTTATGCAGCAAGAGAAAAAATCATACATTTTCTGAAAATGTAAGTTCCGTGAAGTTTTTTGCATTGCGAGTGTGTCCACATCATAAATAACAGTCCGGTGTATATAGAAGAATCCAGTTGTTAACTTATCCAGTTGTTAACTTCCTCCTCGCCAAGAAGAATAAAAATTCTCCGAGGATCTTTTACACTCACAAAGTGTTTGCACATCCAACACACCACGTCCCTGAAGTTGTATTTTCCAGTGTAATGTGATTTTGCTCTTGCAGTTGAAACCAGTTTTATTTTAACAGCTTGTTCTCAAATAATCCGAATGCACCCCATGAGATCACACATGCAAATTTGTGTTCACAGCGGCGGAAGTATCCCTAATACTTACAGCTTATACACACAACTTTATTGTTTACAGCATAAAAATAATTTATTTGATTCTCACCATAAACTAGGCCTGTATTACAAAATTGAGGTAAAATGGGGAAAGTGACACCAGTTTTTCTGTGTGATGAAGATGAATGCATTTTTGTATTGTGTTTCTATAAACAGCATATGGCGCAGATTGGCTGTTGTATAGCGCACTGCATGGACCTGTGTGTGTGTGTTACTGAGGTAGGTAGGTTCAAAGCCAGCAGACGTTCATGTGATCATCTGTCTCCATTTGTTATCTACAGCACTTTGTTGTCATAGCTCTCTGTCAGAGCTGTGTGGCCGCAGCACCTCAGCGTGATAGCCTTCTGCACTGTGTCAGAAAACACACCAAGAAATAATAATGGTCATAAAAATAGTATATAATGAGATTTACCCAAAGTTTTCTCAAATCATATTTAATAAGAAATAAGAGCATTCTGGTTATTTGGTGTAGGTATTGTGTGTCATCCATCAAGCTTTGATAAACTCTGCTTCCATTCCAGCAACTACAGGCCTAGGTTGACAGAAAGACATACACACATTTTAGACTTTATTAGACAGGACAGTGGAATATTGAGAGGAAATAAAGAAGGAGAACAAGGAGAAACATTTGACAAATGGGTGAAGCTGTAGTTGCTGTGCTCTTGTCTCCAATCTGTGGGCAGTTATTATGCAGAAACCAGTCAGAGATCGTAGTCAACCAGCCTGAGAATGGGACACATACACTCCAGGCTGAGAGGCACGAGCAACAATGAATAATCCAAGAAACTGTGATCTAACCGCTAACTGTCTTCCATTTCTCAAACAATAATTACCTCTATATAATCCTGATTTTATCTGAGCATGGGGGGTTATAGTGTTGTTATTGTTTAAGTAAAACAACAACAAAAACCAACCAAACAAACAAAAAAAATACTTAACCTTTTTAAAGTTTATCAGCTAATTTTCTAGTTGCTAATCAGTATTAGCATTGACTTGTATGCATCAACAATGAGTTAATAAGCTAACCTGCTGATTAGTGTTTTTGAAAGGTGCTGATTTTAAATGCCAAAATCTGTTTTTAAAATAAGCAAGGAAATAAAATAACTCATAATCAATCGGCTCTCGTGCCATAAACACAAATCTTCTCCAATTTTTTAAGATCCAAACTAGTGGACTGCTGTCTCTGAGCATTTACTTTTCAGTAGCCAAAGACAAATATTTAAAACAGCCCTTTGGAAAGATACTTTTATTTTGTATGTTTCCTAACTGAGCTTCTTCCGTATGGTGCATAAGCTCTCTTGGCCTTGAGGCGTCCAGACTGGTGACAGACATGGCAGTGCCAGTTAAGTTAAGTGCTGCTGATGCTAACAGACAGAACACTGCTACAGGGGCTATTTACAGACTGCACGTCGTCATGGGTCGAGAGCTGATGGAGAGCTGCGTATGTGAAAACAAACAAGCCTCAGGCAGGGTCAGGTATGTTTGAATCAAATTAAAATCTGAAACTACTGCCGTTAAAATTGCCCCGAGCTTGTGTCTGACGCTGCATAAACAGTGACAGTAAGGATATGTAAATGAATAAAAGACAACATGCAGCTCTGTGTGACATTTCAAACAGTATCTGAAATCAACTCTTCTTTACTGACAACATAATCCACCAGAGCTTTTTCCACAAGCAACTGTGTCTTTAAAATTCATCATCTCATACACAAATCACTCTCTCATGCTACTCCCATCAACTTTGTGTCCAACTATTTGTCATTGTCTTTCACAAAAATTCTGCACAACACTAAAGACAGACTGAGTGGAGGACACAGGAGAGACGTCTAAGTGCTTTAACAGAGTCGGTGGAACAATGGCGTAGCATTCGGAAAAGTGCACAGTAGCAAAATGAAAGATGGTGGTTTAAATGTGTGGAGTGGTGAAACATTGACTCACTCCTTTCCTCCACTTATTCAGGTTAATACTCTCAGGTAGCTGGAGCCTATCCCTGTAACTATGGGCCTGAGGCAGGGTACACATTGGACAATTTCCATTTAGTAGCATTGCCAACACATGGAGACATAAACTGAAGGACTGTGCATTGGCAAAAACCTGACAATGGCATATGTAACACAATATAAGTAACATATCATATACATACATATGACAATACTGTGACTATACGATACTTAGACCATATAGTGATTTTCTAACAAAACCTCCTGTATACTAGTACACCACTACTGCAACTCTATTCCCTAAATAAGCAAAGTGCATGAATGTTTGGATGCAAATAACTGATAAAAAAAAATGTTTACAGATCTTTTTTAATATTGATACAGTATAACCCAACAAAATATCACAATATTTTCAAGAGTATGTATTTTCTTGGTTTGAGTGTCAAGAGGCTGGTATCAGAATCAGCCCCTCCCAGTCCGAGGCATGGTTCTTAACTGGAAAAGTGTGGCTTGCCCTCTCCAGGTCGGTGGAGAGTTCTTGTCTTAAATGGAGGAGTTTAAGTATCTTAGGGTTTTGTTTATGGGTGAGGGAAGGAGCTTTGGGTCATAATTGAAAGGACAAGGCCTTTAGATTTATGAATTCACTTATACATGAAAGGATCTAGACATTTATACGTATCTCTTACACAATCTTATAACTGGTTTTGTGTGTGTGTGTGTGTGAAGGGAGAGGGCTAAAACAGTAAAATGTGAGTACATCTTGTTGACAGTCACACAGCAGCAGTATTTGCACAGTGCTGGATTTGTGGTTGAGAAGCCATTAACACCTTCACTTGTCGTCTGCTTTCACTCTGATATCACTAATGGTTTTGACCTTTGGAGTCTAGAGGTCAAAGTTGATTCTCAGGAGCTGTTTCCAACATCACTACACAAGCCCCTGTCTGTAACAGTAATTGTAACATAACAGCTTCAAATGGAGGTTGCTTTACGTAAATACAAAGTCAAAATAAAAATAATGTAACACTTTTGGACACTCTTTCACATCCTCTTCTCTCACGCTAACTAACTTTATGTCCTTTACTACATCCACACATTTTCTATTTGGTCTTCCTCCACCTACCAGTTTTAACCTCAGCATCCTTCAATCAATATATTTACTATCCGTGCTCGCCACAAATCTTCTCAGTTTGGCCTCTCTGACTTTTTCTTCAAAACATGAGCTGTCCCTCTGATGTACTAATCCCTAATCCCATTCTCATCACTTCCAAAGAGAATAAATATGTGAATATCTGCACATAGGTGGCAGTTGATTTGTGGTGGTGATGCCGTAAGGAAAAACTGAAAGAAAGAAAGGTATTGAAATAACTCGATGCATAGCTTAACACAATAACATCCTGTACTCCTGATATATTTGACACAAAATCTGCCGCAGTTCACTTGACGGCCACAGGTGTTATTAACAACCAGACTGTCAGTAATGATTCATCAATGAAGTGAAAACCATTTAAAGCTTTGATCCTCTAATTTCGCTTTTGAGCACAGACTTTCTTACCATCAGTATTAGTCAATCTACTGCTATGCAACATCAGCACCTTCAGCAGTCCTCACTCAGTGTTATCCAATATTTTATACTTCCTAAAACCTCACAAACTATGGGCTATTCCAATCACCATACTTCTAATCATGACTGTCAGTGGCTCCCCGAGGTGGGTGTAATGCGTATTGCTGGCTGATAGAGCTCCAGGAATATGCCGCAACATCTGTGAAGCTACTCGGGCTCCTAATGCTCCACTCCATTGCCAGCTAAAGCAAACAAGGGGAAACATATTGGGAAGGAATTAGGGGCAGATTTGAGACAGGCTGTATTGTTAAGCTTTTACCAGTGACATGTCTGTTCCAGTCAAGATCTACAGATTTGGACTGACCTGGCAACTGTGGCACAAGCCTGGCAACCGCAGACTCAAAGCGGAAGGTTTGAAATGAAGATCTAAAAGGCAAAAAAAAAAAAAAAAAAAAAAAATCTCAGGAAAACTGAAGGTGAAAATAGACAACATGTGCACTTACCCTTTACCTATTGCAGAAAGCTAGACTCTTGTGAGATTTTGTTCACAGACTCATGAAAAGCTACCTTGTCAGGCTCCAGCTCATCTGTTTGAAAGTCCAAAAGACTGGTGCTTGGCCAGTGGGTGGCAATAGTGGCAGGTTTTGGGTTTGCCACCAGTAATAACATAGGGACACAGAATTGATATTGCTGAAGCAAATCATGGTAGAGGGTCACTATAGCTAATGCTTCATTTTATCACCTCTGAAAGTGCTTCCTCTTTGCAAACATTTCTGGACTGGAGCCATTCTGTTTTATTTGAAGATTCATTCATTTTTTCCATCTTATTCCCAGTAAGACTTGCAGGATGGTGGAGCCTGTTGCCTCAACTTGAGATGGGGTACGCCCTGGACAATGGACAGTTAATCACAGGGCTGACCCCTGGAGACAAACTCTCACATCCATTGACTAGAGGCAATTTAGACTCAGCAATTCCCCTGTGCACACAAGATACTGAATCTATGAACTTACTGGCTTCTGGACACAGTTTCAAGCTAACTCTCTTGATTATTATCCGTAACGCTATTAAAGATACCACCAGCACTTCCCCCAGATGCACTAACAGACCAGGCAGACAGACGGACACCCTCTCGTTTGTTCATTTGCGAGCTGAGGAAGTAAACAGATGACGGTTTCTCCTTTCGGCACATTCTCCGGTCCTAGTGGTGGCACTCATGGTGGTGGTTGGCAGCAGAGCGCTCATCATTCCACAAAACCCCAGCCAGATGTCTGCTGGCCCGGGAGGCAGGTGGGCCAGGACCCCTCCCACCCCCCCTACACCCCCCCTTCTGCTGCAGCGCGCCTGGGCTGGCAGATCTTCAAACCTGCTGGGTATAACCTTTAATTCACATGCTTTCCCTGGCACCGAGGGCCGAGGGGCTGCCATCTGCCCGCACTGTGGTGGTATACAGACAGCGAGGAAGTGAGACGAGGGATGGTGAGGCTGGCTGAGTGCTGCGGATAAGAGAATGACCATTGTGCCCAAGAGCTACACACAATGTTGTTCTGTTGGTCTGTTACTTTGTTTGGGGACCTCTTGAACATAATATTGGAACTTACATTAAGAGATCTCCTTATTTTTGGTAGAATAATTTCAGTTCATATATAAGGACTTTGTGGCTCAATTAAATGACCAATGACTCCTGAACAAGACGATTCCTTGTTTGAAGTGAGGTCTGAGCACTATATCTTTACCATTGTGAGATAGGGCCAATGCCTTTTTAGAGGTCTTACTTTCATATAACATACAAAAAGTGTGAAACTGGCTCATGCTAATATCCCAGTGTTGTGTAAAAAAATGACACTATCCACACATGTTCTATTACAAAAACAACCAGCCTCTTAATTTGATCAGAGAAAAAAACATAAAAAATATACAATGGGAACAATAGTGACATATCAGTAATCATAAAAACATGCCTATCTGATGAAGTTGAATGTTGTTGCCTGAAATCTCGGCGCCTTGTGGAGTTACTAATGACTGCCCTCTCCATACAGATGCTCGACAGATGCAGCTCTTCTACACAACTCGGATCATTTTACAGGATCTCTTTCATGTGTTAGCAGCAGCAGAACCTTGCACTGCCTATGAGTACACTGTATGACAGGAGAAAGCCTGCGCCGTTTTGTTCACAACAGATGTCATTAATAATCTCAACATAATGAAACACAGATGATCCCGAAGTCAGGATACAGTCAACACACGGGTACAGCTCACCCCAGATGTGGAGCAGGCCCACTCATTTCAGAGATGTTCTTGTATGAGCAAATTAACAGCATATACATAATATATTTGGTCCTATCTCAATTTGTTTTTTATTGCCTTTTATTTGATAGCAACAGTAGACAGATCGAAAATATGGAGAGTGATGGGGGAATGGCATGGTGGGGGGGTGGGGGGTGGGGGGCTCTCCTGCCTTTATGCACATATGAACTTAAATGACTTCCCATTCATCTACCCTTTGCAGCTAACAGAACAGCTTTAATTCTGGGAAAGCTTTCCACAAGGTTTCAGGATGTTTATTTGTGAGGTCAGACACTGATGTTGGATGAGAAGGCCTGGTTCACTGTCTTCACTCTTATTCACCCCAAAGGTGTTCTGTCAGGTTGAGGTCAGGACAGTCAACTTCTTCCATACCAAACTTGCTCATCCATGTCTTTATGGTGCTTTGTGCACTGGTGCGCAGTCGTGTTGGAACAGGGAGTGACCATCCCCAAACTGTTCCCACAAAGTTGGGAGCATGGAATTGTCCAAAATCTCTTGGTGCTGAAGCGCTCAGAGCTCCTTACACTGGAACTGGAATACTTTTGGAAACAGTGTATGTGACACATAGGCAACAGAAAGACAGAAATCTGCTAGTGTTGTACAGTTAATAATGAAATCTTTGCAAAATGTTTTGTGAATTGTTGAATGCAGCCAATTATCAGAGGCCTTTGTAAGCATTGCTACAGATTTCTCAATCTGCACAGTGACACAGTGGCGGATGATTATGCAAATGAATGTCTGGGTCTGATCCTGAGCATGACAGTTTAAAGTCATTCTCGTCCCATCGCTAGTTCTTTTCAACTTCAGAGGTAACAGCAAAGATTAAAAGAAGTGTGTGACAGAACGGGAAAATGGAGTGAGTCAGATTCAAGGAAAGTAATGAAGAGCAGAAATGATAAAGGCAGATAGATGGTGAGTAATACAGCGCTCGCAAGTGATAATGAATCGAAGGAAAAAGCCAGAAATAGACAAAAGAGAAGTGTATAAAATGGAGAGAGGAGTGGGAGTGAGGGAGGCGCAGTGGAGGCTGCCACAGGCCTGCTGTGCAGCGCTCGGCAGAGGCTCATCATTCAGCTAATTATGATCAGGCTTCTCCCTGCAGGCACCGCCGCGCTGCAAATGGAAAGTCTTTGTTCTCACACGGCCCAGTGGAAGTGATGGGGCATGGCGCCACACACACACACACACACACACACACACACACACACACACACACACACACACACACACACACACACACACACACACACACACACACACACACACACACATACACACACACACATAGATAGAAATGCAGGCTGCAACGTCATTAACACGTAGTCCTGGAGCATTCCTCTGCATTATTATTCTACACATACTTGTCTCTTAATGCATGTCTCTGGTTGTTTATACCTTATCTCACTTACACACACCTCATACAACACCATCACTGAAAAATACACACATACAGTAACTTGTATAGGAGACATTCTTTTGCTAACAAACTTCTAACGCCCAATAATGTTTTGTGTATTATGTACACAGACACAGATGCATGGTAATGGTAGTCTATTCCAGTCATAATCAAAAAGAAAAATATACTCCACAAAGTGGTAATAATATTACTGACAAAACTAGTAGTGTGAGAAGTGCTGATAAAGAGTGTATATACCTTTACTTTGAGACATCTTTCAGTGCGGCTGAAGCGACCAGTCAGGAACGACTGCTGAGCAACATCTGAGGACCCTTCTCCAGGTCTTGAGCCAGGATCCTGGTCAGGACCTAGCTGGAGAATGAGCTTATTGTACGTATTATTGTACTTTTTTACCAATATACATTTTTGGACATTTTCAAACGGTACAAATACCATTTATCCGTATACATAAATACATAAACATAAAACAAGAAACTAATAGATGAAAACAGATTTTCTTCACAATTTAATGATGAGGTAAACAAAGAGCAGACTCAAGTTATGAGCAACATTAACGAATTTAATTTCTTCTAATTCCAGTAAACAGACAAGACTGCTCAAGGACCCTCTAAAATCAACAACATGAATACATTTTACATCTCTTGTTCAGGATTTATTTGTGTGTAAATTATTGAAAGGTACAGCATTCAGCAAATCGTTTTGATGTTTTCACTCAGTGTAGAGGTAAACAGCTTTTATTTAGAGATAGTGCATTAATAACTCCAACTGTAGTCATTAACTAAACAATGACAATGTTTTTAAATAACTCAATAAAGCTTAGGTAGACAGGCATTAGAAACCATTTAATGGAATATGAAATGAATAAATATGAACATGAAAATATGTAAATTTTCTGAGATATAGCACAAAGAGAAAGAAGAGAAAAAATGAATCACTCAGATTGTCTGCATTAGACACAGCTTCAGATAATCTGATTTTTAAAGGCCTTAGTTGAATGTTCTCTGAGGAGGACATGTTAGACTCTGCTCATCCCTCTCATACACAACAGTACAATACAAAGTACATGTTAGGAAAATGTACATGTAATAACTTTACATAAGCTGATGACCAATGGTGGAAAGTAACTGAATACTTTTTCTCAGTCATTTTTTTTAAGGAAATATATATTTTGTATACATTTTCTGAAATATTCTTGCACTTTAACTTAATTTAATTTTGGAGCAGAAATGTGATACTTTTGTACATTATACATTTTTAGATCCAAAGTACTTTTTGGCTTTAGTAGTCCCAGTAGTAGTGGTTCTAGTAGTTGTAGAAAATAGTAATAGTTAAAGTATTAGTAGAAAAATGAATAGTAGTAGCATTTTTAGTAGTACTATCAGTAATAGGGAATTTCAGTAATAGAGTAGCTAGTAATATAAATAAATAAATGGTAGTTGTAGAATAATATTAGTAGTGTAAAAAACTGAACTTTCAAAATCTACTTTAGCATACCTTTTTACTCAAGCAGTATTTTTGGTGACTACTTCTACTTGAGTAATATCATTTTGAAGTAATACAGTACTTTCACTTAAGTATGGATTTGGAGTCCTTCCTCCACCTCTGTTGAACACTGATAGCATTCAGTTCAACAAACCTTTTTTTATATGGCCACATCTGACTTGCTCATCATTATCTATGCTCAACAGTGCTCTACTTGTAACCTTTGTGAAAGTTCTTGCAGCCCAGACGCTCATTTTGCCTAATCAATAAGCGACAAATGGGACACCACTGAGAGGAATCTTGATGGGGAGAATAAAGTGCCATTACCAGCCAACTGCCTTCTGCATAATTATTACATGCTGGACGCACACCATTATATAAATGCCCCCTCATATTGAGCATGCATATTGATGTAGCTATATGAGCATAATTATCCAGCGCAGCCAAGGTTGGTGATGCAGGTGACAGTACCTCACTTTAGTTCTGCCTATTTGGTAAACATGCAAGCACAAATAAATGTAAAAATATGTTTTAGTCAAAATCATATCACAAACAGTCACAACATCTCTGGTGGATGGGTGTTGTTATGAGATGCTTTTTATTACCTTTATCTATAAAAGGTAAAAACCCATGTGAATCACTGCAAAGCTATAAACATGTTCAAATATTGTTAATAACATATTTATTAATGTTTTATTACACCTTAATAGTGGGGAGTTATTCTAAAGTGTTACCAAAAACGTGCTATCTGCTTAGGTGTGACATTTTAGTTTATAGTGAGCTGCTGCAGGAGAGTTGTAGGCAACTCTCCCTCTCCTGGCAGACGACTGTGGAGTCATGTGACATAAAGAGGAGACTGCCAAACTGTACTGCTGCCTCCACGTACCCTCCCGCTGTCTCCTCTGACCATCAGTCTAGTGGCAGGCCTCAGAGCCAAGCAGCCATCCGACCAGTGCAGCAGTGCCTCGTCCGCGCTGCCAGCTTTTGTTTCCTTTCGGTAGCTACAATGTGGGATTGTTTACTGCTCTTTTTATAGTCCAGTGAATAAGCCCTTATTTTCTCCCAATCTACCCCTGCTGCGAGAGCCAGCCCAGACAGTGGGAAGTGGCCCTGGGAAGTCCTAATTATATTTGGCAACGCATGCCGAGCCCAACACACACCAACACACACAGAACAAGGTTTAAACACTATCCCGAGCACTTAGGCAGAGCCATCTGTGAGGAGAGGTGTGCTCACAGATATGCATACGGGGCTGGAAGCTTGTGTGTGGTTATTACACATTGTGACATACAGTATGTTGCAGTACATTCTATCACAGTCAACACATTTTAACAACACAGAGACACGCCAACCAAAACAGAAAACCCCTGAGATCCATAAAGGACTCAACACTGTCCCTCAAGCCAAATACTGCCAAGTCCCATGATCCTACCTCCTACCCTCCAGTATGAAGGACACTAGAGTGAAGGATGTGACACTAATAAAGGACAAAAAAGGGACTAAACCAGGACTAAACCAGGTCTAAAACCAGAACTCAACCAGGAATATAGAGGTCTAAACCAGAGCTAAACCAGAAAAAAATAAAAATAAATAAATAAAAAATAAAAACAGAACAAAACCAGGAACAAACCAGATCTAAACCAGAACTAACTAGGCCTAAAACAGGACTAAACTATGCCTAAAACAAGAACAAAACTGAGACTAAATTAGGACTAAACCAGGACTAATCCATACCTAAAACCAGAGATAATTCAAGACTAAACCAGGACTAAGCTGGGTCCAAACCAGGACTAAATAAGATACTGTGGGTACACAAAACCAAAAAGGTTGGGAAACACTGCTTTAGATTAATAAAATCACAGAAAACTCACCATTCAACATTTTTCTATTCTATATGTTCTATGTCTATATTTTTTTTCAATTTTAATAGCATTGTATTATGTAATATAGACTCTAGGCCAAGGTTCACACAGAACTAATGGGAAGTGTGGGTGGCTCTTGGGTTTTTTTAGCCCATACAACACTGTTGTGTTCTATCTTCCTAAGTGCTTTGTGTCTGTGTAGCCTGGAACATGTAAATCCTTCCCTTTTCACAAACACAACCTTGCCTTTTACTGCAACAGCATTAAATGACACGAATAGGCCATCATTTTTAGAGAAAAAAAAATTGCAGCAGAAGACGCCACTGGATAAAAATTACACTGGATAAAAAGACATTTACATTCAGCCTCTGCATCTTCACCGTATTCTAATTTGCGCTTTTTTTTGCTTTTTTTTTTAACAAAGAGGTCACAGTTAACATTTAGCCAGAGCAAATATGATGCTCAAAGCAACCCATTCACAGAATCTTTTTTATATTCAGATGACAACTGCTACAACGGTGTACAATGAATTGGATCATGGCTCTGCAGAGAGAGCTTGAGCGGACCCTGCAACTGTATTATCTATGTTTGGTACACATCTTATCATATCATTCATCGCTGTGTGTTTCTTTGCATTTCTGACAGTGCTTCTACATTCATTATTTTACAATTAGTTGGTAAAGCTGATCTTGTCTTGCCTGTAGGTATTGCGTATAATTCAACATGTTCACCAGAATACTAATGACCACATTACATGGGCTCCAGGTTTACAATACTGAGCATTACTGCAAGAACGTTTATATAAACTTGCGATGCTAGTTGCTCTGCGGGGACTGTGTCTCTAGCCTGCAATCTAAAGACATGTAAGTAAACTGGTGACCATAACTGTGCTTGAAAGTGAATACCATAGTCCTGCAAATACAAACATGAGTCCTGCAAGTGTTGATTGATAGGGTGAGGGGTTGTATGAGCTCAGTGAGCAGGAGGCTGAGTTACGGTTCAAATATGCAGGGGATGCTCCAGATTCACCCTGGTACTGCTGGGCCTGGAGTGTGTTGCGTGCACTCCTGTCTGTTACTATCACTGACTGTGGGAGGCGGGGTCACTCTCAGGCCTACTTTGTGTGTGTGTGCGTGTGTGTGTGTGTGTGTGTGTGTGTGTATATGCAGCACGGCAATAGTTGTACAAATAGGATGTGGCTAAACCCTTTGTAGGTGAGGTAAACCAAACCAAACAAGCCTCTTTGTATCAGCTACACAAGGAAAATATTGATATATGCATGGACACAAACATTTCTAGGTGATACAAACGAGAGGAACAATGAATCCAGGAATTTTTAAAAGGTTTCTGTGTCATTGCGGGATAGGGCCTAACTAATAAATAAATAAATAAATAAGATTTGCAAAAAATAAAAAGTGTACATAATGTTGACAATGAGACAACTTCCTTTGACTTTTTTCTGGCCAAGGTGACAGACTGGCAGAATAAGAGTGTGAGGAATGCTCCACAGAAATGTGAAATCCTATTAAAATAACTCGAATGAATGTAATTATCAAAGTCATTTCACAGTAATGCTTGCACCTAACGTCTTTGTGTAGTCGGCTGAAGTCTGGCTGCAAACATTTCACTTCTGCCAATTCAATCTCATTCCAGTATTGGTTTTCTGTTTTGCTAACACTTTTGTTTGAATGCCACACATACAAACAATCACACCGTGTGCTTTGTGTTTTGATGCATAAAAGTAATTGTTCGTCTAATACAGTAATGTAACATAACAACAGTTGTCAAATTCAAACTATTTTCAGTCCAACAAGCTGTCAGAGCCGCATTATCCTGGTGTGACGTTCAAAAAATGTCTATTGTTTGTTCTGAGGAAATGCCTTGAATATTTCTAGTGTTTGACAGGCAAAAAAAATATATTAAAAAAAAAAATTCTTACATTGTTCGAACAAATTTTACTCCGCTACATCAGACTTCTATTGTGATGATTTATAAGAACAATGCAATTTGAAGCAGCCAAATTTCAAGCAGAAATTCTCCATTCAATTATTTGTCATTTGACTGTATATTTTCTATGGACCCTTTCATCGTTTCTAAAGGCGAGACACTTCAATTTTGAGATTTTGGCCCAGTTTGCTCCCTTAACATGTAAGCTTTGACACAGAAATAAACCAAATCTACACATTAAGGAGTTTATTTCATTATAGTATTATAGTCTATTTTACTGAAATTTTCTTCTATAAACCAGTCAACAGCTTATTAGAAAAAAAAACAAAAAAACTAGAATTTTAAACCTGGTTCTATCCTGGCTATGTTTTAAATGTATGCAGATTGAAGTCCAGACAGGAAGCTGCAAATCTGCCTTCAAGATGTTTATTGGTAATACAAATAACAGGACTCTGAAACTAGATTTCCTCTGTTAATGCCAGAAGAAAACCCCGGTGAGTGACAGTGCCGGATGTGTAGAGGTCACATGCAAATATGACCAGGAAGTACGTTTTGGACACCTGTGTAAACTCACACCAGGAGCCTCATATAAAGAGATTAAATGGGCTTTGTGATAACTTTAAGATTTTACACACACCGACTTCAAGAGGAATTAAAATAATAAAAAGTAAATATCGGTTCAGCTCTCTTCGCTATTGAAGTTTTGAAGAAAGACCACACACAGTGCAATGCCATTTAAACATATACACAGTCCAGGATGTGAAACTGACAATACTTACAGTTTTTCTCAATTACTTTAGCTCAATTACTGAAACCTGGTTCCATTTGATCTTCCTCTTCAAACCTATATTTCAACAGGATTGTCTGTTTGCAAATTAATTTAGAACATTTCTCATAATTTCACACAGTTTTCAAACGCTTTCTCAAAACTCTTCCACAGCTCTCACCCAGAGACACAGCCTCACTGAATTCACTTTGTTTGGCAAATATAACATTAGAATATAACTGTTTTGCACATGGAAAGGGCCTTTGGCCAAAATGCTGTCTCTTTAAATATAAAAACTTAAACATAGCTGCAAAAACTAACTTGTGACTAATTTGTGAGCACTCAGCATCTGATTACAAGGAAATGACTTCTGTTTCAGTGTTTTCACACAGGAGTCAAAGGGGAAAAGGTCTCAGCAGAGAGTCAGGGGCAAGACACAATATATAGTATATACTTATTTAAAACTATATAGTTTTTCATTGATTTTTTTTATAAACCATAAGGACTGAGGACACTTGTTTACAGCGAGGTTGAATCTGTTTTCCTAGCAGCCATCACAAGAGAAATACATAAATTTTGTCTTTATCAGAATAAACATATTTTCATTATTGTTACCAGTGCTCCCACTGACAGTGGTAAAGTTGTCAGGATGAAGAATAAAGCTAATGTTCCTTGCTTCAGTTTGCTGTACTCTCATAGTTATTTATTACAGTAGACATACTACAGTATAAAGAATACACCACTGCAGGTTTACAGCGCATCATAGTAACCAAAGACTTGTGTAAAATAATGTATAGAGTACAATATGTAATATGAGTAAATGAGTAGAATGCACATCCTATATTTATGTAAAAATATTTTGTCTGTATTTTTCCTGTTTCAACTGAAAATAGCCACAGTCTTTTGTTCATTCATTTGTGTGAAGTATGAAACCTAAATGCTCGCTGCAGTAAATCAGTAAGACTGCAGTTACTGAGAGCAGGACTCAGAGTCTGAGCCGCTGTGTCAAATGAGTGAATGTGTGCATGTAAACATATGATTGCAGTTTGATCATTTTGATGCAAAAAACTAGCTTTTGGGGGATATTTTAAGAGTTTTGATTACAAAACAACATTTTACAAAGTAAAGCCTTTGTTTTGAGAACCTGCAATCCCATTTGGATTTTTTGTGTGACCTGTTTTGCAAATGACATTTCTGAATGGACAAATGTGTCAAAGCGATTGAGAAAAACTGTAATACATAAACTTCATCAAATAATAGTGACCACATTTTAGCTTATAGTTCCAGCTAAGTCTATACAGACTGTCAGTCCTCCACCCACTTTTGGCTGTGCAGTGATGTATTAGCAGTGATGTTTATGTTTATATTCATGTCTTTAAAAGATAGGTGAAGTAATAACATCTGTCTCTGCCCTGACCTCTGATGGCCTTTCATCTGAAAAGTCAAAAGGTGCTCACATACATAAAAGCACCAATGTGAGTTTATTTGAGAACAGAGAAAAAAGAAAGCATAAACAGTAGAAAACAACACACCCTTCTGAAAGTCTGGTTCTGGCTCGTTAGGCCTGAGTCATGTGACCTGTTGGGGTTTGTTTCACCCACAGACCCAACAAGAGGACATGATGGAGAGGTGAACAGAAGATTGATGGCCGTTATCGTCCTGGATGATGAATCATGTACCGTTGTTGCTGCCAAAACACTGCAACTGGCACTGGGGCCCTTTCAAATGTCAGTGTTAATGATGTGGGTCAAGCTGCTAATGTAACTAATGTGTTGTTCCTGACACTGCTGTGGGGTTTGCTCTGCTCTTCAGCTCACACACAGGAAAACAAAGAATTATAATAGTAACATTTATATTAATTTTATTAATATAGAATAGTATAGCTTTTTTTTAATAAGTAATGCTACTAGGAACTTTAAAATTAATCTACAGCTTTACATTTTTATTATTCTTTTGCTTATTTCCATTAGGGGTTGCAGGTGACTGGAGCCTTTCCCAGCAACTTTAGGCTTTGGGCGCCATGGACAATGAATGGACAATTAGTGGCAGGGGTGACATTTACTAACATAGTACAGTGTTTCCCAAACAGGGGTAGGGGGACGCAAGCACTTTACAGGGGGTACTTGGAATTATTTTATAATTTGATGAGAAAATATTTGTACTCTTTTTATATCTAACTATTGAAACTTCTGAAAGCTATTGATTAAAATGTGGTGAAACTACTAGAAATATGATTTGAATAGGCCTTTTATAAAGCTTGTTTCCAAGGAGAGTTATTTAAATGATGTATTTTTTTATTACATTTTCTTGTCAATTTATTATGAATTTAAACATATTAATACATTTTTTTCAAAAAGTCAAAAGAGAAAAAGAATGGGAAATTTACTTTAGTCACTGATGAGCTCCATTTATTTCATGTTTCTGTTTTTTATGATAGAAACAAGTGTACTTATACAACAATTACTTGGTCCATATCTCAGGTATTCATACATTCTTCTGTCTCTTCAAGTTCCTACATTAAGACTCAAACTAATGAGAATGTGAGGAAAAGCCGACTCTTGATCACCTGAATGATGAGACCACTGAGCTGCTTACAGGAGAGTAGTGAGCCACATCCCTGTCCCACACACTGATGCTTGGCTGCTCTCTGTAACACTGCCTCACTCACACGTCCTGCTGCTGTGGGTCCCTCAGGTAATCCACTGCTCACCAGCGCATGGCCAGGCACACAGGGAATCTTTTCAGGAGTCTATGTAGGTTTGCAAAGTGATAAATATGAATAATCTGAATGGCAATCAGTCTCTCTGGGTGGAGTCTGGATGTCCTCCTTGTGTTTATGACGGGTTCTCTCACATCCATGTTTTAGGTGAATTGGTAACTCTTAAAAACCCTAAAGAGAATAAGCACAGGAAAATGAATAAATGAATGGATGAATGAATGAATATAAATATGGTAGAACTTCCAGGATGTGCTTCCAGATTTGTGAGTAAAGGTGTGGTCATTTGGTTTGCATGTAGCAGGCTCCAGTATACGTAGAGATCTTGTGAAGTGAGTGCAAAGGACTCAAAAGCTGCCATATATACTTACATAGTTTTGAAGATACATCAATAAACCAATCACCCATTCATACGCCAGTGTGCGCAGACACTGGAGGCAAGGTGGGTTAAGTGTCTTGCCCAAGGACACAACAGTATGCAACAGTAGGAGTAGGGTTTGAACCGCCATCCTTCTGGTTAGTGGACAAGCAGCTCTACCAACTGAGCTATTGCCGCAGAGAAGCAGATGACTTGACAATCAACAGAAGAGAAAAACCGAAGGAAAAAGTAACTTACAATTTTTATATTCTGCAGGAGATGCATGCAAGTAAGCAATCAAAGCATGAACATGCATAATGCAATAATAGTCCATTTTGAAAGTGTTCATATAGCTGAGGTGGTTTTCAGACATTTTATCTTAAAAAAGTAGAAATTACATTAGTTTTGTAACATAATTAATAAATGAAAGGTTTAAGTTTTATATTTGTAGACAATGAGGGCCAAAAGGAAATACTAATCACCAGGAAATTCTTTCATAAGATTCTGTACGTAAGGCCCAATGACATTAGATCATGGGTATTTTGTACATTTCTTTGAGAGTGCACGTTTCCAAGAGACACTGATCTAAACAGACAAACCATTGCCAAGGTTGCCATATGCTACAAGAGCTTTTTCACCGGCTCAGCTCTAACACGGCTTTGATGCATTCTGTGCCTTTTGTCTCTCTATAAACAACACTAGAAGAGCAAAACAAATGGAAAACCCAAGGCAATCAAGCTTTGAGGATGTAGCAGTTATTAGCTTAATGCGCTAACAGAGTCCTTTGCCTGCTAAAGAGGCCAGCTTTCACAGGTGAGTCTCCGGCAAGTGTGGGCCGAATGGTTTACTCATGGTGTCGGGTCTCTGGGGAACTAAAGGATAGGATGTCAGCTGCTGCTTCCTGCTTGGAGCTGGTAACAGGAACTGGCTGAGTTCCAGTGTGTGTGTGTGTGTGTGTATGTGTAATGTGTGTAGTGTGTGTAGTGTGTGAGGCGGCGGAGCGGGCAGCAGGCCCAGGTGCAGCCCAGGCCCAGGTGTTCCTCTATGGAGAGCACAATGAGCGTGTGCAAACAGGGTAGGACAGACAGGCAAATGGAGTGGGATTGGTATCAGAGAGCACACCTGTTGAGCACCTGCCCCCTCCCGCTCCTGGCACACATTGATTATAGACACAATGCTTCCAAACACACACAAACACGTAGTATATGGGATGTTATATAAGCTACCTAATATACTTTTTGTAGTTCATGCCTTCCTTACACTTGATCAGATGGGGATGCCAAAGAGATGACGTTTTCACCAGCATTTGTTCTTAGCCTTATAGCAAGGTAACTCAAGAAGGTTAGGTCAGATTTTCAAGGGGGCTTATGCCTTAATTTTTTGACTGGCCTGGGTTTGGTACGTGGTATGTGCTCTACCAGGTGAGCCACCAAGACAGCCCATGGTCAGATTTCAGGAAAGTTTCAGGAAAGGTCAGTAATTGGTCCAAAATGAAAAGTATTAGTTAGTGAAATCATTGATTGTTTGAAAGAATGTTGTATAACTGTGAGATGGAGCCATTTTTGCAACACACTGTAGCTCAAAATGTTAGACCAGTATAATTAGTGACCAATGACCAAATGATTAGTAATTGTTATGAAACTCTGGTAGAGGTCTGTGCTTTCTGATCGCTTCTTTGGGTCACAAATTTGAAAGATCACAGTTGTCGTGCTTGTGGTTAAAATAATGGACAAGCAGGTGACACATAGTGAGCACAGTGAGAGTGGCAGAGATGTTAACAGTTTTCAAACCTGCAACTAACTAACTCACTGTCAGGGTCTATCTCGTCTAAGGCCCATAGTTTCTGTGATAGTTGCAGAACAGAATGTGAAGCTGAAGATGAGTGGGTGTGTAATTAAAATTTCCGAGAACATTTTTCACTGAAAGTTTGGTAATCTTTTCAATTGTTAATACATCACGGGTTTTGCCATCACTTTTCTCGGTGCCCTGACTGGCTCCGGCTTCCTCCTCGCTCCTTACTCTGTCATTAGGCAGCACATCAGGGATTAAGACGGCGATGGGAGGATGTGATTCGTAGCCGCAATCCACTAAGTCCGATATTACCAAGCACCTCACAACACACAGGGAGTTTGTAATCCAGGGCACGCTACAATCCTGCTAATGCATTCATATCAGAGGCATATAGCAACAAGGTCGGCCACCAATTAGACACGAGGCATCACTGTAAGACTGGGCATGCAGGTCAGGTTTGGTTCTGAGGTAAAGGCTTGTGGTAGTTGGACAGAGATGACACAACAGCATTTAGTCAATTGGTATTAGTAAAAGGTACATGTACATAAAGTGAAACATAAAGTGAAACATGGTTACAAGTTTTCAGGTTTCATGCACTTTTTCACCAAGAATTTTCCATGACTTTTCCAATACAGTTGACTAAATTTCCAAGACCTGAAAATTGACTTACACGTGATTAAATAGTATTCAAAATGTTGAATGTGGTGCATTAAAAACTATGCAAAACTGTTGTGGCTTTTCCCCCAGAAATATATTATTCCACTAAGCCTATACACCAGTGATTCAAAGATAATTATGCTATATTAGACATAAACTAATCATCTATGCTGTTTTAAAGCATTACCAAAACCAAAAGAGCCAAAGACCAGCAAAAGAAAAAATATTTTGTTCAAATATTCTGACAAAAAATAGATATATGTCACTTTTTTCTGCAGTGAGAACAAGAAGAGGCCAAGAAGATAGCGTTTCTACTGAACACTTATATTTACTGTATTCTAGCTGGGCAGGTTTAACTAGGAGTGGCCCAATGTTACTGTTTAAATTTGCAAAACTTCTACAAAACTTAACACCAAAATATAAAATTTCAAAACTTTTGAGCCTGGAAATTGCATTCTAAAATTCCATGACTGTACGAATCCTGAGTTTTACAACAAAATGGAGGACTACTTCAAGTGTGCTTATAGTAGTAAAATTGTACTTTATTTTAATCACTGTAGATTTGTCAGTGATTGAAATGGGAGCCATTATAAACATACACTGTCCCATAAAGAATGTGTCGATAACAGGAAATAGGACGAGTAGCCAGTACAGCTGAAGCTGCACCCACTAACCTCGTCTACCTTCTTTTCACAAGAAAGTGTAAAAAGTATTGTGTATGTATCTGTAAGGAAGGAAAAAAGAGGGAAAGACATGACGTGTGAGAGTTGAGGTAGTACTTTGTGACATGCATCATCGCTCCTGTCTTTTCTCTGTATCTCCCTAATGGGACCTCAGCAGTATGAGCTTTGTGTGTGTGTGTGTGTGTGTGTGTGTGTGTGTGTGTGGGCCGGTGTGCCTCCCTGTGACTGCTGTGTGTTTGTGTGATAGAGATAGGGACTAAATGAGCTCCTGGCGGGGCCGACCCTCCTCACTTCTCCCCGGTCCGTCAGAGAGACTGAGCGCTTCACTGGAGCATGGCCACAAGCACAGCGCTGCATACTGAACATCATCTCACACCAAGAGGAGAGAGGCGGCGCACACACACACTGGAGGAAAAATGTACCAATGGAAATGTGTGTTGTTGAAGAAGTGAGGGCCGTTTGGATCTCTTTGAGCTACTCCTATAATGTAATGCAACTGCTGATTTTACTAAGACTGGCAAGGATTAAGGCTACCTAAGTACTAAAATTTTTCCAAAAAAGTCTAATAATAATATACACATGAATTTGAAAAAGTTTGACAAGTGCCGAATTATGATGGCTACATGAAGAGTCAGAGCATCTCCAAAGCTGCAGCTCTTGTGGGATGTTCACGGTCCGCAGAGGTCAGTATCTGTCAAAAGTGGTCCAAGGAAAGAACAGTGGTGAATTGGCAACAGATGATGCAGGTTGTCCCAGTGCATTGTAGCTTGTTATATATGGCTGCATATTAGGCAGATGGTCATAATGTCCTACCTGAGCGTGTATTAAGTCAGTATGATGACATTGGCAATTTTCAGCATTAATGTTTATTTTGTTGGTCCACTCTTCTACTGTCTAAAGCAACCATTCCCAAAGTCGAGACTGTCGCGGGTCCCTTAAATTAAAAAAAAAAAAACATGCTGAAAAAAAAAATGTTGCAAAAACTCAAAAACTCAATGCAACAGGATCCCTCAAGATTTTTGAGTTTTGGGGCCAACTCAAAATCTAGTCTCAACTAATATTTTTTAATGCTTACTAAGCAAGTAAGTTGGCTGTAAGATGAGCTAAAAACTAATGATAGTGAGTAAAACTTAAAATAATTTTTAGACATATGAACATCAAATTAAGTGAACAAAAAAATATTAGTTGAGACTAACTTGAGATTTTGAGTTGGCCCAAAAACCCCAAAATCTTTAGGGATCCTGTTGCCTTGAGTTTCTGCAACATTTTTTTTATATTTTTTTTTTAGTGCAAGTAATTCATTTCAAAATCTATTTATTTTTATGTACTTAACTTAGACAGCCTCTGGGGGCCCCCCTGCAGTACCTTCGCAGACCCAAAGTGGGGCCTCGGACCCCACTTTGGGAACCACTTGTCTAAAGCATACTGTACAATACGATTAAAATTGGAAGCAAAGTAAAGCAAAATGCCTACTGGTCACAGAACATCTCATTGGGTAAAGTGATAAAATGCATTTGTTTGTTGGTCAAAAGTCAAACCTTGTCCTGCTGAGTGTGTGCAGTAGACAGCGGTCTATTATAACTCATGTTTGTGTAAACAGCAGTGTATGGGAACCTTCCTTATCACCCAACATGAAAGTGCATTACACATTACACTAAGATATAAATGTGTTGGTGCATTTAGTTGGGTCACACATTTTATTCCTCTTGTTGAGGTCCCCACATGACTAATGAGAGAGGTGTGTGTCCATGGCAGGCAGCTCATTTGTTACTGGGATGGTGTGTTACGCTTTACTGCATTAAAATACATAAGAACAATGTTAAGATCACGCTAAAACATATATCACGAAATAATTTATTTTCAGTTTGACTTTTAATGGACAGAAGTCCATATGAAAGTATCAGAATGCATCTCATTTGATCTGATTTAAGGGTCAGTGTCCTTGTGACCTGCTATTTAGGTACAATGTGACCTGACATGCACTCTAAAAATCATTTTGGCTCGCTCTAAATAGAAGTTAATGTTTAGTAAGATAGTAAATAAATCCTAATTTACTGATTCATTCATGTTAGGTACTAAGCAGAAGTGGAAAAACTACTACTACTGTTATAACTACTACATTGCCACCAGAGACATTTTTCCTCTAAAATCTACTTGAGTAAAAGTAAAAGCATATTTTATAAAATATACTTAAAACTTACACTTTTCTACAAAAAAAGAATAAAGTCAAAGTATCATGTCACTTCCCATGTCCTGAATAGTAAAATACTCAATAGAAAGTACTTGGACTGTAAGGACTTGGAAGTTTCATCAAAGTATAACATTTATTCAGAACTGTGCACACTGTTCTTGGTCTTTTTTAACATCATATATTTTATTAAAACACACATGATTAGAAAGTCCTTTATAGAAAGCAATTTAAATATCACACAACAGCCATTCAGCTCTGCTTAATCGTTACATACCACAGAAATCATCTCAATAAAGACCATAACCATTACACCAAGTGAAAAACAACTCTTGGCAAACATTGACCTGCATTAATGGGCTGTGTTGCCAGATCCTGGTCTTTGTGCTGAAGTCAGAGCGCTTCATGTTGCTAATGGTGACCCTTCAGATAACAGGTGTCATGTATGGAGCTCCATAATGCTGTGCTGTCTATTGTTACACATGCAGAGACGTATTGCTGTGGAGGATGTACCAAGGCCAGATAGAGAGGCGCTGGGCAGAGGGTGCGGGGCATGCTTATCATAATGGTTTCTTTGACATGTTGTATTTTACAAGAGGTCAGAGGTCATGGGAGAAACCAAGGGGAAAAGGCTGAAACTGAAAGCTTTAAATCTGGCTCACATTTCTACAATGATATCAGCCATGGAGGGAGCCTTGTTTCTGCGGTTATAAACTATTTCAGCAGTACTACATGTATGCAGAATCAAAGTTTTTTTAAATCCAATTTTCATCCAAACTTTAGTCAGGCAAGTATTACATGGAAGGTTTTGTTTAAAATTCTCCAAAAGTTATTGTTGGTTTATTGAGTGTTAGTCCTTTTTGCAGGTGCTGTATTTGGTCTACAAAGATGTAGAGACAGTTGCTAACATTTTAAATGTTTCTGACACATCTTTTTAAAATAGTCCAAATACTCTGTTCAATTTATTAGCACACCAATATCCAATCAAAAAATTCACAAAATACCTTACTCATACACATTTAACTATAAAACATGGCTGCCTATATTTAAAAGTAGCATTCAAAAATGTGTGCACCAAACAAAGCACAGTGCTCCAACAAGGCATTCACCCTACCTTGCAATGGTAAACATACTGTATATTAATCATTTGTTCATTAACTCCTTGATGACTATTCCTGACCAGGCAAACAGATTAATAAACAAACTAACTTATGTTAGCAAAAACTTGATCTCCTCGAGCTAATGATGGGAAAACCTAAATCTTTGTGGCTATACTTTTCCAAGAACAGATCCTGCATCCTACCCTGTCCTTGCTTGTCATCACAAAGCTTTATCTCAGAGACTATTAATATGCTGCATACAATAAGTACAATACATCCCTATTGTAAAATGCACTTTGTGAGAACAGTTGTGACTGTACAGTTTTCAGTCAGTTAAGACTTGAAATATGTGTCACATGCCTTATACTGTATGTCTTGTAAAAATAGGGCACAGAGATTTATAGAAGTGCAAAGTGTGCATGTTTACAAAAACCCAATCTACACACCTGTATATGACAGGACCATTCAACAAGCATCCTGGAGGCCACAACCAGCCCATCAATCTGCCCTACTACCCATGAATAATAAATAAATTGTTAGCCGCTAAACTGAATGGCATTTTGCGACACTTTGCAGCACTAAAGCCAGCAGTTAATGTGGCTGTAATTTTATGTTGTGTTAAATATAAATGTTAAAAATATATGAGCCTCCAAATGAGAGTAATAGTACAGGGGAATATACGACCCACAGGAAAAAAAACAGTTGAATAGCCCTTCTATACAATAAAAAAACTTCTTGGTATTTGTTCTTAGAACTACGTCACATGCAAGAGACTGCAATATAGTGTGTATGAGCACACAAGAAGACAACTAATCAAGGCCTTCTTTACAACACAGATCACCTCCTTTATGTGATTTCTTTGCAATATTTCTAATGCTCATCCCATACATGTATTGTTTGTGCGTAAGGTGGAAAATATTGCTCTGTATTCTGTGCACACGCTCAATCAGAACGACGACTTTGTGGATCCTAATCTCACACATTGCAATCTGCAGATATCCACAAAGAAAAGGGGTATGTGCACAGGAATGTAAGGCCAATATTTCTCTCAATGTGAGATCCAACACAAGATTTACAATTTTCTATTACAGCAGAAAACAGTGGGATGTGGCTCTGCAGAATGCCATTAGTTCAGTAAATCAGAAAGAGGTTAATTTTTGCCTGATGGAAATTTGTGAAACAGATGTGAACAAGTGCCCTGGGGTGAAGTGTTTCCATGGACTTTGGAGGAGCAAACAGAAGCAAAGTGAATAATCTAAGAGAGGACTGTAAACTGAGATGGTTCCAGCAAAAAAATTAGTTAAGCCACCTCATACATTCAAGTGTACCAAACTCTAAGACACACAACAGTACAACAGTCCATTGTTGTATTTGTGTTTTGCAAGTTTCTTTAATCAATAGTTCTCTCAATGTTGTCTGAATTTATATATATAGCACACATTATTTCACTTTGAACAGTCACTCATTGTGTAGGTCCCATATTATTGCTTGTATATTGAAACTGTACAGACATTACATTATGGTATTCATCTCAAAATGGCCTTTATCCTTAAATAGTCTATAGCGTTTTTTAAGTTGACAGTTGCTACCACATTGTTGCAGAAGTAGTTTCCAGGTTTCCCAACAATCACATGACCAGTTGGTCCCATCGCTCTTGTCCCATGGAACATAAAAGACAGAGCATGTGAACATGTGATGTTTCTCTGTCCAGAAGTTAGTTAGTCTGCATCCAGGTCTAGGTTGATTTCCGTGCTGAGGTTCAGGTAGAAGAAGGCGTACACACAAATGATGAAAAACAGGATTGCCACGACAACCAGAAATGCATCCTATACAAAACAAACACAAAACCAGATATCTGATCAGGGTTAGATGACATTTTACTATAAAGGAGTTATCACCTCGTGTCCACACAGGAGAGCTATTTATGTCATGCTCCATTTTTAGAAGTGGTTGGCAATTTTTTTTATTTTTTTATTTTTATCTACAATTAGTGGAAATGGTTTTTAAATAAGGCCATCACTGTGGGGGGTCCAATTATGCATTATTATTGTGACCAACATTCACCGCCTGAAGTATTACCTGATGAACAATATAATATTAATTAATTAAAATACATATTTCTGGCACAACACTATTATATAGTCTGTAGAATAAAAATCCCATGTTTATTATCTTCTTCACTCCTTTTAGCTTCTATCTTTTATTATTTATTATGTGCCTGGTGTGCACTGATTTGAAGCAACCCTCTCCATTTATCTGGGCTTAGGACTGACACAAACAGACAAACACAAATAGCTTGTGATTAAAAACATATATTTTGTACATATACAGTTTTAAAGTCTGAAAAATAAATATCTACATATGAACCAAAATACTTAAAATAACTACATACAATGAGGAATGCATCTGCACAGTTTTAACATCTTTACTCAGAAGTTAAAGTTTCTTCAACAAATGGCCTATTTTTTTGTATTTCCATTGGTTAATTGTCAAACAAATTGAGGCTTTCCAGAGGAGTGGCATTCAACTTGAAAATGGGAATTAGGAGCGCTTGTTCATTATGTGGTGCTCACACGATTACAATCTTCATCAGCTGGAGTTTCATTAGGCCCACTCAGAGTATTGAACAATGCCAGTTATTCTTTATCAAGAGAACTCATTAGTAGCAAACTTTCTAATCAACACTGGAGGGCTTGGAGGGCTGTGAAAGAGCACACACTGATTGGAGGTTATTTCAAAAAGAAATATTTGAGAGGAGAGATCAGTTTTAATGCGCAAACTGGGCCACATCAAAAGAAGTGTTGTGACAGTGGGTTAAGAATGAGAAGATTTGGTTTTTATTATTAAGAATAAAATTAAAACACACAGTCACTTCACCTAAGTTTAGCAAAATACACCCAATTTTTGACAACTGGACTTGATAAATGTGTGAGAATGATGCGTCACATGATTTAGTCCCATAGTTCTACTTCTATCCTTTCGACCGTTTCCTTCCCAGGTCACCACAGCAAATCATCTGCCTCCTAGTGCACAGTGATTTGCATATTGATTTGACACAAGTTGTTGTTCTTCTTGTTCTTGTTCTTGTTTGTTTTTTTTTACACCTGATGCCCGTTATGACACAACCCTTTCCATTTATCAGGGCTTAGGACTGGCAGTGGAGGAGAAGACTGGTTTGTGTCTCCTTGCGGCTAGATTTTTAGTGTAGCAGCCTATAGCCTATAAGAGAGAGGCTGTTTTAAACATGATAACAGTTTCACACTGCACAATTTACAATCTATCATTGATATTTATCAATTATGATGTGTTGTAAGAAAATATCGATTCTGGAAAATATCCCAATATTTTATTGGGCTATAGTGTATAATATCAAAAACAGCTGTATCTTTCTTGTCTTATACATTTAAAAAACAAAATTCTACAAGCAATTTCCATTGCTTATTTAGAAAAGGACTTGTTTGGGAAAAAGTGGCAATACTCAGTGTTTTGATTATTACATTTGTATCATTAGCAGTGTACTAGTGTAAAGGCAAGGTTTTACAAAAAGAAAAAAAGACAAAAAAGTCATAATATTTCCTCTTTGTTACAATATTGTGATATATCATTTTTTCTATTGTGTCCTGGCACATATCGCGATAAACATCGTTAATGCCACAGCCCTACTTACAAACAAAGCAAACTGTCACTCAAAAGAAATAGACTGTTAATAGTTAAAAGCATTTGTTGTAGATAAAATAGCTTGCACATATTTATTTCAATCACACTGTAAACCTTATTAAAATGCACAGTTATGAAGCTTAGTCACACAAGGCTACAATGGTGAAAAATTTGAAAACAGGAAGGAAAAAAGGAAAGCTCTGCTAGTTGAACCATGACAGATAAATACAAATAGGTAATAAAAACAGTGAATTGGAATAATTGGATTGCAGAATCAACCCGGTGGCCACACTGCTGGTAAAATACATTTAGAATAAAAAGAAAACGACTAGAGATAAGACAGTGGTGGTTCTGTTGAGGGGCTCATAATAATGCCTTGCTGACAAAGAGGCTGGAGGTGCGAGGGGAGGGGTGTGTGTGCAATTAAAAGGCGTCCACAGCTCTATCTGTGTACACGTTGTTGTAGTGCCTCGTCAACAGCAGCATTGGTCTTCATTAGCCTGAGCCCACATTTATCTACATCCCAGCAGCCTCCAAACAGCTTTAAGTCCTTGCTTAATTGGAAAACTTTTAAATTTCATGCACTTTAGTTTCATATATTACCCGCCAGGCTCACAATGCTTGATTTACTTTTCTATTTCGCCAAAGCCTTAGAGAAAAAGAAGTGTTATCAAATCACAGAGGCCTGATTGTTTTCTTCTTGTGTTCTTTTACGGCTTTGAAAAACACGACAAAGACAATGGTAATTCTGCCGACGACGCTGCGAGGAGTGTTGGTAAGTGAATGCGGTTTTGTTGAATAGCGGCTGAAACAAAAAGATGAGTGAAAATGTGTGTTTTCTTCTCCTTCCTTTGCTTTGGTTTTGTGAGACAGAGCGAACAGCTGGTTACAGTGACAGTGAAAACAAACTGGAGGGGAATTGGTGAAAACACTTGAGCTGGAGCAAGCACCTGCACTTGATTGAGCTCGTGGTAACGGCGTCGAGTGGCCCGCCGCGTCGACTCCCACTCACACACATTCTGATGGAGACCCCTGAATGGAGCCCAACCACATCATCTTCATCTTCTTCATCACGCCGGCAGCTGCAGCATGCTGGCGTGCTGGGAGAAGGGTACCCGTCACCCTGGCGACGAGCCACGGCACAGCAGACACCTGGCTCATCTGGTCCACCTTTTATTCTCCTCGTGGGTTTGTTTGTGCAAGATTCAGATGTGCTGTTGGCGCTGTGTGGGCGGCAGAGACACTACGGACCACTGTCACAACAATACGGCTACTGGAAGAACAGCTGTTAGCTTACATTTAAAACTGCTTTAAGAAATTACTTTGTAAAAGACTAGTATATCTGAATGGCCATTTAGTCAATGAATCACATACACAAAACTTGCACAGCACATCTGACTAGATCAGGGGTCTCCAAGCTTATTTCCACTGAGAGCTACTTTACTAAATGAAAATAGTGGACAGCTACTCGTGTTTTGGAATATTTATTACTTTATACTGTTAGGGCTTGCGAGTACTGGAGCCTATCTCAATAACTGTAAGCCTTAGGTGGGGAATACAATGGACAGTGCCCAGTTAGTTGCAGCACTGACACTTTCAACCCAAGAAAATGGATTTTGTTGTCCTTTAACATTAACATTTAACAAAATGTTGGTGTCCACAACTTAGATTTTACATTAAAACAAAAGTATTTAGTTCACTTGCATGTGCATTTTGTGTCTGTATGTAGCAACTGACATGCTTCAGACACACACTTATCATTTACATTGGTGAAACAAAACTTGTGTCTTCCAATGCCTTGGCTGAATAACTAATCTTCATGAAAAGAGCTTGTTTTTAGTCTCTTAGCTACGGCCATGCTGTGTAAACATGTAGTATAAACAGAGAAACACTAAAGCAAAATGACTGGCAAATAACATAAACATAATGCCCCTCAGTCAGATGTATATAGTGACCAGCTGTGTGGTCTGTCCATATCAAGTTGTATTATTACAGTAAGTATGAGATTACTTGGCATTTAGAACAATTCATTTTAGGCTTATTGGTAGAATGTGGTGTAAATAAAATGCAAACACTATGGTCACTGACAACTGTGTATGAATATGTGCTAACTACTGCCAGAAGACAGTAACATAGTTAGCCTGGTTAACACTATTATTTTCAGTTAGTAAAAAATGATAGGTAAGTGAAAAGCTATGCTATGATCAGTCCACACCAGGGTGATTGTCTAATTTAGAACAGTCATTTTAGGGTTGTAGACCTACACAGTCTTAGTAATGTAAGAACTATTATCAATGAAACCTGAATGCAGCATAGGACTACTGCTATAAGCATTAGCCTAATAGCTTATGGGTTTGAGCACCTCCAAACATCTTGCCACCATACTGACTTTAAGCTTATTTGTTGAAGTTTGATCATTACAGTTACAACATAGTTTTATAGATGAAATTCCTTCCAAGATCTAGAGCATCTGTGAGTGTCCCAATTTTTTTCTTACTTTCTCAGGATGTATGTCAATGTGAACTGTGTAGTGCACCACTTGGCATTAAGCATATAGTACAGCAGAAAAACAGCCGGGCTCATTATCTGCAGCCTCTGTCGTCTCATGGTATTTTTTAAACTTTCCAGACTCAGACACTAAATTAAACCAAAAAAACAGTGTTGAAAAGAACAGAAGGCTAGTGTGCCAATTAGACAAGGGAGCGGGTTTGTTTCCTGTGCTGCAAGCTAGTGCGAATCTGAGCTACTTTGAACTACTGCAACAGCAGAGTTCATCTCAGCTTCTGCGACCTCATGTCACTGTTTAGACGAGCAGTAGAGCAAGAGAGTGCATTCAGGCAACAACTTAACTATTTCTGTGGAGCCACAACAATTGCAGTCTGCGCTAATATATGAGAGGACATTCATAGGTCACTGTTTGTGCACTCAACAACTTCTATTTTCTATCTTTTTTACTTTGTGTCTTTTGGGTTTTTCTGCCAAGTTCTCCAGACTGGCCGCTATGAGGACAGCCCCAGGACAGCCTGCCGTAGCATCTGCCACATTCCCCATGCATACAAGTTTGAGATGCCAGTGTTTTGCCAAAGAAAAAGGAGGCAATGGGAAAGAAAAAGAAAAGTCAGCTCATTGGAGGCTTTGTACTGCCATCACAAGGCCATGCAAAAATCATAACTTTATAGCGTTAAAATGGTGTACAGGGAATGCAAGTGTGACCAAATAACCATTACATTTGCACTGAATTTCAATCGAACTTGGGGCCGAGAGGTCTAACGCAGTTTAATATCCCCGTCCCTGGGGTATTTTTAATCCGACCTCGGAAAATTTCCCTCATCTTGGGTGTAAAAGAAGTTGAATTATTCATGAGCAATATCAATATTTCAAGATATGGACTAATCTAATTGGATTAAAGAGGTGCTTAATGAGGCCTTGTGCGTCAAAGAGACGCATATTTTAAAAACCTGACCATTTCACCCGCCGTATAATCCTCTCTATGGTTGTTTTGATGCTGTGTATTCGGGCAAACTAGAGCTACAATAAATATGTGGCTATCAATGTACTGTAAACATACCACAAAGGAAAAGTCTTACTTACAACACACAATCAGATATTGTCCTCAGAGTTGACTGAAGTCTATTGGAGACAGCTGCACGTAGTAGCTTTACAACAATTACTACATGCTCTTTCATTATATATTTTTTTTCCATATTTGCACCAGGCTACATAAAGGAAGTAGCAATATTTTTACACTTTCGTTTCAACAATCCATCAAAACAGCAGTCATACCCTGAGTCCTGATGAATTCTTTTTGGCTTCAGCTTTCAGCCGTGTGGCCTTGAGGACCGACTTTGTCTTTTTATAATCTTGTTTACCTGAAAGACAAGAAGGGAGATAAATAATTACATGTCATAATAGGAGACTCATTGTAATGAGGATTTTTGATAATTTATATATTTCAAACCAAGCCAACTACTGACGTTTTGAATGAGAAAAAGTAAGAAGAATCTACAGCATATGGATCCTAAAAACAAGCAAAAAGTTGGCAAAGTGAGTTTTTCCTATTCTGTGGAAAGCTGTAAAGTCTGTGAGACCTAGTGCAGAGGTTATAGAAGCAGTATGTTGCAGTAGCAGACAGACAGCTAGTGGGAATTAGTTTGAGGGCCTCTGGATGCCTTTTTGACTTGTCAAAAAAACTAATGTTGGACAGGTGAATAGAGGGCACTTCAGATAGCTCTAGAAATTGAGCAGGGACTCAAACAGATGGATACAGTACAAATTACACTGAAAAAAACATGGCATTTCTTTTTGCAAGTATAGATGTCTGTTATGTTGTTATCTTAAATATTGTGCATTTTTAAAGAGGGAAAACTTACTAAGCTTCACTATATATTTTAAAATGTATTTGCTACAGGCCTGGAGTTCATAAAAGAAACCAACTACGTCAGTCAATAAAACAAAAAATTAAATAATTAGTATTAATTGGTAGCAGACTCTGGAAAACTGTCCAATTGCCACTTTTGTCACTTGATATTGTGTAAATATCCTTGAGGGTTTACAAGTGTTCTCCAAAATAACACCTAAAAAGATGCTCCATTAGTGCAGGGTAAAACATTTCCAAATACAGTATATCTAGAGAGACTTATCTTTTTATCTTAGCGTTCATCATAACAAAATACCCTCCACACCATCTGCTCACAATCAATACTTAATTGGTACTAAATTAACACAATTACACCAAGTATGTGTGTGAGTAGGTGATGTGGGGACGTGTGTAGTTGTATATCACCAGTGTGCTACAATGATGATACTGGGCTCATGAGAGCTTGTTGTTTCTCCTGTTGAAGCGCCACTGAAGACTTCTGTGCTACAGTTACTGCTTTTGATAAGAGCATCAGAAAGACAACCCTGACACATCACCATTTAATTGGAGTTGTTTGTATTTCTTTAATAGAAAATCAAGTTTTTGTTTTTAAATACCCCCACGCACGCACGCACGCACACACACACACAGAATAAACCACAAGGCATATTGCATCTAAGCATAATTATCATAAAACATCACCATGCATTTACTTACGTGTTTGTATTTTTAAGCCTATCACCACAAAAACATGTATGGAAATCACCAAAATATCTAAAACAGGCCCATTCTACTTATACTAATATGATTTTAGTGTTCATTTAACGTTATTTTGGCAGAAAACCAGTGATTCACTCAGATGGCTGTATTAACAAGCATGGTGCTATTGTGCATTCAGCCAAACCTCGAGTGGGTCATACAGGCAGACTGTTCATCGTCCAGCACTTCCTCAAACCCAAGGGACCACTAGGCCAACACCATGACAGCATGTCATGCTTTGTTTTGCTTCTGTGTCTATTTGGCATGGGAGCCAAACAGTCAGCAACCACATGGTGCGGATCGCTGGCATCTGGCATCAGAGCGGCGCATGGGACCAGAGAGCTAATGCCAGACTCACGGGAGATGTTTGAGACTGTCCTCTGTATCTGAGTGAGAGAGAGGAGACCACCCCAGGTGACTTGGGCCCAGAGCACTCAAAAAGGTCTCAAATGCAGCTAATACATACATATGTCAAAGAAAATGTACAGCATTAACATGTTAAACGTAAAATACAGAACAGATATTTTAGTTATACTCCACTGATGTGATGTGAGGTCTGTATTTAAGTTGATGTGATGCGCTACCCTTTGTGAAATGTTTAGCTTTAAGCACTAATATTTTGGGTGCCTGAGTGCTGCCATTTTCATCTGGTTTGTTCAGCAGGCAGTAGCAATCATTGCACGAACAAAGTGACTTACTTACACCTTTAAATATATATGTAAGAACTCTATAGCTTTACCTTTTCTGTGGACAGCTTGGCACAGCCAATTATAAGCAGCTTAATAATGGTATTTAAAAGTGAGTGTCAACAGTGGCCCCTTGATGGCCATCTGACATGACAAAAGCTCTCCAGCAGAGATGATGGTACAGCTCAACAACCAGCCTGGGCTACTGCTGATGTGCCATGAATAGGGCACTCTATTACTATTTCAAATTACCATGTGTGGCCCATTGCTGCTCTCACAAGCCAGAGCCCCATGCTATCTTTGAAGGCTTCATTTTCCAGGTTGACGTCTCTCCCCCTTTCCTGTTTTTACCTTTGCTGTTAAACAGCGGTTCACTCAAATTGCCTGATGGCCATTCTTTTGAAAAGGAAGGTAAGCTGTAAAAATTGAAAGGTTGGAAGGAGGTAGCTATACAAAGTGTCCCTGACACTAGTGTTACATATTTTTGAATTGATAAGAGGAGAAACACTAAATGGAAAATAGAAAACGTGTGTAGATGTCATAGTGGGAGATGAGCTTGTTATCTGATGTGTGCCTCTTGTTTGTTGAACCTGCAGAGTTTTACACAATGACAGACAGTTAAGAGATGTGCGCAAGCTAAATAATCCTATTTTTCTGGCCCAGTTTGAATACAGATGAAACTGTCAAGCTGCTTACAGCCCGGCAGAGTAGACAGCAGGCTCGTACATACCTCAAGAACACATTACTGCTACTCCAGTCCTGTTAACTCACAACACAAGTAGTAGGAAATATAAAAGCTATAATCAGAGGATGTAAAGCCCTAACTGTAAATCACTGGGCACAAACAAACCATGGTCCACTGACAAAATGGGCACAAAACCAACCATTTCTTTCTTACTCTTTTTATAAAGGAACCACTTCTCACATTTGAGCTTTTTCACAGCTCCTGCTAAGGCTATATAGGTACACCAAACTGTGTACAGTATTTTTGGAACAATACACAAAAAGAACTTCTCTGTGTTCACATTGGCCATAATTGTTCATAAAAATCGGGATATGCACCAGGAGACCTGTAGGTGTTCCTCTACAAAAGTAACACAAAGAGATAACTGCAGCAAGCACACTGAAGGGACCACTTGATATAAACCATATTATCTAACACAGTCTATTGTGGTGCATTGAAAAAGACATGCTATCAGGGACTTTAAACAGACAACTTCTGGCAAAATGAAAATGTCTGAAAATGTTGTTATAGTTTCTCAGCTCAAGTCTTTTTACCGAGTCCTATAAATTAGAAAATGTGCTTTTATTAAATTGATTCTTTGCTCGGTATTTAAGTGGAGCTTGAGAATATTAAGTGCAAGACGTCTCTTCATAAGAGCACTGTATTTCAGCTGCAGCGAACCATCTAATGGTTCATATATTTAGTCTGGCATTGTTTTTTACACCTGCTGACCTTCCTGACACAACCCTTTCCCTTTATCTTTTGACTTGGAACCAGCAACAGGTCGACCATGTGACTAGAGTTTTGGCCTTCGGGAAATTGAAGGGCAGGCGGAGGCACTCACCTCTTCATCAATGAGCACTGTAAAGGATTTCTTTCCTCATCAAAATATTTTTTTTTTTTTAAGTTTTTTTAAGTTACAAAACAAATGAGAGGTCCTTCCCAGCTGTAAAACACACCACAAACTAATTTACTAAAGTTATTACTTTAATGAGCAGTTAATAATTTGATTACGTTTTTGAATGACCTAAATGTGGTTTTGGAAATGGGATGTCTGTCAAAGGGGTTGCAGTGTTAAGCCACACCAAGGCGCATTTTATTAATTAAAAGTCAAAATGGCTGGGCTATTTTTCTGTAAGACAAAATCCAACTCACCAATCTGTTTTCTGTACTGATCCACCGGTAATTTGGTCGCACTTGCATCTTTCTTACCCATGGTCCTTTGTCAACCTGGCAAGAAATGAAAGGAAAGATTATCACTTTATAGCTTGATATCAGTCTCACATCTTAGTTTTATATCAAATATACATATTCCTGTTACTGCAGCCTCTGATAACTTTTGATCTGCAGAAGTTAATACACAATCATACACAGACAAGAAAAGTCAGTTTTGATCAACCAGATGGTTTATCTTTCACATACATCTGCTAGACATAATTACATTAATTCTCATCACCTTCTATGTGCACTCTGTTCACAGTATGCACACTTCCGACCCATCTCATTTAGTCGAACACCATTTCGCACCACGTACTCTCTTTGATTAACATGACAGCTCACGGGGAGGACAGACAGAGCTAAGAATAATATGAACACTATCTAAAGGTTTCTACAAAGTGAGTGTCTGTACTGGCATATGACATAACCATACAACAATAAAAGCAGTAAGTGTCAAAGCATTTAGAAATAGACATAGACAATTATCACTGGTCCTATCACGCAATGGTAAAGATATATTGCCTAGAACAGAACTCAAAACGGGGATCTTCTAGTTCAGGGTTAATGCGTCCGTTAAGCCATAAAGCCCTTATATCTTGCAATAGTAAAGAATCCATTATGATTAATTTGTTAATTGATAACCCTTATAGCTACAGTTAGTATCGCTGGCCCTGTCTCACAATTTAGCATAATCTATAATCCACACCAGAACCAAACATTTCTTTATTGGCCCATAACTGTACTTGACTGACTTTTTCACTGACTAACATAAACATACAAGCACAGGCGAGGGTAACTAATCAAAACAAAATAAGGACAATTCTTTTGAGGAATAAATGTGATTTTAAAAGTGCAGAAGTAAAATGGTAAAAATATATAACATTATACCTTTGTGCACTGAAAAGGAACAACAGCGGTGCAGAACGTGCAGATGCAACAAGTAGAGGAGAGAGACTGAATTAGCATGATCAAGAAGCGTGTCTGTCTGACTGATGCCTTCTCATGGGAGACTGCTGCCATGGGAAATGTGAATTTTTACCTTATACTAAAAAAACACTTTTTTAAACACTCACTGCCAAGACGGAGGATGAATGCGCGGCTATTGTTTTGCAGCAGCTGGAAACCCGAGTCAGCAAATTAAACAGTGTGAGCGGAGGATAAAAAAAGAGCGGCAATGTCCAAATGTAATGTTTACAGTTTGACACAGCAGGCTTTAGATTTGCTGGCTATGTTGTACTGTGCAGAGAATAACCTGAAAATAACCAAACTGCAGAAAGCAGCACATTTGAGACCTGTGTTATCGCAAGGCATCATCTATTGTGTCAAAATTGGACTGTTTATTAAGAAATGACTAAGAAGCTGTATAATGACATCATGGTAGCAATATATTGTAAAAATGAAATGGAAATATATATTGCAGTGTAGGAGTCAAAAGTCTATCTTTTGTATTAAGTGTATTCAAACTAAAATGTGTGACTTTATTCCAGATGTTCAATTCAACAAGGAAATGTATTGATAAGTACACTTACATATTTCAAACATTTATTCATTTTAATTGTGATGATTATGCAATATTATTAAAAGTATATAAATACTTCTATGAGATATTACATTTAGGCTTTCTCTACCTACAGGCTAAACAACTGTTTGAAATATTTCACTCAGTGTACTAGGTCTATATCAGGCTAATATGCGTTTGACTTTGAAATTAACAACTAAAACAAAACGACTTTTCCATGATTTTCTGCTATAGGACTGTACTTATACATGTGTACTTTTATGTACTTATAATAGTAATGTTTAAAGACTGCATGATACGGAGCCTCCAAAACAAATGTTATTCAGTATTAGATATTGTAGTACATTTAAGTAAAATATCACACCCTAAAACATTTATAGTATTAGTAGCAATGCTGTTAGTGATAGCCTTTCATAATTATCAAGCAAAAACATGATAAAAACAAGAATAAAGTTTACCCAAGTGGTAGGAGTGCAATTGTAGCAAATGCATCATCACTGAGTAAAGTAAATGTAAAGTGAGTGAAAGCATCACAGCGCTCACTGAAATACTTACTTTATCAATTGCTAAAGCTGCTCAGTAGAGGTGTTTGCATTACGCACTGTCCCGCTGCGTCTGGGCACTTACAGAACGATAAGATCTCAGTTTTAATGCACTTAGCTGCAATATTTCTCCAGCCCTGCCAACGCACCAGTTTGCTTGCGTCTATTTCCTGGTTTACGTGAAAACCTGGCAGACGGACATCGCCGCTGTCCAATGAGAAACAAGCACGTAGCGATTTGACCAATGGGACGGGAGACAGAGCGGGACACAGAGATAAAATACAAAAACATTTTTAAAAAGCACGTGACAAGTGAACAGTCAAAACACTCTCACTGACAGCCAATGCATACAGAGAGTAAATGGGAAAGGAAAATGTCAAGGGCTTACACTCTTAAAGGTACAAGAAACAATACACTATCTTTAGTGGAGAAGCAAAAAAAGGAACACATGTTTTAATTTAAAAGCTTAAATATTCAAAGAGCACATATACTGTATAACAGCTGTTCAGCATTATTTAATTTATATGAAAAACTCACATAGGCTCCTTTTGGCTATTTATGCCACTCACCAAATCATATTTTTAGAGAAAGCAGTTTGGTCAACAACAATACATTTAAAGGTGCTGTCAAGCAGTATATATATATATTTTTTCTTTAATAAAAATGACCCACATGTGTCCCAAGATATGATGTAAACATGTTTAAATCAAACATTAGTTTTAATGATAACAATAGTACAGTTGAGTTATTAAAAATATGTTTTGCATAATAGCCAAGTTGTGTTCTGCAGCACTGTGTTCAAACCAGTAGGAGCGCATGCTGCTTACAGTACCTTTAACATATATTCTGGTGATATTCTGGTGAGCCCATCATATATATCATTTTCAGTCAATATGGCATTTACACCCCTTTGGTACATAGTAAATAATCATGTAAAATGTAGCCTAGAGGAACAAATGAGGTGAACATTTTGCTATCTTGCTCAAATGTATAGTTTTTGTTGTTGTTGTTGTTGTTGTTGTTGTTGTTTTTGTTTTGTTTTTGTTTTTGGTTTTTTTGTTTTTGTTTTTTGTTTTTTTTGTCAGAGTCAGGCTTTTAATTAAAATGCTATAACAGTTGAAAATGTTGACCTAAAGTCATTCTTGCCGTGCCAGATTACTGGAATGGCACATTATCCTTGTTGAAAACAGCAACATTGCACTGTGACAATTAAAATAAGCAAGAGACGACCTCATCAGAGACAAGGCAATCTCACTGCAAATGTTAATGTCTCTTTCATTAGTCTTTTACACTTTTTCTTTGTTTACTGTGTGGAATTTTATTTCCTCCTAATTGCACGCAGCCTCATTGCTGCCTGGGGCTTTGTGCAGAAAGCGGGTAGACTTGCCACCACTTGTAACTTATTGAAGTTTAAAATGATTTTCCGCTCTCCCATGGGCACACATTTGCATGCTGCACAGCAGTGCCTAATAGATGTAATCTGCCCATAATGTGCCTGCATTACTCTTTATATGAACTGCACTTTAACACCACCTATGTTATATGTACTATATTTGTCACCAGTTATCAATGTAGGCCTATCTACTCAAGACAGGAAATAGAAGGTTAAATGCTGTTGTTGCCAACCAAACATACACTATATTGAAGATACATTTAGAACAATAATAACAGACTCTGCTCTGGTGGTTACCTTGGAGCTGTTAACAAATAGCCTCACTCAGAAGCCTGTGAATGTTGTCTTAATACGGCTATCAAAAACAGCGTGAGTGTAGTTAATGCAGAGCTCAAATGTTCCTTGTTATACTCGATGTGTGTGATTAATTTCTCCCGTTGAGTGAAACAAACCAACGTGCTGTGCCTGTCACAATGATAGATATGGAAAGCATTAGCTTCAGTGGCTGATGCAAAAGAAAACGAGACAGGATGGATATGTATGACAACCAGTTATGGCGGTGTAGTGAGTGTTTATCAACGAAATGTATAGATACAAGTTAAGTTGTTCTTGAAAACGTTTTTCAGTATTTGCTTACAGGGCCATGTCAATGTGGTTCGTGTGCACCTTAAGAGAAAAATAAACAGGATCTCAGAGATTGAAATGTAAAAAAAAAAAAAAAAAAAAGGAATACCAATACCAAATCCTGCTTTATACTTCTCCACTTTGGTGTCTTGGTCTCTTTCTTTGTCCCATGTCTCTCTCCATCTCTCTCTCCCCTCTGAGGCAGTTAGATGGCCTTTAATTGCCACACATTAAAAAGATGCTCGAGACAAAAGAAGAATCCCTCGGGGCAATTGGCTGCTAAATGGCAGATCTGCAGCCATTGCCACCATAAAGACATATGAACATAATCTTGTGCAATTTGAACTCATCAACCGTGGGACTCCATCATTTTTTTTCTTTCAAAGTTGGGTGTAAACAGCATTTTTATGTCTTACTAATGTACAAAAAGAATATTAAAGCAAATGAATTGTCAGCCCTGCGACTAACTAATTTGCAGTATCACATATTACCTGTATCACATATTACTGTTACCATAAGGCCATAAAACTGTTTAACATATTGAGTGACAATGTCATGACAGTTCCATTAATATTATTACATTATCAAGAGACCAATTCAGGCAGTCACAAAGGGCACAAGCCAGAGTACTCTTTCTGCTGGTCCCAAGACAAATGGTGAGGATTGCATCAGAAAGGGCATCTGGCTTAAAACCCATGCCAAATCAAGATGCGAGTCACTGCACACTAGGAGGCAGATGATTTGCTGTGGCAATCCCAAAAGGGAACAGTCAACAGTAAAGAAGAAGCCAGACCAGGAATATCTATTATTTGGTCCAGTCAAAATCTAAAAAGACCTAACATCATAAAATACATTTTAGACAAACTATGCTATATACTTGTAGCATGTAATATATTATTTTACTTTTTATGTTATACACACATAGAGACAGACACAGAAACTCTCCCAAATTCTCAGACTAAAGTTGGCTTTTCATTGCAGCTACAGTTCTAATATTGCTATGCACACAGAGGACATGATTCTTCCTCCTGTTTAATATTCTTATCTCACTTTTCCCACTCTGCCTCAGTGTGCAGTGAATTCTCCTGCCTCTATCTCCCGGCCCCAGAGTTCCTTCTCATTGATGGGAACTGTATCAGCACTCTTACACAGTCAAATGAATTTTGGGTTTATGAAACTCACTGCTTCATGTAAGGAAAAAGAGTGGCACAGACTTGGACAGATAAGTTATCACACAATGGATTTAGTGGCATTTGGCTGCCGTCATTATCCAGTATTAGAGCAGGAGAGCGGTGATGCTCCAGACAGCACAGGACTACTGCTGCACACATCCAACCATTATCTGCAGCAGCGAGCAGAGATTTAGAAATAATGGTTAGGTGGAAAATATATACAAATAAGGCAGCCTATCTTTTCCCAAGTGCTTTGGCCAAAAGGCAAAGTACACCTTATTTAGTAGCTGGACCAAAATGCCATTGTACATACTTTTTATATAATCATATATAATAAAATGTAATATAGTACCAGGAGTGTACAGGTCTATTCATTCAGATTATTTGTAAAACAATAATATAACAATATATAAATTAATAACATGTATGCAACTTTTCTTAATACATTCATAAAACACTACCACCATGCACTTAATTTTCTCTGTCAACATTTGAAACAATAACACAATAATACTATTTTTATACCACATCACAACACGCAGATATCAGCTTACACCATTACAGCAGTAACTGGTAAGGTAATACTACCATTGCCATATTTATTGTTAAGTAATTTCTTCTTTCCATTCAGTTTTTCTGGATTTTTGCTAAATATTAAAGTCAAAAACAAACAAAAAATACTCAAATTGGCTGCATTTAATTTAAAATGTTTACTTTTTTTTAATCTTTTAGGTTGTATATACTTGCATGGCGGGATAAAATAGTGCTTCACCATCACCGTGTGTCATAACGCCCAACAGCTCCATGTGCTGCCTGTACTGTAGTAAAGTGTATCAGACCTGTGTCCCCGCAGTGGACCAGGCCTATGTCCACAGCTGTGTTTCTCTGTTTGTGCAGGTGCTCCAGCTGGGGCTCAGTCTGCTCCCTGTGGATTCACACAGACTGACCGACCGGGCCGACCACTGTTTACTCTGGCCGGCCGAGCCGAGGCCCCGCTGTGAGCTATTCTTGAGGTGCTTAATTTTTGTCACACTGCACTCCTGCTGCAGGCCGCCCCAGGACTCACACATAAACACTCATTCGTTTCCCAAGTCAGTAAAAAACATAATAATCCACACCGCACACACATATGGTTTAAAATCCCACGCTGGCCTGCCGCAGAAATTTGGTCCACCCACCGCTGCATGGCTCCCCTGGTTGTCATGAGACAGCTGCAGAGTTCTGACATGTTAATTTGAGCCCTGAGTTGACCTCCAGCTAATTATCCTTCAACTCTGTAAACACTAGTAGCAACAGTTAACACCAATTAATGGCCACTAATCATTGCCAGATGCTGCACCTTGAGTAATTCGCACCACTTCCTACACATACTATTTCTCAAACTCACACACACACACTTCTACATCTGTATGCTGCATTGGACACAGGCTATTAAATGTGAAATGCAGTGCTGGATTTAAACTATAGATATGTAAACAGTGGCTGGACCATCAGATAATATGTCACCAACTGAAACTGAAAAATACAATTTGTTCACATGTTTTGAAATCTGGATAGGCTAAAAATGATTTAGAATAGTATTTATTGATAGTAAAATGTTTTGAAAGTGACTATAAAGAATAACCCCATAGCCTAGACACTGGTGTTGGTGATGAAATCAGATCTGCTGATGCTGAAGATGAAGAGATGCTCCATTGACGATGTAGCGCAGGAAGGTTGTTTCACTGCCGAGGTGGCGATGAGGCAGAGAGGAGTTATTCCATTGCTAAGGTGATGATGGGATGGAGGAGAGCTGTTCCCCTGCTGAGGTAGTACTGGGGATGAAGGAGGGTTGTTTCATTGCTGAGGTGGTGATGAGATAAGGAAGGGTTGCAACGCCAGCTGCTGGGTGATGGAACAGAGAGGACACTTTAAATGTTGGTGGGTGGCTAAGCACTGATTGGCTGAAAAATTAACCATATTCTATTGATTAAA
This sequence comes from Bostrychus sinensis, assembly GCA_020698575.1. Taxonomy (NCBI): domain Eukaryota; kingdom Metazoa; phylum Chordata; class Actinopteri; order Gobiiformes; family Eleotridae; genus Bostrychus; species Bostrychus sinensis. Next base: position 17,480,627 of record CM036255.1, read on the forward strand.
TTTAGAGGGTTAGAAAGGTGTGACAATACTGTATTTGTGTATATTGTGTTCTCTCTGGTACTGTGTGCTGCTGGCTCTCTCATCCCTTTCAGGTTCCAGCCAATCAGGAGTCCAGGCCAGAGGAGCTGCACCTGGCTGTGGGCGGCACCTCCAGTTTAAAAGCTGCCCCATTCAGCCCTTCCGCCCTCTCTCTCCACCAAGCAACCACAGCTTATTTTTGTTCCTTTGTTTTGTAGCTTGACATGCACACATTCACACAGATATGCACTTGCATACCCCACTGATACGCACTTATATGTTTGTCTTTGTTGTAAATGGATTTCTTTCTGAGCCAGTTTGTGACAAGTGGGGGTCGTCTGGGACCTAATTGGGACCAAATCAGGAGAAAATGAGCTCTGAACAATGCTAAGGCTGTCTCAAATCCTATAAACATGTGTGAATCTCCTAGACAACATAGTTAGCACTAGTTAGCACCAGTTAGCACCAATGAAAATACTAACTAAAGTATGCTGAGTAGATGTTCTTCCAAAGCATTACAAACAAGTCATAAAGACAAAACTAATGGCCCTAAGCTGGCCCAAAGCTAATGAGCCCCATTTTGTCACAAACTGGCTCAGGGTTCGGACAAAGAAGGAGATGGAGAAGGAGAAATGTATGTCACAAAGGGTAACATCAGGGTTAATTGACTCAACACTTTCACTAAGTTTATTTTGAGTTTAATGTACTTACATGCAGGTAATCAACTCTGTGATACTTCCAAACCTAAACCTATATAAATAAAGAATCATTTTTTGACACAAGTAAAGCTTTTATCATCCTAAGCATAGTTTTCAAGATGCTGGATGAAGATATGTCAGATAGTATGTAGTAAGAGGCATTCCCTCTGTTAAGAAACTTTAAATGGCAAATCAGCATATACAATTATAATAAAGGTATCTATCATTAAAAGAATTCAATTCAATTCAGTTTTATTTGTATAGCCCAGTATCACAACAAAAGTCACCTCAAAGGGCTTCACAACAGTTGATCAAACATAAACGCACAATCAGACTTAACACACATTCAACACAAACAATAACTACACTAAACAGACCCAGGACACTCCTGTCCTTAGACCCTCTTTCTCAGTAAGGAAAAACTCCTAAAAAAAGCTGCGGGAAAAAAGAAGAAACCTTATGGAGCCCAACTGAAGGAGAGATTCTCTCCCAGGACGGACAGGCAATGCATCTAGGACTGTTAGTTCATTAGCTCATCTATAGGATCATAGATCAGCTCTGTAAGGATTCATCCAGGGAGTGGGGTGAGGTAGGTTGAGGAAGTCCATAGGATGCAGCAGGTGGGCCTCATCCAGACAGGTGAGTGGGGTGAGACACATCCACACACATCCACAGAAAAAGCTGCTTGATAAAAACACTTTTATTTCCCTCCAACATTCCTCCTGATCTGCTGCTTCATTGTTTGTATTGATTACTCAAGTGCATACTGCTTGCTGTCTGCCTGCCAACTGTACTGTTGCCAAGGGAGAGCGTGAACAAACCTCTGCCAGCGCTTTCTCCTTTGACAACAGCTGTGCCACATATGCCTGAGATCAATATAAACAAACATGGCCGCCGCGCACCAGGGAGAAGGATTGACAGGTATGATTCATCTTCACCACCGTCTGTGGGAGACACGAGTAATGATAAGACGAGATAGATATTTTCCTAATGCGATGCGACCACTGGGGTTAATGGAGGTGGGTCGCCGAGATCATTCACCCCCCAAGGTAAGTGGCAGAGTTCCCCATATAACCCCATACAGTTAGCAGAGGATTACAACCGTGTGAATTCACAAGGGTTGTTATTTGTTGCCAGGAGAAGATGAATGGGGAGCGGGCACGGCTCATTGGAGCTTTGTCAGTCGCACTACAACTGAGCTTAGACAGTAGGGAGCATCATGAATGCTAAATGATTGATAGGTGCTTAGTTAATGATGGCATTTCTTAACATGAAGTCAAGGTGTTTGAAGCAAATGTATGCAGTTCTTGGGACACAGCTGAAAAGACAAGCCAAAGAGGACAATAGTACTGGGCACAGCTTCCCGTGATGAAGAGTAATGGCTTGAAACAATATTTCCCCATAGAGTTGAATGGGAATCTAAACAGTGTGATATGGTTTCACCACCACACAAATTGGAGATGTCAGATCAGTTTTAGCAAGGCCAGTGCTGCAGGATAAAAACAAGGCAACAAACACATGAGCAATATTCATGCACTGTAGAAACGGTTGAGAGCATGCCAAGGTGAAAAGTGGAAATCAAAAACCAAATTGCACAGCAAATATTTTCAAATTACTGTAGCAACATATAATTAACATTATGGGTACATTTTATAGGTTAAAACTGGGGCTTATTAGATGCTATGGTCACTAATGCTGACCTGACTTTATACAATACTGAATATTAGATTATACTTTACTTTAATTAAAAAAGTAACTTTTACTCAAGTATTGTTTTGTTTACTTCTAAATAGCAAATGTTTTGATTATAGGTATTGGATACTGTTTGTAGTAGTAGTGGTAGTAGTAGTGTGGTGATAGTAGTGGTGGTGGAGATAGTAGAAACTTACTGTTTAATCAATCATTTTGATGCGTGCTTTTACTTATTTTTTTTACTTATAAATATGAACTAAATATTATAAGTTACAGTAGGTTACATTATCATAAGTACAGATTTTGAATAGTTTTTCCAACTCTGAATATCAGTAATACACTACAGTTAAAAAAAAAAACAAAAACTTTTTCTTCAGCCGTTATTTTTTTAACTGTCCTTTGCTCTTTGTTAGTTGGACTTCTTGCAGTAATTAAGTATCTTTAATCAGCGCTTGTCATATGCAGATACTTAATAATCAGCCCTGATATTTAGATAAGGCTTGATTGGTGCATTTAAATCAGGCCCATTGTGTGACAGTGTCAATAACAACAGCCGTGGCTCTGCTGGAGACCTGTCAGAAATCACTGTGACGGCTTCAATGACAGCCTGTTGTCACCATTAGTTTTGCTGGAGGGAGTGGAAGCAAAAGACAAAGTTGTATGAGTTAACTGAGTCAGTGAGCTGTGCTGTTAATTTATTTGTTTGCTTTATTTACCAGCCAATTGCATTTTAATTTGACTTGCCTAATGTCCACATTTTATCTTTAGATGCAATGATGGCGATAGATGTGAAGCTTTTAATTACACAAGAGTCTAATTTTCTATTGCAGCAGGCTTCAGTCTACATGCTGAAATAATGGTTTTAATGATGATGTAAATTAGAGCTTATGTATAAGAGAAGAAAGTAAGTTCACTGCCTACTGTTGTACTATTTTATTAAGTTTTTTTTCTTAACAATTAAAACTTATCCTACAGACATTGTATCTCAATGGTGAAAGAAACACTCAAATGTGTACTTAAGTAAAAGTACTGTTAGACCTAAATAATTACTTACACAAGTAAAAGTAAAAGTGCTGAACAAAATTGTTAAGCAAAAGTAAAAAAGTATTGAGTGTAAAGTTTAGTGCTACTGCCAGTGGCCTACTGTTATTACAACCTGCAACTACTGTTATTATTAATACTACAACTACTGACACAACCACTAACCCTATCAGTACTGCTATGGTGCTACTATTACTACCCACTTTGCCACTGGGGTCAAACAATACTTTTACTCATTATAAGATTCTAAAAAATACCTGTTTTTTTTTTTGTTTTGTTTTTTGTTTTGTTTTTTTGAGAATCTGTTTTTTTCCACCCAAGATGTTTTAGATTGAAAATGTGCTTAAAAAGTACTTTAAACCATTTCTGACAGGATAATGCCAGAAAACTGTATCTCTTTTATCACATCTATTGTGGACTCTTTAGCTTATAGTACTTTTCTTTTGAACACATCAATATCATTTACATAAAAGGGTCGAAAGATTTTTGTATAGAACATAAATATACAGAACTGTATTTCTTATTTCACGGAGCAGAAAGTGAATGTAAAAATAGTGTACCTTAAATGTGAACTGCTGTAAAGGTTGAACACAGACAGGCAGCCTACCTTCCTCTGCAACAATAGCCTGTAGCTCTGAGACGCAACAGCAGCCTCCTCCTCAGTTATCATTCAGGCTGCACACAACGCCGAGCGAGTGCCGACTTGTTAAGAGGAAATCAAATATTCTGGTCATTCCTGGGTGTTGCTGTGGTGTATTTCGGTCCCAGTGTGATGCCATTCATTACTGCCCTGTCAGAGCTCTCACGACTCGGGCCTCCACAACTAATTGAGATGACATTTCCAAACACACACACACACAAACACACACACACACACACGTACACGCTGCTGCCCACGCTGTTTGAGCTATTGCTGAACAAATACTCCCCAACTTAGACAATGACATACAACAATAAGCAAACCTTTCACCTTCAGCTGTGTGTGAGGGTTTTCTTCACATTTAAACCTTGAATTTGTACACAACAAAATATTTCTGACTCAAACTCTGACTGCAGTGGCGTGTTTTTAGTATTGTGGAACTAAATGAAAGTAGGCCACTAAACTTTTTGCGGAATTTCTACAATGCAATTTTTACTCCGACAAGACATTAGAAACAAAATGCAGTAGTTTAGACATCATACAGATATACATAGCAAATATTTGTGTTTAGCACCACAAAAATCAAGTATCTTAATAGAACAGTCATTAAGTATTTGCATCTGAGTCTGGCTGTGTGGGCGATCCTGTGTTTGGCAAAGTCACAGCAGACAACAGGCCTGACTGGCACGGCACACAGTACAATCGCACACCACATTTAAACTGAAACTCAAATCAAGACTGAGAGGAGAAATAGTCAAGGATAAGTTATTTCTGACAACTTTTTAAATCTCTCATTCAAAAATATGAATACTCACAAAGTTCATCTGACTGCTGATTTGGATTTTGACCTTTTAGAAGTTTTCATTCACAACATGTTTTTGACATTGAACTATTTGAAACATATTTAGTAGAAGCTAATTCTTTCCTATCCACGTTTCCATTCTAGAGTCTCCACAACCCACAGCAAGTCTTCTTCCTCTTAATGTGCAGTGACATTGGTGTGGATTAGGTCTATCTGATCTCTTCCTGACCCAACCTTTTCTATTTATCCAGGCTTTGGAACAGCAGAGAAGTACACTGACTCGTAACCCCCTGTAGTTGGATTCATATACAGTAGACGCTTAAGGAAAAACTATTTGGCAGAAGCTATTTAACATTGTAAAGTTTGTAAGTTTATTTTGAGAGAAAAAGGACAATTTATGTAAATTGGTCAGATATAATTTATTATAACATTTTAAAAACTAAGGATTTGGAACTTCTGCAGAACCTGACAATGATGTGTTCAGAGGTTTTTATGCCAGAATGGTCATTGTACTGTTGTAAATCATTCTTCACTGATGAATTGTTGTGACTGATGCCTGTGACCAGGAGGTTATGAGGTAAATTAAGTGAGAGAGATCAGTCTCTGATCATCCTGAAGCTATATACATTTGCTTTTGCAACTCTTGCAATCTTTTTGTATCTTTTTTTTTTTTTTTTTATCTTGCTTTGAGACAGGTTTTTGGCAAATTGTTTCTGTACTATGTAAAATGAAGTGGACCAAGTATTGATCCTGGTGGGACTCCTGTTTTTGTAGTAACGCTCCCTGATCTATCTGTCTAGTGCACAGATGGGGGTGCTTCAATATTTGGATTGTGGATGTTTAGAAATCAACCTATTTTTTGATTCTGCAAATACAGTAGTTCTAGACAGTATGTTCTTTAGCAAAAAATATAGCTTTATACTTCATGGTTTATTTAATTCCTCATACTTGACTTGTTCATTGTTTTCTTATCTAGACCTAATGTTCTCATTGTTCTGGCCCCACACCGTTCATTCGTCTCTGAATGAATCAGTATTTCCATGTTCACTTCAATCACATCAGAGCAGTTAAAGTGTTTGAAAGTGAAGCGCAGCTTGAACAAAGAACAGTGTAGTCTGTTTAGTAAGTGACAAGTACAAGGTGTTAAGCTGACTTATATCCAGCTCGGAAGAAGTTAAACTCACCTACTGCTATATTCATTCAAACTTGTATTATTAAAAGGTATATGTGAATAAGGTTGTGTGTTGGGTTGTAAGAAAATAATCATTCTGGAAAATATTGCAATATTTTATTGGGCTGCTGTATTGATATAATATATGTAATTTCTTTTAAAATAAGGTTTTTGGTTTTTTTTTTTAACTAGAACAAGAAACAAAAACAGAAAAAACAGCACAGTCACCTTTTATTTTGTTGCTTATTTGGAACAAATCAACAAATATTCAATATAACATATTTGTTAGTGGTGTCCTAGTAGTACACAGGTGAGATTTTTCATAAGATAATATATAGAATATATTGTTTTCATTACAACTGTAGGCTCACTGAGAACATGAGCAGCTCCCTTGTGTAAATATTTTTACATTCATTTAAAATTACAAAACTTGACAACATTTTCAAAAATAAGGATATTTAACTTCTGCAGAACCTGAATCTGTATATTATTGTCTTCATTACAGTATTATTATGTATTGATGTACATTGTATTGTGAGTGACCCTGAGATCATCATACATACATCTTCCCACTGTGCAGCTCTTGTGGCATGGGTGCAAACATTTGGAAAGTAACATTAATCTAAGGTGAGTTCTTTGTTTTGCAAGAGCTACAGGAAGTGGGGAAACATTTTCATTTGTTATTGACCGAGATGAAGAATGATTTGATTAAAACAGAGAGATTTAAAAACACACATTTTTGGACACACACACACCCATGCGCGCACACACACCACACACACACACACACACACACACTGTGTCCTGGAGAAGTGGAGACAGCACATGAAAGGTGCTCCACATCAGAGGGACTCAAATTGGCCTTGGCTCGGATGATTGGTCCAATCAACCTCCAAGCGTATAATTAGTAATTAGATTGGGATTAGAGTCAGCACTGAGTGGAGGAGCGTGGCCAATTCAAATCAGCATATGAAATGTGATTAAATTAATAAAAGAAAAATTGAAATATTAATGTCTTTTTCCACTGGGTCTCAGTTGAATTTGTTTGAACTTTGGATAATTATGGACTCACATGGAGTGGCAGAGTGGTAGCTATTTTTTCAATAGTGTTTGTGGTACTGCCCATGGCCAAACAGGGCTTGGTAAAATCACACATACTGTATTTTGAAGTTTTTTATTACTAAAGACAGGCAGACAAAAGCATCAAATAGTTTTACCCCCCCCCCCCCCCCCCCCCCCCCATATTATTTTCTGGATAGACATGGGCTGGCAGTTGCATTTAGTGATTACTGTATTAGTAAAAAAAGATTCCCATATAGACATTTTAAATATAAATACCTATAAATCTTAGTTATTCAAACAAAAAAAGAAACAACAATATTTCAGCAGCGCTCTAATCTCTGTCCAGATGATTATTTGGTCCAGACAGTTACGTGAAGTTACTACTGCAGCCTCTAGGCCTGTCTTTTTCTCTCCGCTGTCTAAACTTTCTGACACACAGTAGAAAACTCCTGTTCACCTTGAGTTTTGAGAACAGCTCGGTTTCCTGAAGTTTTGTCCGTGAGTCAAAGAGGTCAGCTCACATTTCCAGGACTAATGGCCATGGAAACAGGAGCGACGTGCGGCACAAATAGACACGCTGATTGAGCCCCTTTTGATTCAAGCCATAGGAGCTGCAGATAATTTACAATCAGCCTCCCTTTAAGTTCCCACTAACCACTGTGTCAGAGAGTGACCATTTATGTCAAAAGTTTCCTGCATGATTAGTGCTTAGGCATTAAAAGAATTAATTCTTAACAATATACCTGTCATTATGAGAAGGATTTTTTTTAAGATTTAATAGGCGCACTGACTAAAGGGGTTCTTATAAAGCTGACAACCATTCATTTAAAAGGGGCAGGTATTTCTCCATAGCTATTAAGACCTAATTTATAATTTGTCTAAATCCCATTATTTAAACTTTAGTACTTCTGAAATTAAATGTACAATAGATCTACTGATATTGTACTACTGGAGAGACAGTCAAAACTAAAGATGGTTCATCTTTGAGCAGTTCCTTAAATTACATCATGTCTCCATGTAAACCTGTGCAAGAGGCTGCCATGTGCACTCCAGAGGTTTTAGCTCACAGTCATGTATTTAAATATTGAAAAGGTGGCAAAGCAAAGCAAGGCTGGTGTAAGATTTGCTGTCTGTGTGTTGGAAACTTGTGTTCAGGAGCCAGGTGTGTTGCACAAAAACAGAAGTAACTGGTGTAACGTTGGGATGGGGGATGACACACAGGAGAAGTCAGTCAAAATAACAGCTGTGTCATCATTCAAGCTGAGCTGCAGTCCAAGATAAAGATAAGTCCAAAGATAAAAAGGTTATTTAATATTGTATGTCAAAATATCTACACCACTCATGTTAGACAATTTCCAAAAAACGTGTTTTAACTCCTTCCAAAAATGGCACAATTTTGCCATTGATTTTTTGTGTCCTAGTTGGATTGTGCTGCGCTGCCCATCCCAATCCAACTGGGTCAAACCATATCCAAACCCTCAGCTTTTCAAAAAGTTATCTACAGCAAGTCAGCCTCTTCTAAAATTGGTGCATATTGTGTGTGTGTGTGTATATATATATATATGCCCATTTCAAGATGCTGTATATTGTATTGTATATTGTGCAACACTATAGAAATATCAGCATCCAGATTTCATTTTCACAACAACTTTTAAATGAATTGAATGGCTCAGAACAATATAAGCTGGTTGTCATTGGTTATTTAAATACATAAGAGCTTTTACGGTGGCCTGTTTGATAATGTATTTATTGGAAGCGAGTGATTCTTGGCAGCGGCAACCATAATGTTTTATTAATGAAGATGCTTGCTCTGCAAAGGGAGGGTTGGAACAGCCCGGGACACCATTGCTCAATGCATTAAAATGTATGATACAAGGGACTTAGTCAGACAGTTACCTACCAGGAAAAAAGATGAATAAATACTGAAACATCTTTATAAAATATTTAACAAACAAACACAAACAATAAGAGTAAAGGGGTTTAGGAGTGGCCGGAGAAGCCCGTGAGAGTTCGATTTTCAAATGCTGGAAAAGCTGTGTGCCATATTTTTGGCTTTTTTTCTTTTTTTTTCTCTATAAGAGCAATTTTCTAAAGTCACTCAGACGAACTGCTGCACAGCGGGAGAAAATAAATATTTCTTTGAGATCACAGGTTTGCTTCGAGAATCCACTGTTTTTAATGCCTGGCTACAAGACAGATACGATCACCCCTGAGATGTTTGATTTATGATGCTGTGTCTTTTGATGTAATATTTATATAAAACGTGCATGAGGATTTTTCCTGATGGGCAGGTTTGTCTTGTATCTCTGTCATCATTGTATTCATAGATAAACTCTCCATCTGTTGCTTTGATTTGCTTGTCATCCTTTTGTACATTGCTGTATTGTTAATGCCTGTCTCTGCATACCTTGCCGTAAGCCTTAATGTGAGTTTGTACACAATATGAGGATATGCCAAATTACTGTATATATAAGAGACAAGAACCTCTTCATAATTATGTATTATTATCTTGGCCAAGGTGGCTGTTTTTCCTAGCTTTGGTTTGTTAGTCTGTTGCCTAGGTAACTGAAAAGTAGTATTAGAACTAGAGATAGACCGATATGTTTTTTTCAGTGCCGATACTGATACTGATTATTAGAAGTCAAAGAGTCTGATAACCAATATTTGGAGCTGATTTTCATTTGCAGTAAAAGTGGCATCAAAATTTTGAATAATGCAAACTTCAACACTTAACTTTGTTTAAATGCCTTTAAGCATATGTTTATTAATCAGCTTATCAGATTTGCAATATGTTAAAGTTTATTTATTTTTTTTTATTATTATTTTTTTATCTTAGACAATAGATATCTTTGTTTTAAAATTCTAACAAAAAGTGCAGGGAACTTTTTTGGCATTATGCGCCACTGAGCAACGTCTAAAGGAATGAACAGGGCCCTCCTCCGACGCTGTATCCAGTTTTCTTTATACATCCTTGTTCAAAACATATATCTGTTCTCTGGACATTCTCCTTTCGGCAAAACGTTTTCTCCTCTCCACCGTGTGTGTGAGCACTGTGTATACAAAGCTTTCACTGCTGATTGGCTGTTACTCGTGTCGTGGCTCATGCGTGTAACCAATCAGATGGTGCTGTGGGTGGGACAATGCTGGAGACAGAGTAGTGAGGCACGGCTGCATCAGAGCCATAATAACCCAGTTTTAAATTGATCTCTTATCAGCCGTCAGATTTTTAAGACTGATGCCAATATGCGTCAAAATGTTGAATATCGGCCCAGCCGATTATCGGTTTATCCCGAATTAGAACTCTATATAGTAGCTTATAAAAAAACTTTTCAAAAATAATAAGCCAAAGAAGAAAAAAAAAAGATTTAGCTCTGACCTAGAAGATCTCCAGGTCAAGTCCAAAGCTGGGAACTAACGTTCTTACTAGCCCACTATAGCTAATCCTAATATCGGTAAGGCTTGTTTGAAAGTTACATACTCAGTTACTTGCTGATCATAACCACTACAACAATATAGCTCCTTTGTTATTATGGACGCTGGTCGGTTGTCCTGCTAGAGTTGGGGAGGTTTTCCAGTGCTCAAACTTTTATCTTTCTTTCTCCTTGTCCTTTAGTCTCTGAAGAAGTGCTTGTTTTGCAGATGTTGTCATGCATACCAGTTTCACTTGCATTGATCGCAATGAAAAAACTATGTGGAATACAGAGAGCCTTTTGGGATTAGAAAGGGCAGAGTCAGTATAACCTCCACAGACAGACGCTCTCAGCAGGAGACAGCAACAGAGGCAGAATACTGAGTGATAGACTTTTGTCTACGGACCAAATGCACCACCAAACATGGCCACACTTAAATTTCACCAGAAATCGTTCTTGAACAAGTTTTAAATCATTGCAAATAAATATTCAAGATTTTAAGTGGTATACAGTACTGTGCAAAAGTTTTTAGGAAAAGCTATGAAAAAAGAAATGTGTATGAATGTACATAAATACTAAATAATAAAAAGTAAAAAAAAAAATCTAAACTACAAGCACTTGGAGAGCATGGGTCTCTGTCAAGGCACTGGTTCTGTCTCAAAATGGTAAAGATAGGGTGCCCAGACCTGGAGTCAAATTCAAAGATCTTCTAGTTCAGGGGTAAATGCTATTTCCATTTAGCCAATGGCTATAACTATTAACTTCTTAATAGTTAGAATGAAGTGAAGTTCTGCAACAAAATTCTCTCAGATCTAAACATGAGGCATTAGATTTCTTTTTCACACCTCAATAAAGCTTTTGCACAGTACCATTTTTTTTTTTCAATTTTTCAATGCATCACTCCTTCACCATACCTTTCATTATTTCTTCTCTCTTGCACTTGGGCCTGGTAATTGTCTGCTGCCTCCTGCTCTTTACATTGCTCACTGAACTATAGAAACACAAAAGGATAGTGGGGAGCTCCCGCTGTGTGGCAGAGCCGACAGAGCATAAGGTGTCTTCATTCTCTCCACACGAAGGCCAGTGGAAAAACACTGCTACAGGAAATGTAGGCTAGCTTTGTGACCCTCCCCAGATCATCAGATGTTTTTGTCTACAATTATCATCAAAATGTGGTCCATAGTATTCATAATTTTGAAATCATTTAAAGTAGCAACCTTTGTTATAAAATGTTTCTTTATGAATTATATAACTTTGTGGTAACCAGAAGTGAAATGAGAAGTGAAGTGAAGAAATGTCCATCTTCTCATTTACCTTAAAATATCAGTCTATCAAATGTAAAAATAAGTCCAGACACATACTACCATCAGCCCACCTGTATTTCTCACCTGCCACCTCTGGATCTCAGACACCTCCACCCTGTATCTTTAAAGAAGCAGCCTCGAGTGGAAGCCCTATAGGAAAAGGAGGAGACGTGTCTGGTTTGGAGTCGGAGAGAGGAGCAGGCGTAGGAGTCCACAGCTGCGTGGCATGTGTGCTTCCTCTGCCTGTAGACATGCTGCCATTCACCGCCTCATTACCATGAAGGAGTCGAGGCAAGGATGGTGAAGGTAGGCTGCACACCACAATCAGCTCCCTAGTGCTGACTTTTTGTGTGTTTTGCATATCGTACTTTACTATGTTCAAAAGTTAGCTGGAGATGGAGAAATGAGACACCCGGCTGAAAACTATAACAAACTGTAATGCTGGAGGGACCAATGGACCAATGTATTCTGGCATTATTGCGTGAATGTTTAACCCACATAATATTGATTGTAGGGTTGTTCACCAACCAAAAAATAGCATATTGGAAAAAAATAAATAATTCTGTTAAATATATGTGAAAAAAAAAAAAAAAAAAAAATCTAGTTCATTGTATGTATGCATTAGTTCATATTTTATTAAACTGAAGCAGGCCATGAAGTAATGCTAACAGTTTACGTGGGTTAATATGCAGCTGGTATCTGAACGTCTCTAATGGTTTGTTGTGGCTATTACTTATTGTCTAAATGTCTTCATATCGTCTTACTTACCTAAAGTTTGTTTCCAAGGTTATTTTCTACCTTCTACTGTGTATTGATTTTAAAAATCTTGTATGACCCATTTTAGCCTGAAGGAAGTGCTCTGAGCTCTTCAGTTTAATGCACTTTTAAACAATTAAATGGCTCATGTCTGTGCTGGGAGTCATTCACTGAAGTCAAAATAACTACGTTTTATAAATAATCATCTAGACATGGTCAGAGGACTTTTTACTCAGTTCTTTACTATCTTAAAAATTCTGTCTACAACCACAACCTGGCTACTATAAAACTTATAGAGCACTTATGGATGTTCAGATTTTATTTAGTCAGACCTACAGCACAGTATAACATATAAGGCATTGTAGTATGTACATGGTACCTACTTCCCCTGATGGTTATAACAATCATTCTGATTAATAAAACCTTGAAAAAAAATTTTATAGCTCCCCGTGCTGCTCCTGAGTCTTCAGTTGCATCCTCAAATGTGTGCTCAAATCAAATATTAGTCAACAGAGGTAGAAGAAGTACTCAGAATCTGTACCCAATGTAAAATACTGTTGCTTTATTTATTCATTCATTCATTGTCTTTCGCTTATTCCTGTTAGAGGCCACGAGCCTATCCCAGTAACTTTGGGCCTTAGGCAGGATACACCCTATACATTTAAAGCCAACCATTCCCTCTCACATTCACCTCCTTGTGGAGGGTGTGGGTCCCTGGGCGGCACAGTGACTTAGTGGTTAACACCTCTCACCTCCCAGCACGAAGGTCCCAGGTATGATTGGGGCCTTTCTGTGTGAAGTTTTCACGTTCTCCCTGTGTCTGGGTAGATTTCCTGTGGGTGCTCCGGTTTACTCCATCAACCTCAAAACATTCACAACAGACTAAACCTCCAGCTAAATCCTGATCAGGATCTTTGCTCTAGATCTGAAGAAGGGTCCCCAGGCCCTGCACCACAGCTGCCCACTGCTCCTCACAGTCTGTCCCAGCAGCACTGAAGGATGTTGACCCATGCAGAGAACAAATTTCCCTATGGGGACGATAAAGTCAGTATACCTTAGCCTTGCTGGTAGGTAAGAGCACTAACCACTCTGCCATTGTGTATATTAATAAGTCAAAGTACTCAACAAAACTATTACTTGAGTTAACATAGAAAGTATTGAATGGAAAGTTTCCTAAATACAAAGTACACATTCTTTTGGAAGTGTTTTGTTATCAACAAAATATACTGCCAATACTGCTGCTAATGTTACTTCTACTGCTATTTCTACTACTATTGCTTCTTCTACTATTACTAGGTCTAATACTATGCACTTTGCCACCAAGGCCAAAGATGATTTTAAAATGTTTTTTTTTTTTTAGTAAAAGAAACATTTTTACCAAAAAAGCAAGTAAAAGTAAAAATATAGTATGTTGTAGACAGTGTACTCAGAAAGAACATTAACCTTAAAAATATACTTACATTAATTACTTAAGCAAAAATATCTAGTTACTTTTCACCTCTGTTTATTGGGAGAATAGTGCCAGAAGTTTGTTGATTTTAGATTGTGTTTTTACTTAGAAAGATACTATATAACTATATAACTTTATACAATACAATACAACTTTTTATTAATCACAAAAACTGATATATGTTAAAACAAACTGTCAAAACAAAACACAAAAAGATGCAAAAATGCTTCTGTTTATCAATGACACAATATAGTTTAATTAGCCTGTCTCAGATCGCAGATTTGAAAAGCCTCTCTCTAAACAAACAATATTATGTGGCAGAATTTCATACAGCTAGCGTCTGGGTGTTGTGGCGCTATTTCAAGTTTGGCCATAAATTAAGAAACGATGCATTATTCATGAATCCCCTCTCCTGGGGGTTTATGCAAAGTGAGGATCTCTGTCGGTCTCTGCATCTATCTATGTGGCTCCCTGAAGACTGTCTACATTATCTCACTAATGGTCTGAGTCAATGAGTCACTCTTACACTCACACATGTCAGCGCGGCACAGTCATACAGGTACAAGTCAGATGAAGTTAGCAGAGAATTAATTGTCTCCTCAGAATACAGAGTGGGGCGTTGTATAGAATGAATATTATTGTGGTCAAAACAGATTTAATTGGAAGAGAAATACTAGACAGGTTTCACTATTTGAATTAAAGTTTCTGCAAGGTAATACTTTTAATTACTTCCGCCAAACGGCAAATGTTTTCACCAGTGTTAGTTTGTCTGTTAGCAAGATAACTCAAAGAAGTAACTGTCGGATTTTGGTGAAATGTTCAGTAAAGGCCAGTAATGGGCCATGGAAGAAATTATATATTTGTGGACTCTGTACCATTTAATAAATTCTTTACAATTGTGAGCTATAAGGACATTTTGGCTCAGTAGATAAAGCATTTACCCCATAACTGGCTGCATGGTGGTCTTAGTTCTTAGTTCTCCAGGTGCTTCTAGTTCTGCAAGAGAAGCATCAGAGCAAAGATGGTATGAATATTCAATATATTTATCTGTATTATGGGAGTACATGGAGACTACAAATATTAATAGTAGTAGTAGTAGTCCAATGTGTTGTTTTTCTGAATCGGCAATGAATCATAGTAAACGCCACTGAACATCTCTAAGTAAGCAGGGAAATTCAAATTTTTGCCTCAGTCCAATTATAACTGGAGTTTGAAACTGTACGGAAACATCTCTGCATAGAGGTCATTTGAATTTCTCTTAATCGCTCTAACTCAGCCAGATAATGCAGTTGATTGTTGGATTATTGCTGCGTGTATAGGGTATACAGGTCAGAGAGACGATCTGCCTTAAAAAATAACAAAACATATGAGGCTTGAGAATATAAAAGGTACTGTAAGCAGAATGTGCTCGTACTGCAGTCTAAATCAAAACAATAGTCTGTGGGTTGCCAGTTTTTCTGCTTTTCTGATTGGACAATCAGCAATGCATACAATCCAAAACCAAAACTACTTGGACATTCAATATTCAATATTGTTCTAAAATTCTTTCTCTTGCCCGTTTTTCCTGCCTTTAATGGTTTTCTCTTCTTCTGTGGAGGAGCTGAATCGAGCTGTAAGTTTACAGTCCATATGTGGTCTGCATGAAAACATACAGACCACTTATCAGTTTAAAGTCTTTCTTGGTCTCAAACAATAGTTTAGTGGTCTAAATACTAAATGAAAACAACATTTTCATTCTGACATTGCCTAAAGTGAGCTGTGAAAACAATTTTCTTTAGACGTTTGTGCAGCCTTGGAC
The DNA here is from genome assembly GCA_020698575.1 of Bostrychus sinensis. NCBI lineage: Eukaryota > Metazoa > Chordata > Actinopteri > Gobiiformes > Eleotridae > Bostrychus > Bostrychus sinensis. The sequence goes on from CM036255.1 coordinate 17,496,469, forward strand.
TGAACAAGTGTAAATGATAAACAGCGGAAGTAAGGTTAGGTACAGTAAGGTTACAATAGAAAGAAAACAACATCTATTTTCTCTGGGTGCGTTGGAGATCTGGAGGTAGTAAATGTGGACTTTTGAATGTGCCGTGGAGTTCCTCTCAGTAGGGGGAAGCCTGCATGGTGGACACAGTCAGGGCCTTGGACCGTAGAGCCCACCAACACTGAAAAGGAGGGCAAAATGTTGACAGCAATTTCACGGCGGGGCTGGAAGAACACAGCGCTACCCCCAGGAGCTCCGGCCTATACACAGGCTGATGGCAGTAAACGTGGTGCTGTTTTTAGTACACAAACAAACTGTGTGTCTGGCTTCTCACTGAGCAGTGTTTGAGGAAAGAGAACAGGGCCATAAGGCTATTGAAATGACTATTGTTGGCATCTGAGCTTTGTTGATCATATGGCAAGTAAAAATATACAAGGTGAATGTGAATAAGCCAGAATATTATAGGAAAGATGTGTTTTAGTAATTCAGTTTTATGTTTTAGTAATGGTGCATGACTCAATATGAATACTCAATATGGTGTTGTCTTGGTCTCTATTCACTCTATACACTCCAGACACGCAATACAAAACATTACAGTGTACAATAAATGTAAGCAAGAATCTCACCTGTTAATTATGATCTATTTACAACCAAACTGCAGTCTCCAGTTTCCCAATTTAATCTTCTACCTTTCTATCATTGCACCAAAAGCAAGCTACGAACACTTCAAAGTTATTACAGCAACACATTGTATGAAACAAAATGATGAAATATGAGTGCTGTAATATGCAGCGACGTCTCGAACGGTGCACTTATTTTCCGAAGAGGGAAGTATTTTCCTTGCATCTCATCCATCTCTCTTATGCAAATGAGGCTCTTAATTTGGTTAGGGGCACAGTCACGGGGGAGATAGAAGAAAGTACAATCTTGTTTACTATAATGGGGAATGTTTTCAGCCCAGTTAACCAATGCAGAAGCTCATTTAGCCATGCAAAATATAAAATACAGCAACATATAGGAGAATTGAATAATGCCATTTACTCCAGCTTTTTTATATTTTGTATAGCTAAATTAATGGTATTTATGGTAAATGCCCCTTATTATTAAATAAAATAATAATAATATTAAAATGAACAAAACACACAAGGGTTGGGAATCTAAAATGTGTAAGAGACTATTTGAGTGAAATTGAGATATGCAGTACTGAGCAAGTCTTAACACTTTCCCTGCCAGCATTTTCTCAAAAAGTTGCCAGCCAGCGTTTTTGGTCATTTTCAGCAATCTTTGCTGTCTCACAGAAAATGTTGTGCTAGTTTTATTTAAAGTTTAAATACCAAAAAAAAAAAAAAAAGAAGAAGAAGAAGAAGACAAAGAGACATTTTCAGACAAAAATCTGAGCAAAATACATTCGTGCAAAATGTTTTTTTTTTTTTTTTTTTTTTTTTTTTTTTTGGGGTTAAATAAAATTATCAGATGCATCACGCTACCACAAACTGACAAACATGGCAAACAGTACAAAATTAGCTTTAGTCTGCTTGTTCGTGCTGCACTGGGCATCCTGCTGTGGGCGCTGTCTATGGTCTTCCTCCACATTCACCTTGGGTTCTGGCCCAATTTTTGTTGGTCTAGGACTTCCTCACTTCCTATTGGGGACTGGCATTTTTTTGGCTTGCTAACTTAAGCTAACTGGAGCTAAGACCATGTCTGCATCTGAGCCTGGGTCGTGTTGTCCTGCAAAGTTGTGTCAAATGTTGCATTCTGTCCTGTTGCCAGAAGTCTCTGCTTTGCTTGATTTTTCATGTAGCTAGTATTAGGTGCACAATGTGCACACCAACCCCCTGTATCTAGTAGGAATGAAAACACGTGCACAGTTGGTGCTCAAAGAATTAAGAAGACCACTAATCCACATTGAATGCCCTGCATATGCAGTATGTCTGTTGCAGCCTTATTAATAAATAAACATTATTCTAGTCAATGTGTGTGTCCTAGGGGTGTAACAATACAGTAACTTTATCAATGTATCATTTTTTCCCCCACGATACAACTATATTGATACAAATGACCTTGTATCAAATCCTATAGTTTTCTAGGAAGTGTATATCAATATACGTGAAATATCAATCAGGAATATCAATATTAGAAATGTGCATCTTAAAATAAAGCATACAGCTTTTTAAAAGGTAAATTTTGTGTTTTTAATTAAATAATATGTTCATAATATATTCAACTACTCTTCGCTCTCTGTCTGCTGGGCATAATCAACCCTGGCCACAGTGTTAGATTTGAGAGAAAATGTTTATGATTTTTGGCAAAAAAGTTGCTGTATCAATTATTGATATGAAGGTGTTGAATCTTACTGAATCGTATCGTTCCAGATTAGCCAATATAATTCTTGAATCGTACCAAAACAATTGTAATTGATAAGTATTATATCGCTGAAAAAACGTATTGTTACACCCCTAGTGTGTCTGCATCAGCTGCGTTGCAGTGTGTGTCTTTTGCATCTTTGACCCAGCGCTCTGTCTATTTTTGACGGATGCCGCAGCCCCATGCATCAAGTAGAAGAGACCAGATCAAGCAAGACAGGAGGTCAGACACGGGCCCAGTGAAATAGATCTTCTACATCTGCAAATAAAACACCAAGTGCAGACTTTTGACCACATCACTATGCAAACATGCCATAACCAATGACACTGGGTGACAATAAGTTTGGATACAACAAACGTGGGTAAAAAATAAAGTATTTATATAGGTAGCATGCTCACCTATGGTAGAAGCTCAAAAGTTATGGAAATAATAATAATAATAATAATAATAATAATAATAATAATAATAATAATAATAATGGGAGATCATGGTCGTACAGGCAAATGTGACTTTTGTAGCTTTATACAGATTATTAAAAACAGAGAAGAAAAACTTAAAGCTCAGACCTGTGCCACTGGTCCTGTCTCGCAATGGTAATGGAGATATAGTGCCCAGACCTGAGCTCAAACATTAAAAACTTCTAGTTAAGGAGTAAATGTTCTTTCCATTAAACCACAAAACCCTCATATCTCAATGGAAATTTGGCAAACTGATAATTTTCAGTAGTTAGTATCTAAAAATGCTACTGGATCCCTTAAAACGGTTAACTGGATTTACAATAAAAATAATTGTTTTGTTTGTGGTTTCCTGCTGATCTTTTCTGAAATGTTTATATAAAAAATAAACAATAAAATTCAGCATTTATTAAATCTCTGAAGTAACAGCATATTTCACACCTCACTTAAACTTACAGTGAGTTTTTTATTCTTCTAGATATTAGCCAGTCAGCAACAGTTTATGTCACTGTTTTATATTTTGCTAGAAAAAATACTGGTTACCAAAGAGAAAGCAGGTAACCATGGCGATGTGGGCAAAGCCGGTGTAAAAGGCATCAGTAATGGTCATAAATGGTGTGGAGAACAAATGTTGGAGGAAGAATAATTAGAGCTGCCACTGACCCCATACCTGATAGTGCCGTACAGAAAAGGAGCATGGGAAATAACGGTTCAGTGGAATGTGCAGAGAATGTGTTCTCTGTGTGTGATGTGTAGAGGGCTGCATTTTCATGTAGTACTTGTACTGTGTACTCTACTGAGAAAGAAAAAGGAATATGTTATTGGAGAGAGTCAAAGCAAAATTGGTAACAAACCAACCTATTATTAACCAAACTATTAAAACGGTACATCATAAATCCCATTTTGTTCTGTTTCCTCTCAGTACAAACACCTTCAGTTAGAAGTATATTCTTAGTTAATGGTTAAAATATATACACTGATGCCACTGAGGGAAATATGTGTGCAGTCCTTGACCTTTCCACCAGCAGCCCCCTGCACTCCCTCAGCCTGTTCATTGTGTCTGTCGTCCACACACCGCCGAGCCAAGAGCGGAGTCACACCGACACGCTCCAGTGGCTCCAGAGAAAGACGCCAGTGCAGTGTGAAAAAGTGCCCCAGGGACCAAGGCTTTGTGTGGGCAGGTAAGTGGACATTCAGCCTGTCACCTCACCACACCACACTGCATCATTACCTGTGCACTCTGAGAGTGACGTTCAACCTGTACACACACATACACATATGCACACACATGCATACACACACACACATGCATGCATACACACATGCACGCATACACACGCACAATCAGGTTTTGGTTAGTTTAAATACGTGTTGCTGTAGAGTTTGTTATCTGCCCAATAGACCCTTCCACAAATGACGTATTCAGTTGCACACAGACACTGTAACAAGAGTAGCATCACTTACTGATTTATATCTGGCCTATTCTATCATTAATCTCTGATTCTATTAAATAAAGCATTTTTAAAAGTTACAATTTGTAAAAAAAAAAAAAAAAAAAAAAGAAGTTTACAAAAAAGTTTACAATAATAATAAAATAACATGTTTTTGTGGCAATAAAAGTTTGATAATATTATAAAACTCCATAATTTCAGTGCATTAGGAGCACTATTTGTTCTTGGTATTTGTTTTTACCTAAAGAACCTCTTAAGAAAACATCAGTGAATGCCAAAAATCTAGGGCTGGGGATCAAGTCCAAATCTTTACATAAGTATGGCTCATAAATGAGGCCCATTAAGTTTGTATGATGTCATATGCTATTGGGTCATTTGAAATCCATACAATATACAATGTAATGCATTTGAAGCATTTTGAACTTTGAAACTCTGTTTCATAAACCACTCATGAAAAAATACCAGTTGTGACTTATGAGTGAAGATGTGACTGCACGCAACTCTAATACAACGCACAGTACAATTGCACCCTGCTGAACCTATCAAGTCAATAATATACCCACCTCACACTGTGTGCCATTTCAACAGCTCAGAGGCATATCTGGACTCTTCTACATTCATATGCAAAGAAAACTGTTCAGAAATCACTCAGTGATGAGACCCAGAGTGGGACCAAAATAGCGTCATTCTCTTTCTTCCAGTAGCGTGCGGTGACTTTTTCAGGCAAGCAAGCAGACACCTTGACTTCATGAAGTTTTATAGCCCTCTGCAGTATATGACCACATTCAATTAAAAGACACTAAAATAACTGCAATCCCATCAGTGGTTTTGTAGTAGGGTGTATCAAAGTATTTTACACTCTTCCTATATAATTATTCCTATTAACACTGTTTGTATACAAAATAATAACATAACAACATTTTTTTTTCCCACAAAGCTCGCCTTATCAAATAATGTGCCCTCAGTTTTTGTTTTAACTTTAATTCATAAGCACTAAAACGTGGATGGATAGATGATGAGTGACGTTGCAGCCTTACAGATGTGTGAGAGTGTTAATGCACTGTTATTGCTGCTTCACTATAATAAAGCCCCAAAAGAAGCCTTACACCCCACACCACAAGCCTCCATTTAAAAACACTGCCTCTCTGACACTCACCTCTCTCCTCACGCTCCTCTATTCACATCCAGTCCCCGGCACAGCCGCTGGCTCCTCTCTGCTCCTCCAGCTCCATTTCTTAGGAACATGCCTGACACTTAACAATGTAAAAAGGCTATCAATTTATATGACACACAGTTTTATGCACCAGCATGTACTCATGAGAAACGTGAACAGGGTTTAAGCTACAAACTATGACTTATCTGGAGAAACGCTGTTAGACACTTTGGCTGTGGATACTTGTGGAAAGTTTTGTTGTCAAATGTGGCGCATGTGCACTGTAATGTATGGGACCGTAAGCTGTGGAGCGCACATGTATTTTCTGCTACTATCAGCCAGCAATCTCTGTCACTGAGCCTGAGATTGACCACAGCACACATGCGCGACCCTCTTAAACAAGCTGCTGGCCCTCTGCTTGACAAGCCCCAGGCAGAAACAGTACACCACAACTCCGCCTCCACGGAGGTGAAAATGACAGAAATGAATAAGAGAGAGGCAACCTAGCTTGCCTCGACAGTGGAGTGGCCAGCAGGGCACAGAAAAGTACACAGTTACTGGAAGCAGGTGATAAACTGATTCACGATGGAAGTGAACGGCAAAATTATTTGGTTACAGTTTTAATCAATATGTTGTTTAGATTTAATTGGTCAAGCACTGCTTGCCTTGCTTGCCCGTACAGCACACTCATGCCACCACTAAGCTTTCATGACAAACTTATTCATGAATCACTTTTAACAAGTAAGACATAAGCTGTTGAGATTATGAAAAATATTTATTTTCTCAGAAAGTAAGCACCCTTTGACCAGTTGTTTTCAACATTCATTGTTGTATCTGTGTCGTCGCTCTCGTCTGGTTGGATTGCTGTGTCTGAGTGTCCTTCCAGCCCACACAGTTCCTCAAAGCGTCTTCATAGCGAGCGCTGGAGCCATCTGTTGGGGTAAAAGCATTGTCAGAAACATTGAAAGTGAGATGGCAGTAGAGACGCTAGCCCCGAGGCACTTCCTCTGTCACCACTCTGGAAATCCTGCTGTGCAGACCATGAACATTAACTTCCCAAAGCACTCTGGGTAATCACTTGCACAGGCCAAAACAAAGCAGGGAACATTGCAGGGAACATTGCAGGGAACTGACGCAGACTGTTGACATTTGCCTCTGATTGACGGTAAATAAACACTTAATTGTCATCATTAAGAATTTCATGCAAAATGTAAAAAAATTTGATGTAAGAAAATCATAGTAGACATTACAGTATGTTAGAGACATCAGCAGCAGAGCAATGTGTGGCATCAAAAGACGTGGTTAGTCAAATGTAATGCAGAATCAAAGTAGCTTGAGTTGGTTGGTTTGTTGACCTGAAAATAAGGCTTTATTTTGTTTTGTTCATTGTATGGGGCAGCAGTAGCTCAGTTGGTAGAGAGGTTTGTCAACTAACCCAAAGGTTGGCGGTTTGAGCCCCACTACTGCATACTGCTCTTGTTTCCTGTATGAATGTGTCAGTGTGACACATGTGTGGTTTGGAGAGACCGTAGGCGCTGATTGGCAACCATGCTTTTGTCAGTCTGCCCCAGGGCAACTGTGGCTACAGAAGTAGTTTATCACCACTGAGTGTGACTGAGGAGTTAATGAATAATGTAGTGTAAAGTGTTATCTAGAAAGGCAATATATAAATCTAATGCATTATTATGATTTTTGTACTGTAGGGTTCGATATTTCATATGAGCTACCAGCAACAGTGCACTATATATTAACACAGTAAATAACAACATACTTTACACATACAATAGTTAAAAAGTAAAGCATATGTAAAAGAAAATGCATAAATAAAAACCTACCTAGCAACATAAATCTAAAGTAACAATCAGATCATGATGACATTTTCAGAAAAGGTTAGTAACAGGCCAAGAAATAGATCATGCATGGTCACAAGCCAGCATACTCCATGAGCCAGTCCCAAGCCTGGGAAGGAAGGGTGTAAAACCTAAACATCACTGTGCACTGTAGACCCCAAGAAGGAAAAGGCAAAAGGAAAGATTGATAGTTCGACTGAAGAGATTCAGAACATTGTATGGATCATTGTGAGATATGGCCAAAGATACAAACCACAAGGGGTCAGTGAAGGAACAAATAATTAGATTTAGTGTTTTCTATCACTCTGGCTCAGTGGTTAGAGCAGCACTTCATTTGTACTTATGTATTACAAAAAATATCTGAAGGATCATTGTGTTTCTTAGTAATAAAGCTGACACAGAGCAGTCAGTCACACAAGTACGCAAACATTCATATGCACACACACTGTACAATTGTATTCGATCCAGTCAACAACAACACTGGTCATTTTATTTTCTTCAAACTCCATCTGGACATGAGACAAACAGAGTCATCTGTTGGCCAACAAAGTGACTATAATTTGTTTGCTTGGCTGCCATAATATTCTGCTGTTCTCTATGTTAAAACACAATTACTTCCTCGCAAACAGGAGTGAATTAAATCGACCACGGGACCTGCCCTGCCATCTGTTGCTCTTGCTTGTGCAGGATGTGAGCATAACTGGACAAAGTGACCACATACTAGCCACCAATGTTGTAATATATGCTTCTATACATATGGCACACAAAGAGGTGTTCACAATCAAATATGCACACATTTTCAGCAGGAACCTGACTTTGAAGTCTAGAAGAAAAGAGTTTCTTCCACTATAGGAGTCGGTACATATAGAGTGGGTTTGCAGCAAAACTCGGCTGGATGCCCAATCACCTGAAAGTGACTTGCCTGATTCTGCAAAACTGTCAAATTCAGCCAGAGCAATGGCTTTTGAGAAGCACTGATCATTTCCACTACTTTTTGGGAATCTTGGATGCAGTTTCTAAAACTAGTATAAAATTCTACTCTGCTACCGTATGTTTTTGGAAAAATAAAATAAGTCCCTTTTAATTAGAGATGGATTTAGCCTCAATCCTAGGCAGATCTACGTATATGTATGTATATTAGCGAGCGCAGGCCATGTTGGATTTTAATTTTTTTTTTTTTTTTTTTTTTTTTTTTTTTTACTGTACAGTCCTTAAGTAACAAACCAAAAACCTGTACTTTTTGCTTTTTCACAAGGAGAGCATTTTAAAATGTATATTTATAATGCCAACCAGAGCTAGAAGTACTCTTGCAAAAGTACCATTACTAAAATAATGGTATTGGAATAGAAGTAAAAGAACTCAACAAAAAATATTGCTTGAATAAAAATTAAAAAAGTATTGAGTGTAAAACTTTCTTAAGTAGAAAACTATTTACCTCTGTTTTTGTTACTATTATTAGTGCTGCTGCCTGTAAAATGTAACCTTTTTATAGTTGTATTGTTATTGACTTTTCTAGTTGTCCCTTGCAAACGAGATCTTGATCCCAATGGGTCTTTTATCTGGTTAAATAAAGGTTTAATAATAAATAAATACTAATTGCTACAACTACTATTAACACTACTCATCATTTAGAGAGAAAATCTTTCCTCCAAAATTTGCTCAATTAAAAGTAAAAGTATGTTTTAGAAAATGTACTCCAAGAAGAGATTATGTTTATGCTTAAACTTGACTTAATACTCCTACTGTCTTTATGTCAAAAATTAAGACTAGGAGGATATTGTTTTAAAGTTAAAGCAAAATACTAATCAGCCAGAAACCCTCTTACCCTTTTCTGTGTAAAAAAACACAGTAAGAAATGCCCCTTTTCTTAATTCAAATTACACCTTCTTTGGAGCATCCCGTAAAGAAATTGAATAAATACAATATGCAAAACCATGCCTAAGCTAATTAGCAGCAGGCCGCCTCACAATGAATAAAGAATACAATTAATCAAAACGTGTGTGTGTGTGTGTGTGTGTGTGTGTGTGTGTGCGTGCGTGCGTGCGTGTGTGTGTGTGTTGGGGCTTGCCGATGAGTGCATGTGCCCAGTTTTATTGACGCTTCCTTTGTTTTGCCCTTGCTAATCTCCAGCCTTGTGTTTCTACTCGACAACATTGTTCTATCAAATCAGTTGTTTGCATGCTTACACTTTTGCATATGCATAAACAGAACTCAATTCATACAGTATAATGGGGAAGTCAGGTTTAATAATATTTCTGTCCTCTAACATAATACTGTATGCGATAAGGCGATTTGGTTTTGGCTCAGTTAAATTTGAGGTTTATGATTGGCCGCTTTCCAGAAGTGAATCAATGTAATGATGTGGGTATTAATAGATTTGATACAGCCTTGTCTTCTGCAATTTACTAAATAAGATTAAACATTTGGCAGCAGTTCCAACCAAGCTTCAAATGAGAGCATCCAATGAGGCACCACAGAGCTTTTCTGCATCTCCCATGTTTGTTACTAAAATAACAAGTGGAAGTATTTGTATAGGCTTCTGATTTGAAACGGAAATAGAAAAAAATATGTTTAATCACCTGTAATCACCTCATAGTATCAGATATATTATAGGCTTTATTATTAACAAGTTTACATACTAAAATATTCCAAAGAGTCTGTCTAACACTAAACTCATAACTAGAATTTTAAGGCAAGGAAATATATATATCATGTGAACGTAAACTCTTTTCAGGATTTTAAATAGATTCACCAAAATTAAGAATCATATAAAAGTAGAATTTTTAATAAGATTATGTACTAGACATAATAACGAATGTACTGCATCTACATGAGTTGGATACTGAAATAATTTCAATATATTCAAATTTATTGACATGCACCTGTATTTGTATTTTGAGGCAGCAATTTTTGTCCTGTGACAAAAAATAAAATAAGGTGATGAAGATTTAACAGGTTAATTGATTTTTTGAGTCTCATCATCGTGAGATAGAGTTGAAGCCTTGTGAAACAACATCTGAGTCTTTTGCTGTGACAGAGTGCCACCTCTAACAAAGAGCGCCTTATAACTGAGCCTGCTGTACACCCCCATCCTCCCGCCTCCGCCTCAGCCCCCATCAGCACATCAGAGCGCGGCAGACAGACAGCACAGGGGCCGGACCTCATCTCACCTCTCAAAGAGCTCCGTGACCCGGCGCTCCCAGCTGCATTCACGCCTCCTGACATCGAGTCAAAGTCATTTCTTCTGTGTAAGTGTGTGTGTAGGCTCACACTTCTGTCTGTACACATGTGTCTGTATGTTAGTGTCTGTTATTACAGCTCCTGTTTAGCCCAGAGCAACATCTGTCACAACAGCCTGCTCTTGGATCCATGTGCCTCCTGTGGAAAGAAAATACAAATATTTTGTGTAAGTGGCAGTGGAGTAATCGTCCCAATGTATAGAAACAAGTAAATTCTGTATTATGCCTTTTTTTACCTTGTTGCCTTGATTACATTTAAGCTGAGATATCTGTGCCCAGAGCATCACAGAAAGACACTGACACGTTTATTGACAGCAAACTAAATTCTTGCAAGTTTTGTGAGTTTGTAAACTCACAAAACTTGCAAGAAATTAGTTTGCTAGTGTCCAGCTCAAACTAGTCCATTTGCGTGAACCCCTGGTGGTTTAACCAATGGTGGAGTAGGACTGTCACAGGCAGAAGAGAAAGACAAAAATCTTTGGTGACAGTAATTCAATCCATCAAAGCTGTTTGTTGTCTGGCTATACATCCTAAAAGCCATTGCCATGATTGGCTAAAACATATCAGTCAATCACCTACAAAATATTCTACTGAAAGTTTCTCCCCATTGCAAAAACTTTCAACAGGAGACATCCCAGATGGTTCTGTGAAACACTGGATGTGTGGAACACATGTAGTTCAGAGCACTCACTATCCATCTAGTGGAACAAAACAATAACAGCCAAAGACACAATAACTTAAAATGTAAGGAGGAAATGATCAGTCTTTGTTTTTGGAATATTGTCTAAAAACATTCCTTACCATTGCGAGATATGGTCAATGGTAACATCTGTAAATGGGGCCAGTGACAATAATGTGGTGGTTCAAATACCAGCTGGCACAAATACAGTATACCAACTCCAGCCACAAGTAGGTTTTTTGTTTTGCTTTTTTTTTTTTTTTTTTTTTTTTTTTTTATCATAAATTGATTTATAAAGATAAGATAATGCCTTGGTCTTGCACATTTTATCAGCTAAATAAACGTACAGATGACAGACAGATATTGGGAGAGAGTAGTAACAGACAGACATAGTCCGGTGCTCCTCAAATATGCCGCTTTAACCCCATTTTTTCTCCTCCATTTATTTGAGCACAAAGGCAGTTTCTTTTTTCTACAAAAGCCATTTAACACATGAGCGGCAGCGGCCGAAGAGGGGAGCCAGGGTTCATAAACCTGATGTACCTCCACACATTCTGACCTCTGTCCCTTAGTTCTGTCTGCTGCCTGTCTTTCCTTTGATACACATTCAATCTCTCACCAAATGTTTTGAAACATCATCACTAATGCATTTAAGTCCCCCAAATGCTTTTATACTCAAGAAGTCATTTTGTGCATTCATTCTTTGTGAAAATCAGACCATTTAGATGTACCTCATCATATGTTTAAAGGGAAGTAATAATATGAATGCAGAGAAATTTGTGTTTTTTTTAAGTGGATGACTTTGTGGCACTGTCAAAAAAAAAAAAGCAGGGCATAAAGAAACTCTACAATAAAAGCCGAGGAAATGTTCCCATGGTTTGACTAAATGACACTTGCCAAAATTCAACAACGGGTGAAAAGGTAGGACTATTTCACTTCTGACAGTGTCTACCAAAATTACTCTCTATGTAAACGATTTGCATGTGAATTTTCAAAGCGCCATTGTAAAAAAAAAAAAAAAAAAATGTTTTTTCTTGCTGTATACTTCTACTAAAAAGGCTTTTTATTTTCAGAAATTACTAGTTCTGATTAAACCTATCTGTAAACAAGATGAATGGAGTCGACCCTGAGTTCTCCCGCTGTACTTTTGCCTGTGTTTGATTAAATATGTGTTTTATTAAAGAGTGAGCTAATTCAAAAGCCTTGACTAGGGATGCTTTAATGCATTGAATCTAAATTGAGTTAGAGAAGCAAGGACGAGCTATCAAAGGTTGACTCGACTGGCTCTCTTTCAAAGCCGACAATAATAAAGCCTAAGACCTTCCATGTCATTGCCACAAAACTAAAGCCTTCATTTATCATAGTGCGCCGTGCCAGCAAAACATGCCAGCAAAGGGAATAAATAAGACACAAATGAGTTCCTTCTAAAAAGAGCCACGGCATATAGATGCTAGCAGAAGTAATTGACAAAACGCTTCTTAATAGGCTTGCCATTGTTGCAAACTGAAATGCAGACTGAATTTCTGCAACCACATCAATTAGTAAAACTTTTCTTTCTTTTTCTCTCGCTCTCTCTTAGCGTTTGAAAAGATTCAATGAAATTGCCACCACCCGGCACAAAAAGGAAAGCCTTTTATTACGCTTGCCTTTCAAACAGCCGTCGACAAAACAAGTTTTCCACCGCAAGCTTTTTGAGACCCGAGAGGAAGGAAGACACAGCAGCCACAATATGGGTCCAAAAAGAGCTTGAACCTTTTTTTTTTTTAACACCTTTTTTATATGGTGTTATAAGGTCAGAGGGAATATACTTTTAGCCAATGAGGATGGACGGGTGAAGCACTGGTTAATGCAACTGTAAAAATCAATCAAATCAATTAAATTGTAAAAAATATTATTCATAGCTGTACATCCAGCCTGACAAAACAAAGAATCGATTAGATCTACTGGTTTTTCTTTCATCTAGGTGCTCATCCAAGCACCATCATCAGCTGAGGGAGGGCCAGATACCTTGAAACCTTTTATTGGCCCATGCCTTGTAACAGGGCTGACACTTAGGTAAAACATTTACTCCCCCATTCATCCACTTTGGCCAATTCCCTTAATAGTTTACCTACACAGAGTGACTGGTGGCGGCCTGCCTGGGAATCAAATAATTTCCTGACTGAGGGGAAGGCTTGCTGCACGAGATCGATATTTCAGTTCTTACAAATCTTTTTGGACTTTAGCTTTACATAAGTTGAGAAGTAAAGATGTATTGTGAATTGATTAAATATAATGTCCATTGTCCGTATGGCTGCAGCAGTGTCCTGGACAGTACTTAAGGCAGATGAGTGTTACTACATGACCACATGGACCACACTCGTCCCTGGTGAGCCTGAACACTCTGCAGCTCAAAGCACACCGCTGTTGGCATTAGGCTGCACTGGGGCCAGAGGACCAGCTGGCCACCCGCTCCCAGCTCTCCTCCTCCTGCCCCGGGACAGGCATGAAAGGGCCTCTCCAACCTCTAGGGAGTGCTTAGTGTCTTGTCAGCCATTGTGGCGCTAATGGTCCCCTGCAGTTGCACTCAGCATTCATAGCTGGCCATTATACAGCAGCGCGACCAATCGTTTTGCTACGCCTGTTGAAGTCAAGGGGACACGGCCTCCTGTTGAAACTGTGACAGGGCTGGACAGAGCTCTCACTTGGACATCACACTGAACGGGTTATTTTGGTCCTGAACTTTCACTTTTCTTTCTTTCTGCTTTACTATACCCCTGTCTTTGACTGTGGTCAGCTGCTGGACAGTATGGGGTTGACAGGAGCCTCCAAGCCTAGGAGCAGTCACCACCTGTTCACTCTCAGAAGATGAAGGGTCACACAAAAACACAGCAGACGCCCACAAGTCTGGAGGGCTAAATGAAATTGCCTGGAGATCTGAGCTAAATAGATTTTGCACACTATTTCAGAGATTATAAATCATTTATATTAAACTTTAGACAGTTTGCTTCTGTACACCTGAGTCAATATTGTAACTTTTCAGAGAATGATTACTTCTTAATGCCTTGTTAGAGTATCATCTCATTACAGTTGTTTAGGAGGTGGTTTGAGTCCACCAGTATTGCATACTGCTGTTGTGTCCTTGGGCAAGACACTTTACTCACCTTGCCTACAGTGTCTGTAGTGTATGAATGTGTCAGTAAGATTGTTGTGGTGAATTTGGTGTTGGTTGGAGAGACTGTTGGCATGGTATGTGACCGTGCAAGTTTTGTTTTTACTTTGCCTTTTGTTTTAAGCATTTTTACATTTTGTTATCCCCTGTTTTTATCCTTTTGAAATTTTGTTTTTCTGGCTTTATTCCCTCCTTGTTTTTGGACTTGTTACTTATTCGCTTTTTCATTCATTATTTTTTATTAAAATTCTCTTCACCGGTGCTGCTCTTTGGGTCCTTTTTCCCCTGTGCCACATGCCCCAACATGACAGTATGGCTGCCACATCTCCATTAGTCTGCCCCAGGACATCTGTGAATAAACATAGTGCTTTCAGTAACTTGAAAGAAAGCCATACTGTATATCTCCAGTGCATTATTATCATTACATACACACAAAGGCAAAGACAAGTCACGAGTAAGGGAAGCAACACATTTTTTCTGATATCACAGAGACAACTAACGTGAATCAATGCTCTCAAAGTCACCCCATCAAAGCCGTTACGATCTGGGGGGGTACGTCACTTTGATGTCCCCACTGTCTGTCAGGTACACATGGGCCAATTAACGCGGCTTCTCTTTGTGTGCAGGAGACATCGTACACAAGTGACCTGATGCTTGATGTCGTCGTGGGTTCAAAGGCCTGACAGTGTCAAAGGGAGTCCCTACGGGGGCTACACCAGTGAAGAGTGCAGCTTCTGCTATGCAAACACACCCACCTCCCCCTCCCCAAAAGCCCCCCTGAGCTCCAGGCAGGAAACAATATCATGTAGAGTCAGTGAATTTTAATGGGGAAGGAGGAGATGCACAGAGAAGTAGATACTTGGAGTAAGTTTGCAGGGAGGCAGGTAAAGTGTGGATTGAAGCCAGACTGCAGAGATCCAGTCTGCAGGGAGGAAAACAGTGAATTTAAAAAAAAGCAGTTGGAAAAGTTGCTCATATTGATTGAACACATGGCTTCAATTGTGCAGAGCGGGATAACTTTTTCTACCCTTCTATATAGAGTGGCTTGTTGAAATCCACAGCCGTAAATGCCATTTAAATCACAGATACATGCTAAATATCCTGAAGGAATCGGGCTCTTATGTCTGGGGCTGGAAATTTTTGATCTATGGTGCATAGTAATAAGAGCACTCGTCGGTGGAAAAACAGAAGTGCTGCTGCCGCTCAGGGAGGCATGAAACGTATTACTGCTACAGGACTACCATGGCCATTATTTGTCTGATTTGTTCAAGATGCCTCAATGCAGGAATTGCTTTGATATTGTCGTCTTTCGGGAATGAAGGCTATGAAACTTCAAAAGTGAGTTCAGCTTTTTGAGAATTACTGCAGTCGAGCACAGTGTTAAATATGTAGAAGCAAGGACAGTTAGACTATTGGGACAGGCAGACAAGAATAAGGGAAGAAAAATACTGCAGAATTTTACTGTATTAAGATTGACATAAGTAAATAATTTCCACTAATGGGGTATTGGCCCCTTTGCTGACTTCAGATGTGGCTGGTGACCAAAAGATTGAGAATAAATAAAGAATTTTATAGTGTTAAAAATGTTGAAAATCATTTTACTGATCTGTTCACACTCCTGCTGTTTTTCTTAGTATAATTTATGTTGTCTTTGTCCCCAGCTTTTTAAGATGTGTTGCCAGTCATCAAATAAAAAAACAAGAGATATTTTTTCAATTCCTAAAAGATTTATAAAGTGTTGTATCACATAAACTAAAGCAACTGGCAAAAAATTACTGTGAAAATTTTTTAAGGTGTATGCAAGTATTATGTTTGTTGATTTCAGGTATTTATAGTAATACAAATATCATGCTCCTATTTTTCCTCAAAATAGTATTAGCCTCATATTTGTTGACACTACACACTAAACTAAAGGTGTTTATAGACATATGTAGTAGATTTTAAACTCAGCACAGTTATGCCTTTCTTACAGTCTCACACACATAACCATGGACACACCCGATGTTTATCTGAACGAATGTGTGCCCCCCGCAGCATCACCTGCAGCCAAGTCAAAGGGCGGCATTAAAATTCACCGAGCCAGTCCAACCTCCCGTGACCCAGGAAGTAGTTAGCATTCTGCTCACACTCCTAAGTAGACATCCTCAACCTGCTTTCAGGGCAGAAAATATAGTCTGTGGGCATCCTATTTTTCTTTAAGCAGAAGCCAACACTATATATATGTTTACATCTTCCTCTGTAGTTCTTTTGAGGTTCAAGGACACTCAGGGACAGCAAAGACACACTTACCTCAACATCCTCAAAGTTTTTTTTTCCACCATTAGCAATTGTTATAAAAAAGCACCCTTGTGACAAAGAGGAGAAAATAGAAAAGAAGACAGGAAAAAGCCTCAGAGATGTTAGACTAGTTCACGTTGGTTCTTGCTGTTCCCTAGAGACTGAAAGAAGGAACAAAAAGTGTAAAGGAGGCGTGAGAGGGACGAGGACACGGGCATTAGCAGAAGACACAGGGACACTCAGTGCACAGCTTGGGGATCTGATTGGTAAATTGTGCCCAAATTTACATTCACTCAACAAAGGCAGATTTTTGAAAGGAGGAATGCTTCATATAACATGAAAGAGACATTTGACCATTTATAAACCCTCCTCCAAAAAAGTTTAGATGCTGTATTAAGGAAAATGCTGCTGGGGGGGGGGGGGGGGGGGGGGGGGGGGGTAATATTGTTAAATTTTTTGAACAGTTTTACTCTTTTGTCTTAGTCCTCTTTAACTGACCTTTGGCTCGGCGAAGACTGTGGCATTTCTGGGCCATGTTCACACAGTACTTTATCTTTACATGATATTTAATGCTGTGTGATTTTAGAAGTGTTCTGATTCATTCAGTGATGTCCAGTACAGAATCAAGTTATCTGCCTTTTATACCCAGTCATCTTACTGAAACGTTGCCAGTTAATATGCCATCCAGTTTTTGTTAGCACCATTTTTGTCACCTTATTCCCAAATGTTTGAGATGTGGTGTTCCTATAAAAAAAAGTGTTTTGGCAAATGCACAAATATTACAATTTCCCAAGGTTTATGGTCTTAGATTTACACAATGTGAAAGTACAAACAAATAAGACAAGAACAAAACAATGTTTGATTGATTTAATAAAAAATACTGAAAGACTGCTGCAAATAAACTTCAAAGAGGATTGTTCCCTTGACAACTGAGGTTTTTGAATCTCTGGCCATGATAGCATCCAATTATCTAAGACTCATATTTAAATTATAAAAAATTATTAGCAGCTTGGCTCCAAAGCACTTAATTTACTGATATGTGTCTGGCAAAGTCTTCTTTAAGTTAAGTGTGATTTATAACATTGATAACCACATATTTATAAAGAAATACTTCACTTATGAAACGCTACAGAGCAGGTGCAAAGCTGTGATGGATCTGTTCTCTCTCGCTGAAAAAGGAGGCACTCATGAAGATTTCAGCAGACCTCGGTACCTTTGAAATAGTTCTTTTCAAAAGCACCATGGCGTGTATCCATACATATTTCATCTCTATTGGCCTGTGCGTGCTCTGAGAGGCAATGGGAATTATTTATGTGGTCCAAGAAGAGAGGCAGATATAGGAACAAAAAGACTGTCCTGCCACTGCTCACACACCAAACTTCATCACACATTAGTTGGGCCAGAGAGCCATAGAGAGCTACGTCCTCAACTAATTAACTGTCTAAATGAAGTCATTAAGCCTGTGGCCTTTTTACCCAGAAGCCCCTTGTTAAAAATAATTAAATCTCCCACAAGCTTGCGCTTGCTGCTTCTTTTAGCCCTCACACCTTTCTGTTGCTTTGTTGCATAATCGAAGTAAAAAGATATTGGCAGAAGGCCCAGAAACGCTCTGTTTGTCTTGTCACTGTAGGCCATTTGCATGTTCTGTTGGCATTTGGACAAGTGAGGAGCAACAATTTGTGTGTTTAATGACATGATGAACATGGTTCTAACACGGCACAGGCTATAAACTGCAAATTATTGATTAACACCATATTGAGAAGCTTTTTCTGTGGATTTGTCAATGCCTCCAATTTTGCCAGTAAGCGTGACTAAGGAGTAAGTTTCCAAAATTTTCTCTCAAACATTAACAAACATTGTTTTGTCATGTTACTGCTTTATGTGGTGACCAGTTGTCATAAATACGTATTTGAAATGCACAGATCATCATTTAATTTCTTTTTATTTGTGCTTTTCATGGCAATGCATGAGTAATAATAACAACATGTCAGTTTGTACAAATTCAGTACAGTATTACATTCAATGCACGAACAGTAGTAGGACAAAGAACATTTCTTATTAAAAGTTCTTCTCATTAAAAATTTTACAAAAATGGTCCCTGTGCACAGATGATTATTTAAACAATGATTTATAAATACACAGATTCATTCTAGTTATGTACAGTTATTTATACTAAATAAGAATAAGGACCTACAGACACAAAAGAGGAACAGGAAGTAGATGTTACCGACCACCAAGTGTAAGAAAACCCTCTTCAACAGAACGGATTTGTTAAACTGAAGAAATTCAACCTTCCCCTGCAACAGAGAGCAGCCAGTGGACATCTAAGATCAGTAAGCTACAGGACAAAACATCTCCTTCTTCCTGAACGAGTACATTTCTTTCTTGGAGACTGATAATGTTGAACTCAGTAGGTTGGCTCAATGGTGGTCAAGGAGCAGTGAGGAAAAGAAGTAAAGAGGTATGTGCATGGATGTTGGAATGGATGGAGGAAAGTGTTGTGTGATTAAAGA
Source organism: Bostrychus sinensis (assembly GCA_020698575.1). Lineage (NCBI taxonomy): Eukaryota > Metazoa > Chordata > Actinopteri > Gobiiformes > Eleotridae > Bostrychus > Bostrychus sinensis. The sequence goes on from CM036255.1 coordinate 17,515,631, forward strand.
GTTTCAGTGAGAATGAAAGGAAAGATGACAGTACGTGACAGCTGTGTAACCTGCAGTGTGGTAAACTTTAGAGACAGAGGCTTGGAGGAACAGACAGGAGGCTGGACCACAGAGAAGATTTATGGATGTAGCCAAAGAGGACATAAAGTTAGTTGGTCTGAGAGAAGAGGGTACAGAAGATTGGGTTAGATGGAGGCAGGTAATAATGAGTATAGTGACTTTTTGTGAGTGGATGCTGAGTGTGTTCTGTTGCACTCTGCTGCAACTATGTAGACTTCTGCTTGGTGTGATCTGGTTCAAGTCTCTGGGCAGCTTGTGTTGCATGTTCCCACCATGTTTTTCACTTCTTTTTTTTTTAGCACAGCACAAATTAGCATCTCTTCTTGCCTTTTGTCTTGTTCCTTTACATTCATTCAACACCATCAGACCATGGTGTAAGAACTTGTGCAGGTTCTCAGTGGTCAACATGGGGATGCTAGGTTTGTCAGCACATTACACACCTGAGCCATAGAAGTGTGCAGTACTGGTTGTTGTAAATTTGTTGAGTGTTGGGCACAGAGACAAAAGGATAAACGCGTGTGTGAACAAAAGCAAAGAAAAGGGGAGCATATTTGTTAATTAGTATGCAAATGGATGCGGCTGCCACCCTCAGATATCCAATCAGGCTGTCACCTCAGCGGGGTGTGTGATTATGAAGTCCCTGTGAAGTGTGGCTCTAGTGGGGAGTAAAGGAGGGGGGCAGTGCAGTGATGGGACAAGGTGCACTGTCGGGATGACCGCTGATTGTTCCAGAATCACAGAGGTACAAGCATCTGTTATATCAAATAATAACAGGGCTCAGATCTGCAGAAGTGGTCACACATCCGTCCTGGTCAGAGATAAAGATTTCAGGAAAGCTTGATGACATGGGATAGCATCATGGAAAAGGCAAATGTCTATTCATGTTGAAAAATGTAACATGATCAATTTAAGCCTATTAAATAAAAACCATGACCAATGAGAGAAGTCAGAACAGAAGTGTTAATGGAGCCAGTTATAATTATGTGGATTGGAAAATGGGCAGAAGGGTACAAAGCAGTGAAGCAAAAAACCTCTGGACAAGACCAATGAATGAAATATTGACAATAGCGATCGAGGAGCCAGTTCTCTCTTGACTGCTCACCACTGATTGACTTTACTCTTACATTTATATATAAAATGGGTTTACAGTTAATTAAAAACAAAAACAAAAACCAGTATTGCATGAAATAATCATTATAATCATCACTATTAAAAGAAACGCTTGAATGCTGTGTGTACTGAATCTATATCATCCATGTGTTTTGAACTACTGATATGTGCCTGTATAGATGAATTAGTGAATATCTAAGATGCCTTCAGAGAATAAATGTAAGTGAATTGTCCATCTGCGTATGGCCCGGTGAGTAATTGGCCCCAGTTCAGGGTGTACCCGCATTAGGTTCATAATTACAGTGAAAAGCATCAGTCACCCATGAATACAAACAGGAATAAGATGGGGAAAAAAAACCCTGAATCAATACTTTTGAATATAAGACACATATAGATTTTGATGTTTACAAAAAATATAAAGCATCTTCAGTCTCTTTTGTAGCTACCAGTTTCTTGTTGTCTCTCCTCCTCCTCAGTATCTTTCTTTGTCACCATGCACCACTTTGCCTGGAGTCTGTTTTGTGGCCTCATACCTATACCACATGAACACTCCTCCTGCATGCTGCGGTTGTCAGCGCTCGCTCGGGCCTGTCAGAAGAGGAAATTGTTCGTGAGAGATTAAAGCTTTGTCTTGTGCCATAATGGAAGGTTACAGCCATGGAGAGATGCTCGTCAGGACAAACAAGACAGACAGAGAGAGGTGCACAAGAGAAGAAAAAAAATAATAATGCAATGGTGGTGCAAAATGGACATCAGAAGCACTCAAGCGTTTTCGTCCACAAAGTCAATCAGGCAAACACTGACAAATGGAACCTTCTAGTTGTCGCTCAGTATCTGCCTCCTCCTATTGTTAAGCCCAGGGATCAAGAGGTACAGGCTGGCCTGGCTCGGCTGGATGGCTGTCCCGAGATAGCAGCACTCAGTAAACAAAGCTGAAATACAAAAGTGTCCTTCAGAAAATCTTTTATCTCCATCGTCTTTTTATGCATATCTTACATGCTTGATTTACATGTTGTGTTATTATGAGATTCTTCAACACTATGGTCTATTGAGTGCTCTATTGGTATACCACAGCTCCCCCTGGTGCACAGGAGACATACAACTAGAAAACCAACATCCAAAATCTTTATAACTTTATGCAGTTGGAATTTATTTTATTAGTTCATTTCAGTTTGCACATTTGTTTCTTCTGTTCTCATGACGGGCTTTTTTTTTTTTTTTTGCACATGTTTTGCTTACCTACTTGCACATACATCTGTACATAGTTTATATTTCTTCACATTTATTTCTAGTAGTGAAATAATATCTATTCATTTTATCATTTATATAGTTTATATCTTTTTATGTTTTATATTGTGGACAGCAAAAAAAAGAAAATAAAAATCCTACGGGGAAACAGGTTTTCTTATTGTGCTTATGACTAAAAACATTTTGAATCTATGAATGTTCTTCAACATCCTAATCAGTGTAAAAAAATGGGCTGTCAATCACCATTTTAATTTACACTCAACATTTATACAAGAATAGCTGTATCTGTAGTTGAAGCTCTTTCACACAACATTTTATAACCGTAATAATTTATGCAACAAAAAATACAAAGCTATAAATCAAGCATTTTATGAGCGTATGATGTCTTTTTGTAATTTATGACAGCAACAGACAGACTGTGAGAGATACCATAGATTTTATTAGTGACATTGGTTCAGTGCATGTCACGACCGGTCTGGCTTCTTCTCAGTATTATTTTTGTCTTTCGGGCCGGTCCCAGAGTGGTACTTGAACTACAGCAGCAGCCTCTGGACCAAAAGGGCTCTCAGGCCAATCACAGGGACTCTCAGACTGATGAGTGGAGCACTCTGGACAAGTGGAATATAGGGACTCTTCTGCTGCTCCACATCTTTACTAAAATATCAAAACTCAACAGAGCAGAAAGCAGAGGTTACAGGTTTAACTGCTAACATAATCAAGACATGTTGGTCAAGCTACACTACTTTTTCACAAGCTTCCAAATTATTAAAATATGTAATCAGTCTTTTTTTTTTTTCTCACATGCAGATAAAAAGTACTCTACAGTATATTTCCCATTTTCAAGTGCAGAGTGCAACCATCTCAACAAACTCCACAAATACAAGTCTGAGGTGGTCTTTAAAGGCAGTGGTTCACAAACCTTTTTACTTGAAAGTATTTGAAAATGTCAAAACAACCATGCCCTCTGCTGCCCTCTGGTTTAAAAAGTTGCTTGGCCACTTTGTGCGACTTGGTTTCCATTTACATTCCCTTTAATGGATTTTTAACCAATTACTTGACTTTGTTGCCTTTGAGATAAGAAAACCTTGGCCACAGTTTAGGAACCGCTGCTTTAATGTGTGTATATGTTAAAAAGTTACATACTGATGCTTCAATGCAAATGTTCAGCCAACCAAAAACAGAACCAGTGGTCTTAAAATGCCATCTTTAGTTTTTTTATTTTAAAATATCATTAAATGCAAATTACGGTGTTTGTGATTGCAACCAAGCAATAAATTTAATCAAAGCTGTTTTGATAAGCTTAATATCACATTGACAACAGAAACATGACATAGACAGTTTAAACACTTTGCTGCAGTAATTAGAGGTACAAAGTTGTGGATAAATATTATACTTTTGAAGTCCACAAAATATCTAATTTTCAAAATTAAAGTTTATTTTCACAGTTTATAGTGTACATGCCACAAATACCACAGAAACATTTGAGTACAATATGTTAATATTCATTATGTGCCAAGAACATATGACATGCTCATATTTCCAAATGATCACTGATGGATAGATGGGTAATGGCTTGATAACAGCTGAAGGACAGTACTGTATGTTTTCTCAATATTCCCTTCAGCGGCAAGAGATATATTCACTAGAGACAAACACCTCACACATCCCCTCAGGATATGAGGAAGAAGACTTTTGGCAGAAAACCTCAAAGAGAAACCTCATGTCCCACAAAGCCTCAGGCTCTGTGCTAGGAGGACTTCCTGTAAGGACTTCAAGAGATAAATCCTATTGTGTGCTTCAGGGCAAATGGCAAATGTAGGCATGTTCTTATTGGCTATCACTAACAGACAAATGAAGTCTTAACCAAACATAAGATATATGAACAGTTATTTGTTGTAGTCTGCCTGTTTTTCATTTGTTCACCGCACTACAGGTCACCTTTGGCCTAACTGGTGGTTGTCAAGTCAGTTTTACTTAGATACACACATTGCACTCTGATTACTTCACCTAGTCTATATCACACTTTTGTCATCTTGGATTACTGGACGTCACAATCTTTGCCAAATAATTATTAATTCTTCTTACAGTACAATACTGCTGGAAGTCCAAATGTTTCATCAAGATCAAAAAATAATTTATTTGCTTGCTGCACTGCTCCTGACTATAAGTAATCAGGTTCCAGACACAACACTGCATTAACAGTACAGTCAGCACAAATTCTGGCCATTGACTGCATGGCGAGTGGTGACAATGAATTCCATTTTAAAAGTTGTAAGTCCCCTGTCTTCATGATTTAGCCACTTATTCTTAAAATACAATCTTGAGAGGCCAATGAAATAACAAATTTAAAGACATTAATCTAGATTGCTATTTACTGCGACCTTTATGCATCTTTCAACCATCTTTCTTTTTCCCCAACATCCACTTAGTGACATGCAAAACCCAAACAGGCTTGTGAAGTGCACCCGGGCCTCTGCCTGCGCTACAGTTAGCTTGAGTGTTTCAAAAGGAAGAAAAAGCTGGTTTTGTCTCTTCTATTCTGCAACTTACTTTAGCTTGCATTACTATTTTACAAGCAGGCAGGCTCATTACACTACCATATGCTTGGTAATGATGAAAGCTGTGGGTGCACTCCTTGTATGAACTGGGATGCTTAAATTATTAAATACACCGACGAGATTTGATTCAGATGTGGCAGACGGCCCAGTCCAAACACACACACACACACATACACACGCACACACCGACAAACACACATACACACAACTGTTGTAGTAAATAAAGGCGAAACTTCAAACACCTTTCCTGTGCATTTAATGTAATGAACAATGCCTTAATTGAGATTGGCTAATTACCCAATTTCCAGATAATTAATATGATCCTAATTAGCATATGTAAATGGCACGTTGCATAATTGAGAATCCCTGTTTTGAATTAGACGCCTCTAAAGTGAACCGGCACGTGAAGAGGTACAAAGCAGCCATTAAGAGTTTGATGCAGCATTCAAAATGGGCTATCATTTATGACACAGATGTTGCTCAAACATTATGGGATGGCGTTGATTATTGCTGATATGTTTTTGGGACATTGCTAATTACAAGTCATGTTATTGCTTTTTTTTTTTTTTTTTTCAAGGAGGAGAGAAAACAATCTTGATGGCGGCGTACAAAGGGCAAGCGGTGGCGATGTGCACATTCAGCAGCTCAGCCTGACTGTGTCCTTGGCGCTTTGTCAGCAAAAGTGTTTCTGCAGCCAAGACGCTCTCTGAGTAAGATACTATAGCTATTATTATTATGGAAAGAAGTGCATTTGGCTGTGCATGTGTGTGGGGTGCTAATAAACGGATGTACAAAGAGCAGCCAATAATGCACATCCTTGTCAGGTCAGCATTTACAGAGTCCAACTAAGCCAGCGACCTCTTTAGTTTGTATATGACAAAGTAAGAGAAGTGTTTGATGGCCTTGATGGGTTCGCTATCTATACAATTCAATAGGAAATAGATATAAGAATAATATCACTTAGCTTTAACTTTAAGTAAAAAAAAACAAAAACTTGCAAACCTCCACTAAAGCATTATCCCTATATGGCATTGGCATATATAAAGGGCCCAGAACTGGACTTGAAATAGGCATCTTCTAATCTAGACCATTGGCCATCGGTAAATGCTTTGAAAACTTATGTCTCACAAGAGTAAAGAATCTGCCAAAACTAATCATTAAATTTTGTTCTGTTGGTGGCAAAAACATAACATCCTTGAGTTTACACAGCCTCCTAGTGTGAAGAACAGATCTGGCAGTCATTTGGATTCCTTTCCTGATGCAACTCTCTACATTTATTTGGGCTTGGGATTGGCACTACTCCTGAGCATTTTCCTACCAGCACTTCCTGCGCTGGCCTAACAGTGGCTTTTTTGACCCCCTCAGTGGAGGAATGACATGTCCTCCATGTGAGCTAATATTGATCTGGTAGCAAGTGGCAGTTGACGGAGCAGACCTAGAGGGCAGCTGTAATGGGAGGGCCAGGGGGCAGACGGGGGCGACCCAGCACCTGCCTCACCCAGCTGCTATAGACAGTCCTGAGGCAGAACCAGGACGCCCCCGCCGCTCACACACACACATACAAATGTAGTCTTTTCAGCTCACTCTCTTACTCAGTGGTACATTTCAGGCTATGTCCGGACCGGTGGCATCAGTGCTGTCAGGATGCAGGCCTCTGTGCTAGATCCAATCACTCGTAATGTCATTCAAACACACATGGATTTGCATTTACACACAGAAAAGTTGTCCTTCGCGTATGATCCTCTCGTTCCACCCATTCCCTTTGGTCCTGTCAGATTTGCCCCCTCTCCTTGTCATCTGCCATATGGCTACAACCCTCCAAAGGCACCAAAGCATACACACAATGCTATATTCCTACCATTCACTCTGTCCTCTCTGTTAGTCACTGTTATTAGCTTTAGGTGCTACAAACAAAGGCATGTTAACTGGCTAAATACAGGTAAATACTCGGTGCTCTTAAAGCACCATTATGACACTATTAGCCGAGAATGCCAATGTTGCAGAGACCCAGGGGTTGTAAAAATGTAAGGGCTAAAAGCTAATGTCAGGAGTTATGTGGAGCTGTCATGTGCTATTAGACAGTATTATTGCCACCATCTTGACTCTGGGAGAGAAAGGCAGAGACAGTGAAGGAGAGTGAAGTAGAAGGGAGTTACAAGACAGAGCGACAGGAAGCATAGAGGAAAAAAAAAGACCTATCTGACAGGAGACAAGAAGCCAGAGAGGAGAGAGTAGACATTTTAAATGATTGAATATCCTTCAGACTCCAGACAGACTGAAGGCTGCTGTACACTGCACTGATCAAGGCTCTAGCTCTTAATAAGTGTCACAGAGAATCAGACAAGGACTAACTGATCAGCACTGACAACATCCTTAGGTCCTAATAGCCTCTGTCTACTCCCACAACTCAATAAACACTTTTATTCCCCTAAAGCACTGGGACAACGGGATCAAATCTCATTATCTGAGGCAATAAACAGTAAAGGTTATTATGTGCAAAACTCACAGAGAAAATCCAAGCTTACAATATGATCAAGTAAGCAACAAAGATGCACTTGGAATTAACAATGATCACCATTACTTTTAAAAGAAAGAATTATTTTTGTAGTAATCCACCCTGTGTTATTGTGGGCTCTCTCGTCCTCCCACTGTCCCAAAGGCTTGCATGCGTTAGATGAATTGGTAAATCTCTGGATCCCAAAATGAATGTTAAAGTAAATAGTTGTGTGTGCCTCTATGTGTCAACTTTGTGACTAACTGGCCTTTGTCTAGAGTGTACCCCTCCTTGATAGTTGCTGGGATTGGCTCCAGTGACCCACAACCTCTAAAGGCTGATTTAGATGCCTGGCTGCTGGTAGATGCCCCAGTGATGACTAGACCTTAGCTGACCCCATCTGTGCTCCTGTCCCAACCTGTGGGCCCTCATCTTCACTTTCCTATGGACTTCCTGGACCCCTACTTCACCCCCACTCCCCTGTCTGGATGAAGCCCACCTGCTGCATCCTTACAGACCTGAACTATGATCCTATAGATGAGTCTAGACAGTCCTAGACACATTTTTAGGAGTTTTTCCTTACTGAGAAGGAGGGTCTAAGGACAGGAATGTTCCTGGGTCTGTTTAGTTTAGTGTAGTTATTGTTTATGCTGATTATGTGTTATGTCTGATTGTGTGTTTATGTTTGATTAACTGTTTGTGAAGCCCTTTGAGGAGACTGTTGTTGTGATACTGGGCTATATAAATAAAACTGAAATTATATTGAATTGAATGTGAAACAGCAATTATATCCACCTTGTTAAAATAAACAACTTGCATTGGCAATATTTATCTGCATTTTCCTTTTGCTTCTGTTCTGTTCATTTTAAAAACCAAGAAACAAAAATCATATACTTTCTATTTAATGATTAATAACCATTGTCGCTGGCAGTCATTCCTTCTCTATAAGAGACCTTAAGATTAATCCATACTCTTTGTACCAGTCCCAAGCCTGGATAAATTAAGTGGGTTGCATCATAAAGGGCATCCAGCGTAAAACCAAATCAGTTTCTTATGCTCTGCACACTAGGAGGCAGACAGAAAGAAAAACAGGAGACCCAGTGATTGAGACAACTAAACAAAGGGAGAAAAAAACACTGCTTGATACTGCCCTGTGATAATCAGATTCAGTTAACATCAGGAGAAATGAAGGGGAAGCCAAGTATAGCATCTAATTTAAAGAAGCTCCCATCCTTGAAATGGTCCTATCGTCCCACATAAGCTACTGTGAGTCCATCCATCTGAGCCACTTTTAATTGACCCCTTTACTGTTCTGTTGCTTCCATTAAAATTGCTGATGTGGCACTTTTCCCTCTTGGTCTGTCCGTCATTACCCGCCACATTCCAGTACCAGCTAATACATAAAAATGACTGTAAATCTACACAGGTCAGGACCTCAGGAGCCATAAAGTGAAACGGCTGCTTTATGTGTACTGTGCTTAGGGGTCCGGGGCCCTTGAGTATTAGAGGCACTAAATCAAGCCGTGTGCAAAGAGGGACTGAAAAGCTTAGGGCATCAATCACTCCATGTATGTAAATGTACACACACTTACAGGACACAACTATGCTCATGATTGTAGCATTAACGCTAATTAAAAATGACAGCTGGCCATTAAGATATTGGTCTAAATATAGCGCGCTCATAAAAGTGGGACCCTGTCAGCGGCCTCTCCTCACACAAACATGTCTACCACCTGTGACATGTCAGCTGTGTACAGGCAGACAGGAGCTCCAGGGCATCTCCACTGTGTCTCCTGCTGAGAAACTTCCTCCTAGTTATGATAATGGGTCACATATGGGAAGTGAACTTACTGCTGCAACAATCAACCTGAATGTGAAGACTTGGGTGTCACTGTGACATGTGTTTGGTATCAATAAGGTTTTCATTAGTGTATATTAACTATGTAATTTTTCACCCAAAGTATGGAGCCTGAAAATCATTAAAATTGTTGTCAATTTGATAGCTGAGTTTAATGAATTAGTGGTCATGGCACTAGAATTACATACACAACAATAAGAGATAATCCAAATGAGTCACAAGTGAGTGTACTTTCTGTGCCAATCCCAAGCCTGGATAAATGTAGATAGTGTTTGGATCAGGAATGACATTACCAAGGGTTGAATGTTTCTGGTATTGTAAATCCAGCCACAAAGGGTTACTTTTTGTGCAGGTTCCAAGCAATGGAGAGGATGTCAGGAAGTGCATCTATGCTAAATCAATATGCAAATCACTGCAGGAAGAGGATTTGCAGTGGTGACTCCAGAAGGGAAAAGCTAAAAGAAAAGAAGAAGCTTTCTGGCAGTGTAACTTTGTCCAAGAACTCCTAATGTCACTCACAAGAACCCATGTAATTTTTAGTATTTCCACTACAGAGATGTTTAAGCCGCAGTAACTGTCACATCTAAATAATGTTGCTCATATAGTGTACCATAAAATTACTGGCTATAGCCGCACAGAGCATTTTCATGATTTATGCATTATTGCTCTAATAATGTATGCGGCTGCCCACTGCTCTATATCCAGCCACACCTCATGAAGTGCTGTATTGTCATATACAGTTATTATGTAAGGGAAAGTGCAAACTACGCACAGCAATTTTGCGTACTACTCATATAAAACATGCTTGCATAATATATAATATGTTTGGTAGGTGACCTACACATATATATTTTTTACACTAAACATAGTGATATCATAAATTACTAATGAAGTAAATACGACTTTTCTTCAACAAATTTGCATACAACAACCTTCACAAAGAAGTTGCATATTATTTGATTGTCTTTTTTTGCTACAGTGGGTCTCACAAGCTCATTAAGTGGAACAATAGAGAGGGTATACAATAAATGAGTATTGTACTAGTGTTTTATTTCTTACACTAGCAGGTACTTTGTAAAGTGAACCCTCAAAGCAACACCGCTGTGGTTTTTTATAAGTTGATTAAAGTTACCATATAATATACAATTAAAACTGCACACAAGAAGGAACTAGGGACCACCTGTCCCATACCTGTCCCACTTTTGGTTGTACTGCACAGTCATTTAGGCATCTGTCTCTCTGTCCCACTTATTAAGATAATGTCCCACTTTTTCATTGGTGCTGAGTGGATCTTGGGTGTAGTATTGCTTGAGTAAAATGTAGAAAAAATATTTATGGTATCCCATCTTGCTAGCTTGGAATATCTGATTGTGTTGCGGCCCCTGTGTTTCAGGAAAGGCCTCTCCTGGAGCTGAGTTTGTGTTGGTGCTGAATTGTTTTGAGAATACAGGCTGAGATTTTGATTTGTTTCTGTTTCGTCTTTTTTATTCCAATGAATAAAGTCCCAGTGAATACATTACTTGCAAAATCGAATCGTTTTATAGGTCGTAAAACTGAAGCAGCATCTCCCTCAGTAAGGAGACAAGTCTGTCTCTCCTTGTCCAAACAAATTGCACAACTTGTCCCACATTTTGTACTTTTTGAGGTGGTCACCCTGGTGGGAACATGATTTGCCGTGGCAACACCAAAAAGGAAAAAGCATTTGTATTATTTCATTTTAGCTTTTTTTTTTGTGTCAAACAATGTCAAACATTGTTAGTTTGAGATATAAATCTCTTCAAGATCTGAACTAGACACCACCACCTGTATGGCCAAACAGGGCGATTGCATTGCAACATTATTTAATGTTAAATGAGTTGAAGTTTAGTTGAAAGAAATGCAAAACACACAAAACTACACCATACATGTGGTTTGTCCTCAGTCCATCTCCATCTGTCCTTTTGTGGTGCTGAGGTACTGATGTTCCCAGTCAACATCTGATACTGACCTTGTAGACGGAAATCACAAATGTACAGAGTGAGCAGGTGGGCGCAGAGACAGTGACAGCGGTGGGGACCAAATGTGTGGATGGTATAAGTTGATGTTAGTATCTGCAGACGTGAACGGTACATGTCTCTGCCTGTTTGCTCAACTTGTTTGTGACAAATGTCCAGTGTGAGTGTTTATGTGGAGATCTGTGTGATGTGTACTGGTGTGTGTGCGTGCGGCAGAAATGAAAGGCAGGAGTCCCATCTGTTGTGGTGTAATGACTGTGCTATTTGGAGGCAGGAAAGGTTTGGTGCGGGAGCAGCTGGTACCTCGCCCGGTGACCTTTTAGCATTCCTCCTCTCACCATCTGACAGATGTGTCAACTCGATTATTTCAAAAGGCCCTGAATAAATAAGCGATTGTGAGAGAGCAGAGAGAGCCCCTCGCGCTAACCTGGAGTCTGCAAAACATCGGGTGCCACACAAACACACACAAGATATAGTCCAATCCTAATGTTTCCTGGATGGAGGTTGACGACAGCACACACACACACACAAGCTAACAGCACAATCAAATTCACCGGTGCTGAACAAAGTAAATGATGTGAGAGGTCGCCCCTGTTGTAGCGCCGCGAATCTCCCGCCTCTCCCTCGCCTCCTCTGCGCTCTTTCTCTTCCTATCATCTGCTAAATAGCTGTTGAGTCTCTGGTATGAGGCTTGGTAAAAGGGGTACAATGGGGTGGAATTGAATGCCATTGTGGTTGGGGTGCCCTTGGAGCAGTGCTATTAGCTGACTGCTGGTTGGTGGGGGGGCTGCAGGGGTGTAGTGGTGGTGGAGGGGGGGGGGGCTCAGGTGTTCCAGGCAGCCCGCCGATGGACTCTCATTCCCCTGGCAGTACCCACAGCGGCCCGGGAGAAATAGGAGTGTGTTGTGCATGTGTGAATATTGTATGTTGTGAGTCTAAGTGTGTGTGTGTATGTGTGTGTGGACGGGGCGGGAGGGGGGGGCTAATTGACTCACCGAGTGATTGGGGGACTGTGAAGAGGCGACCGCAATCAGACCTGCCCTGATAGAGTTTGATGCCTCCCTAAATAGTTTTCAAATGGAGGAGCAGGTGCTGTTTTTCCCAAGCAATCCCCACAGCCTGCATGTATGAGAGAGTGAATGTGTGTGAACATGTCGGCACATGTGCATGAGACAGTGTCCAGGTGACCAACAGATCTGTGTTATAAGAGCCTTTTTATCCAGTAGTAATAACAGAACGTGTAATCAGAATTGCTATGATTGCTTTCTTTACTATTTAGGTTGGTTTTTTTTGTGCTAAAAGGAATGTTTGTCATATTATGTATGTATGTCATATAATTACATATTTTTGCTTATCAAAAATATAAAAACTCAAAAGTGAAAGTGTAGGATAGTACAGCGAGCAGTGATGTAGAGAAAACAGAAAATGGGAAACATAGCACTTCAATATAAAATGATCTTCTACATACTTTAAAATTAGGTGAGTTAAGTTAGTCCATGTCCAAATCTAACACTCTCATCAAGGTTTTTCAAGGCTTAAATGAAACATTTTAGGTTGATTAGATTCAGTGGCATGAAATGTAGACAATAGTAAGATAATATGTTGGGAGAATCCCAGAGGGTGGTTCTGTTACTTCAAAATTCAATTCTGCTGGTAAAATTGGAGAAAAGCCCTTCAGTTTTTATCTTCTGCTGGTGTTAGAAATGATTTGAGCAGAAAATCCTCTGATGCTCTTATCCAGACCCCACAGGGATTACACTGGAGCCTGGACCGGCCACTCTCTCACTGAGTGTGAAATGGACTTGATGAAATTATGTCCAGTTCTTCTGATTTTCTACCAGTAGATCCAGACTGGCTTGGTCTGGTTATTGGGAGTTCATGCTTTTAGATGTGTGAAAGCCAACACTGCAAACTCCATTTTTAGTTTTTATTGCCTGGTTTTACATGAAATGCACATGACATGGTTCTTATAAACCAGTGCATAGACAAATGTTCATTTAGAGTACAAACATGCTCAAAATATACACCAATCAGGCACAACATTATGACCACCTGTGTAATATGCAGCCTCACACACAACAAACTGTGATGCACTGTGTATTCTGACACCTTTCTATCAGAACCAGCATTAACTTCTTCAGCAGTTTGAGTTCCAGTAGCTCATCTGTGGGATAAGTCCACACAGCTATCGCTCCTGCTGCCTTGGCTTGGCCATTTTTTCCTGCTTCTAACACATCAACAAAATGTTCACTTGCTGCCTAATATATTCCCAACAGATGTCACGATAAATAATAGAAATAATCAGTGTTATTCACATTACTTGTCAGTGGTCATAATGTTATGGTTGATTGGCAAAAACAGAGGATGTTTCTGGACTTTGTGCTTCTGTCAGCACAGCAGCTCTTCCATCCATCATCTGCATTGATCTGTGCTAATGACAGATGGTGCTTATGGGGAGACAGACTGCCTTCAGAGCAGCATGGCTTCACACGCACACAGACTGTGTTCTCTGCAATATCTGAACTCTTATTCTTCACACAAACAAAAGACATAAGTCTATTTTAAACTCTAAACAGAAAAGTACATATCATTTAATTACATTCTCTATGTTCAAACATTACAGATGCAGGTCATTTTACTTCTTCAAATTAGAAGTAAAAACAACACAGGGTTTAATTACTTGTTCAAGGTAAACAAGCTTTGGCTTTTCATTATGCTCAAACTGATGAAAAGAAACAAGGAATACACACTTTGGAAGGATTATGATGACATATAAAGTAAAAATAAACAACACTTTAAAAGCATCTGAACAGGGACATCTCTGTGGCTCTCCTGGTGGAGCCAGAGTGACCAGAGGTTGTTTCCCAGCTTGGATTTGCTCCATGTCATTTCCCATCTCTCGTGCTGATTTCCTGTCTGCATGACTGACTCAGTCTAACGGCAAAAGGTCTTAAAACATCTAAATTAATGTTTACACTCTTTTTTTAAGGAACTCTATCTTTTAAACATCCCCTCAGAGAATGTGGGTCAGTGAACACTGACTGGTGTAATGAGTCCAGACACTCTCCAGATGTGAAGCATGTGGAAAGAGGAACGCTCCTGGCTTCTCTTCTCCACAACATTTTGCTAAATTGTTGCATGTGATGCATTTTGTATGGAGTCCTTCAGAGTGTGTTTAAAGATGCACAAGCCATGTGTTCCTCTCAGCTGTTGGTTCAGAAATGAACTGAGAACAACTTTGACTTTACAACAGCAGCACATTCACTTGCATTTACTGTTTCTGTATTGTTTTCATGTTACGTATGCACTAGGGTTGCACAATTTGTATAATACAAATGTATTTTTATCGCAAAATCAGCAAACCCCATATCCATATCATAAGGACAATGATGTTGTCTTCCATCTGACAGAAATTTAGACAAATAAATAAGTGTTATGTGTTATGATCAAATAACAAAACAACCTTAGTTCAAAAGTGTGTCCTAAATTCTGACCACACTTATTTTAAGACTGGATTTACTGCCCTTCATCAGTGATTAACAAGTAATCAGCCATTACAACCCTCATGCCTGCATGACACTAAGTGATTGTTATCATTAGGCTGAGTTTACTTTTTACTTGAAGTTTTCTGCAACTTTTCTCATTAAACTGTTGGCTGTTTTGAGGACATTCACATTAAGTATAGGTACATAAACCTCATTAGTACGAAACCCAACTCAGACAGTCAGACTGAAAAATCTAAATGCCAAACACTGAAAACAGAGACAATAATAAGTGGATTTCAAGAATAACAGTGTGATCTCCTGTCACTGCTTCAGAGGCAATTAAATCTGTGTTGTCTTTCAGGTCACACAATAACAACGTGCCTTCTTTTGTTTATTAACTGTGGACCTTGAAAGACTGGCTCAAACTCATGTGTTATGATTTATTCATAAGTGTGGAATCTGCATAACGCCAAATCGATGTAGCTGTGGAGCTCCAGGAGGTCAATAACTGGTCAATACGTATAGTGCTTACCGGGAGTTATGCATCATTCTTTTGACCAATGAGACAACAGACGCCAATATTTAACGTAGCTTACCAGTCCAATTATAATGAAGAGGGTTAGTAAAATGTCATTGTTCTGTCTTTTTTGTATGATAAATTTACATGTATGGGGATAGAAGGTTAGCCTAATCAATGGCTTTTTCCTTGAGGACCGTAAACTGCCGACCCACACTTCAATGATTAGAAATGTCTAAAGCATGCGATTTAAATAAAAGAGAAATGAAATCAATACTAATGGGATTCTTCCTCCGATGGCGGCCTCAGAACACAAAGGCAACGCTCCAAATTTTAATCTTCTTGTATTAAGTCATTTGATTGTACTGGACCACAGATAGAATTAACATTGATTAAAATACAATAATGCCCAAATTTAATGAGGTTTTTCTTTTGTCAGCCTAATTAAACATTTAAAGGGTATAGAAAAATGCTGTATAACTAACATTATTACTTTCTGCAGCCAGGATTTATATAAGATTGTACCATTGCAAGACAGAACTAAAGATACTGACTGCAACCACAAGGGGTCAGAATAGGGACAATTATTAGTGGATTTGTAACCATTGTTTAGGTAGAAGGGCTTTGTGACATAGTGGATGAAGCATTTATCCCTGAATTATAAAGTGTAAGTTCAGATCTGGGCAATCTTTCTTCATCATTGCGTCATAAAGGCAGTGCAGACAGAAATTTGTGCTCTCTAAATGCCTGTAGAAGTACTTAGTGGTCCTGCATATGTTAGCAATAATGGGTACTTTTACTTCTAAAATTAATTTTAATAAAAATAAAATTATTTTCCAAAAAAAAAAAAAAAAAAAAAAAAAATCTAGCCAGTGAAGTTCAATAATGGTGGAAATGGTCCATTGACTGTGTATACGCAGAGAGTGAAGCAGTGACACCACAGCTTTTCACAGGGGTGAAAGTAAGCCGGTACGGCATATGGTACCGGCATAAGATTTAGAGGGGGTACGCAATACCGGGTGGAAGGAGATCAGCTGTCCGGCCGGTCTTTGCTGCTTAAACACACATTAGAAAGCAGCCGCGGACCGCGGTTGCTCGTATGAGAGAAAAAAAAATCTGACACTAAAGCATGTGAACCAGGCAGTGCTTTATCTCATCATATATGTGTCTGTGTGGTTTTTAGTGGCTTATGATCGCTCCGTGATGTGATTTAATGCATAGAATGTCCCTCTCCCCTTTCATCATTCACTGATTCTCTTGCTTCCTTAAACAAACGCAGTGGAGTTTAAAATATGTGTTTTTTCTGTTAATAACCGGACAAAGTGACAGAAGTGGCCCAGGCTGTGTGAGGACAGACTGGGCTGTTCTATTAGTGAGTTATTAGCGAGTTAGCAGCAGAAAGGAGTTTCCCCGTGCTCTGACTGCAGCAGGAATTGGGAGCTGCTGCCTGTGTCCCCTCGAGCAGCAGCTACTGTCCCTCAGTGTTTACAGCTGTGTGTCTGTGTCACACGGAGCAGAGAACCATCTTTGTTACTGCAGAAGTACGGGGGACCATGTGTTTTCAGCCACCGCCGCGCGCCCGGTGTGAAGGCTCTCATTGAAAACAATAGGGGCGTATTTTTTGAGGCGGGTCTGCGCATCTGGTGTGTATTGGCCTTTATAGGGTATGTTTGATTTGTTGTCAAACTCTGTGTAAGCCATGTCTATATTTTTCATTTATAGTCAAGATTCATTCTCAACTGCGTATCTGCTTTTTCTGCTATTAAAAGTATATATGTAGGCATAATTTGTTATAGTACCGGCATAAGCAAAAATCTACTTTCACCCCTGCTGTTTCATCTCAAACATGTTCATTATATCTCCGTCTACAGATACCTATAGGTACAATTCAAATTGACACAAATAATTTAAACTAGTTATTAGCCACACACTGGGGCTACAACCACACCACTGTCCCAATGCAGACTACGAAGTTAAAAAGCCTTGTTCTTGTTGCTTGTAGGGCTCTTTGGACACTCCACCAGCTCTGTGATTTACATACAGCCATAAAACTCTAAATGGAAATGGGAGGCTAGTTGCTTAATTGACCTTTATTGGGCTTTCTGCTTCATTTGAGGACTGGATATTAAATTAACATGATAATTCTCAGTGTTAACGCCCTACCCGTGCCCCACACATTTAGTACGTCCCTGTAACTTTTATAGCTCAAATTGATTTAGCACTTCTTTTTATTAACTGCCTTTAATTTTCCATATTGGGAGACACTCACACAAAGAGGATTTTATTCCAGTTGAGCAGTGCAAATTGAGATTTTATGAGGCTGTTTATATTGAAAACCTTCCCTATTCGCACTGTGACAGATATAGGCTGTAACCTGTAGATGTGATCTCATATGTAGGCCATTGACTTTGGTTGAACACAATGATTTAATTACTGCAGGCTATAAAACAAGCAATGAGTAAATAGATTTTTGAGATAAAGTGAAAGCCACCCATTTTCTAGACCCACACTCACAAAAGATGCAGATGCAAACATATTAGTTATAGACTTGATTATTGCAATTCTTTATTACAGGGTTATTTTTATTTTTATTGTATGTATTTATTTATTTAAACTTATAATAGTTTTCTTCTGGAAGGATAATTAGTTTTTGGTTTGAATCCAGGTCACCATCTGAGTCCAGGATTTTTTAAAGGGTTCTGCACCTATAAAATATACAGGCTTAACGGATAAAGCATTTACCCCTGTTTTTTAGTGTACAGAAGGTCTAGGCACTTAATTGTTACCCTTGTGAGATAGGGCCAATGCCTTGACAGAGGTCTGCATGATCTAGTATCAAGTACTTTTAGCTTTTAATTATTCTCCTCAAACACAAAAAAGGACACAGAAATTATTATTATTATTATTATTATTATTATTATTATTATTATTATTATTATTATTATTAGATTTTTATTAGATTTTGTACCATAAATGTGTAATAAAAAAATATGTACCATAGTTTTGTAGTAGTTTGGTTTGATGTCAGTTCAGAGTTGGGCTGTATGGACCTTCAAACTGGAGGCAAGAAAGTACTACTGCCCCTCAGTGGTAGTAGATGGAACTATATCATTTATCCTCATTGTTATTTGGCCAAAGTGGGCTCTTAATTAAGAGACAAATGGTCATTTTGTACATTTTGGTTGTCAAGTGTGAATGTACTGTATATTGTATCTTAGAATACAAATCAATGTAAAATAATTGCAGGTTTAACATTGTATTTATATCCTTCCCTTTAAAGGTTTTAGAGGTGCAAATGTGTTAGAAATAAAGAATAAGCACACTTAACATGGATATGGAAAAGTAAACACACTGACAGTCACACAAAGCCATAACACAACAGCAGCACATTAGAGGTGAATTGCTTCCCGGATGCTGCTGCCCCCTTATCCACTCTCCTAAGTGGATGCATTATCATTTTGTCTGTCACAAAAAAGAAAAAGCCAAAGAATATGAATATGCGTTTACATCTGTCTTCCATTAATATGCACGCCTGAATCCACATCTCAACACAAAGCCAATTTTCTGGCCATCTGGGGTATGGCTGGTGGAGGTAATGAATAATCTTTATGAATATGTTTTATTGTGCATGGTGGTGATACATCATGAGCATGGCGCCATCACTCTGTCTGACTGTGTGCCTCTCGCTCAGGTGTGAGGAACCTGCACGGCACAACTTGATGATTTTAATGGGACTATAAAGAGGAGGGATGGATGGACAGATGGAGGAGACACAGAGTGGAGAATGAAAAAACGATCTTGTAGCATCTCCCTTTTACTAATAGAACCCTTAATAAGCCACACACCTGCTCCGAACAGTTATGATGCTGAGATAAATACAGATGAAGCTAATGGCCATCATGATTTGAGCAGTTACTAGTCTCGAGTCCTGATGTTCACTTATTAGCAAAGTTATGAGCATCTTCTCGTGAAAGACTTTACAGAAGAAGTTATACTGGGAATCAAAACGGAAACATCTGTAAAGTAAATCCAATCTTGTTTATTGAAGCATTAATATGGAGGCTTACCAAAACTTACATTTCACGTCAGTTAACAGTGGAAACTACATCATTCAGCTTCTTGCATTTTCTGAAACATAAATATTAAAGAAAAAAAACTTTTTCTTCTGCTTGACTAACCCAAAGCTACAAAGATTCACAAGCAAAATGTTCTTCTCTTTGTGCCAGGCTAAAGCCCAGATAAATAGAGATGGTTGCATCAGGCATAAAAGCAGATGATTTACTGTGGCGACCCATATTCCACCTATGACAATATTTATTTTTTGCATGTCTAATTTTGGATTTCAGATACCCACAGAAACACCTGTCGGTTCGTGTACATACGTTTCCTGGGACAGTTAAAAGAAGACAGACAGTGGTGTGTTGCTGTCAGCCTGTAGCACCTCCACTCTGTCACTCTGATGATTTAGACGCCATTGACTCTATTTGCACTCTCGTCTTGGGGGCTCAGCACTGTCCATTGGCCACAGTGTCTTTTAATGATTTATGATTGAAGTTAGGCCATAAGTCTCTGGAGGAACCCCCACAGTGAGGAGCAGGGGGACTGACCAGCTTTATGGCAGCTCTGGAAATCAATTATGCTAAGTGTAGCTAATGAATGCACTTGTGGGAGCTGGTCCTACACTCTCAAGCCATTTTCCATTTTGCATATCGATAGTAGAGACTAACTAGCTAAGACAAAGCGCTATGGATTTAAACTTTTCCCTGTCAAGTGTTTTTGAACTCTGCTCAATTGTGCATTTACATTATACATAGATATGACATATAGCCTACATAAAATTCAGTTTATGTGAATAATTAACCTGTTTTTCAGATTTTCAATTGTTTTAAACAAAGCATAAAAATAAGCCAGCCCCAAGCTCAGATAAATGAAGAGAGCTGTGTCAGGAAGGGCATCGGGCTTAATCTTATGCCAATTAAAAACAAATTACTGCACACTAAAAGGCTGATAATTTGCTCTTGCTGTGGCTACCCACCCTAACAGAAACATTTCCTTTGAGAAACACAGTCATATTTGTGTTGTTTGACCGTCACAAACATATACTGTATATGTGTAATTTAAGAATGTTTCCAATTAAAGTTCAAAGAATTAGTGTTGGGGTAAATGCTTTTTTGCCTCCAGGACTGAAATGTTATAGCTTTAAGATCTAAACACAACTGATGAGACATCATGTATGTGTAGTCTGAAGTCATTTCCAATATGATCTTTAGTGGTTACCAGACATGGAGTCCTGGAAGAGCTCCAGTTTCCCCAATAGACTCAGAGAGAGACATTATATGGTTTGAGCAGAATAATGGCAAAGCGTTTTATTGCCAAGGTTAACGTGCATTAACGGCATCTGTTTGCAAAGATGGACGTCGGCAACAATCCTCTCCAGTCCACTAAAATGCATCAAGGTAAATAACGCTCAAACCAAGAGGGAAATCACTGTGTCCGATGTATCTCGGCAGGGCATAAAAGACTATGAATATGAAATAAGCTATGAATAAGTGATATGGTGGTGACAATGCAAAAAGGCTTGGGTTGTGAAAGCTTTTTAAGACTCTATCCTTCTGATTCAAATGCAAAATAATATCGACCATCAGCATGAGACAGCATAATAAAGATTAAGCCAATTTATTTTTGGCCTTTACATTATCACTAATATTTTCAACAATAACCTTATTAATAAAACATAGAAGCGCTTGAAGAATGAAGATCTCAGCCAAAACATTAGCCTATGATAACCATATTGTGCCCAAACTTGGACTTGATCCAGGGAACTTATAGTTCAGTGGTAAATGCTTTTATTCATTGAAGCATAAACACCTCATCACAACGGTAAGGAATATATTAAAACGTATTAATTTTGTTTGTTTCTTTCCTTACACCTTGTTTCTGGAGTTAGTATCACAGGCCCTATCTCACAATGGTACAGATCCCTTTCAAAATTACTTGGTCTTTCACATCAAAACCAAAAACTAATAATTCTTTCCAGGACCCTTTATTAACTTTTTTCTGAAAATGCATTAAAAAATCAACAATTATTTACATATTAAGCCAAACCACATTTTTTTATTGCTTGTCATGGCAGAAACACATCCAAAAATTATGCATAGATACATAAATTTAAGTCTCTACTGCTGATGCGACTCATTAAAACACACAGACAGAGCCAAACAAGCAGAGTTCCACTAATTTGATGTAGTGACATTTTCTTGGTCACATCTTTGGGGTAAAAGAGCAGCAGATCGAGGTAAGGGAGGGTCAGGAGACAGAGGTGTAGGTGCAAGGGATCGATGGTGAAGGAGACACTAATGAACGCAGACAACAAAAGCTCTAACCTGAGCGGCCGTTCCCCGGAGACACACTGGGCTCTTTCATAGGGTCAATAAAAGCACTGGAGCGTGTCTGCATCGGCCTGCCCTTCAAGCACCCGCTTAACTGCACTGGGAGGACTTCTGCTCAAGGTTGCTCAAGTTAAAAAGGGACAAGACTGAATTTCATATCTGATGTGCAGTATGAGATTCACAAGCACTACATTATGGGTTGTCAACTGCGCAGGAAACAGGCTGTGACATCTTATTTTAATCCTATACTTTGAATTGTAACTTGTTTAGACTTTCTTCTTTCCTTTAAGCTTTTCCCTTCTGGGGTCGCCACAGCATTTGGGCATTTGAGTTTACACTGTCCTTCCTAACATAACCTTCTCCATTTATCCTGGCTTTGGACCGGCACAAAAAGTAGACTGGCTTGTGACCCCCTGTACAGCCGGAAAATAATTTTAAAAAAGCTATTGTCGAGTTGTGCTTTTTTTCATAACCAGGCATAGCAGTTAGAAGAAGGAGAGGGAGGTTAGCCATGAATGTATTTTATAAACTATGTGGCAAGTATTATGGAGTAATCTTCAGTGTCTCCAAACACATTGGCACTGTTCTTAGTGTCATTAATGAGGTTTCCAAAGAAAGCCATATACAGTACTGTGCTAAAGTTTTAGACAGTTTTTTTAGGAAAGGTGGATAAATTTACATAAGTACACGACAGAAAAATCTAGAAGAAAACTAGAAGCACTCAGAGTGCCCCTGCCATAGCTCTGGTCCTATCTTGCAATCGTAAAGATAGTGCCCAGACTTCAAATTCAGAAACATGCCAAGTCTATGTGTATATCTGGTTTAGTGAGTGAAGTTAGTATCTGTATCTCAATATGATACAGAATCCCTTAAAACACTCCTGAATCTAAACTGTGATCTGGATTCACACCAATGTTAAACATTTTGTCTTTGGCCCATTACTGACCTTTCCTAAAATTTTGGTAACAAAAATAAAATGTTTTTTTAAAAGCAATCCTTATTAACAGAATTTTCACACCTTGCTACTACATTTGTTTGTTTTGTTTTTGTAGGAGAACTAGGGACTTCTGCAACACACCTGAGGGGTTAAGTGAACACACATTTGCAGAAGCATGCTGGGGGCTACATAGTTTGTTGCCCCACTATGAACCCCGACGTCTGACATATGCCACTCCCAATCTGTTCAGCAGGCCACCCGTCTCTCCAGCACTGCACACTGGCACGGTGGCGGCACAGAGGGCTGCTCTGAGGAAATGTCAGGAGGAGAAGCAGTGCGACGTGAGCTGGAAAAGAAGGACACAGGGATGAGCACAGAGGAGAAAGAGGCGAGCTATTGCTACCTTAACAATGCTAATTACCAGATTGGAAACAACACCATCTGGTCTTCAAGAAAGTCAGATGCACAGAATAGAAATGCCACGGCTCTGGAATATATTTACAAGCAGCCACAGGACATAGGCTCTCTATACAGCACTGTGAGATATAATTTGTTTATTCTTTATATAGACTATAAATATTATGAAAGCTAGATAACGTGACAAAAAGTGTAATTTTGATAAATATATTATGAATGTTCAAAAATCCACCTGTAACCAAAAGCGTACAGATAGTAAGCTTCTGAACTGAGACAGATGGAAGAAGATTGCCCTCATGTGGCCCAGTACTGCAATTGACGGATGGCATCTGTGCTTGATACAGTGCCTGGCCACAAACAAAGTTGCCACCTGGAATTAACAAAGTAAATAGGTAAGAGGCTCCTTGCAGTTGATCAGGTCTGGATTCAGCAAAGATTCTCTGTGCCCAAAGATTGTAGTCAGCTGACTACCTGCATTTACTGAATGACCAGGTTGCTCCAACAATGGATTTTTTTCTCCCTGATGGCAAGGGCTTATTCCAAGATGACAATGATGATTCACTGAGCTCAAATTGTGAAAGAGTGGTTCAGGGAGCATGAGACATCATTTTCAGACATGGACTGACCACCACAGAGTCCAGATCTTGACCCCACTGAGAATCTCTGGGATGTCCTGGAGTGACTGCCTGCCCCAGTCGCACACTAGTATTTTGTTGGACCTTTAGCTTTGATTACAGCATGCATTCACTGTAAGGGGCTATCTTATGCAAAATTATTTTTTCTGATTGTTCTACAGTGTTATAATGTTGTTCCCTCGTCAAAAACATACGAGTTGTGTTTTGCTTCATTCACACCTGTTTAAATAATCCTGCAGTCTCTGGCGCTGAGTTTCTGAGGCGTCAGAATGCTATGTTCCAACTGTGAAAGACATTTATATAGAATTTATTTAAAAATGT
Source organism: Bostrychus sinensis (assembly GCA_020698575.1). Taxonomy (NCBI): domain Eukaryota; kingdom Metazoa; phylum Chordata; class Actinopteri; order Gobiiformes; family Eleotridae; genus Bostrychus; species Bostrychus sinensis. The sequence goes on from CM036255.1 coordinate 17,539,654, forward strand.
CTTTAAAAGCTAAAAAAGCCAAGGAAATTTGTTAACATTGGGATCTGTAGCAGCAGAGTTGATCGTCAGAGCTGAGGTAGAGCTGAAGGCCTTTAGCCAGGGTCCAGGCTGTGGGTCGGTCTGAGCTTGCATGGTTTCCTTTGTGGTGCTGTGTCCCCAGTGCACCCCGACTTCTCCAGAGTGGCCCACAGGTCTTTAGACTGCCCAGGCCCTGCCCAGGCAAGACAAAGTCAGTGAGAGAGAGCACAATTACAACACAACAAAATACAATTTGCTGTTTGTTTTAGCTACATAAAAGTAAACTAGAAGTTAGACATATTACTCAGCGTGTGTGTTGCATATGCTACTTCTATAAGTATTGTTTTAGTGCTAAAGGACTGACCTGTACGGGAGGCAAGACAAAAACAATGGGTGTTTCTCATTTGCCAGGATCCTTCCTCTGGAGACTGCTTCGAACCCTTTCTCTGGAGTCGGCCCCTCTGAAGCAAAGCTGAGTGTCTTGCTAACGCCGCATCCGAGTGCTTTTGGAATATGCTTGGGAGCGTGTGTCACGTGATCAGATACTGCGTGTTGAAAACATGGGTCTAAAATGAAAACTTCTTCAGGAGTGGAAAGTGGTCAAACAGAAGAATGTGAACATGTTTTTGTGGGGTTTACCCATGTCTTACAAAAACACTTTGAAAATATGTCATATTAAACAAAATCATCACCTATCAACAGGTCTAATTTGTCATTATAGCATAATGTACATCAACATAATGATATAATTATAGCAAAATAAGTTAAAATTAAATAATCAGAAACAGCAAAAACTATTAGTCTATTTTAAAAATGACTCTCCTCCATGCAGAGCCTAAAATGTGCTTTTTAATGTGTGTTTCTTTATTCTAAGGTAAGATATAAGGTATACTTTATTGATCCCCGTAGGGAAATTCATTCTCTGCATTTGATCCATCCCTCAATGCCGCCGGGGCAACCTGTCAGGAGCAGCGGGCAGCCACGGTACAGCACCCGGGGACCCCTCTCCAGACCTTGAGCCAGGATCCTGGTCAGGACCTAGGTGGAGAATTAGCTTATTGTGCATGTTTTGAGGTTGATGAGTGAAACCAGAGCACCCGGAGGAAACCCACCCAAACAGAGCGAGAACATGCAAACTCCATGCAGAACCCACACTTCCTGTTATTTCCTGCAGTGTGGGGCACAGTAGTATTATATTGTATTATTTTTATTGTATCGGGACTTTAATATTGTATTTAAGTTTGTCTTAATTGTTAAATAAAGTTTGCAAAAAACTGGAGTGGTTGCAGTGCATTGTGAGCAATTTGTAGCAAGGTGAGGCCATGGAGGGTCTACAGGTGCATCCTCTGTGAATTAGCCAAACGGAGTAGAAGAGCTCTGGAGGACGTGGGGGGATTTAGGCAATTGTAACAGCACTTGGCGTGGCACTGATGACATGGCTCACTCTGAAGTGGTTCAGCCGCAAAGGATCCTGGGAAATGAGAGACACCCAGTGAGAGAGGGAGAAGCAAATTTAGCATGCTTTTAAAATGGAAGGAACACCCCTTCACACCTGCCATAAGCAACACACAGCCATTGGCCCACAGCAAACAAGGAAAACCCACACAAAAGAAAATCACACCCAATGTTAACATGGCAATTGCTTGGAAGGATACAGTTTTACCCTGTTACAATGTACTACTGCTGTCCTCTGTTGATTTCTTTATGGCATCAGTACAAAAATTACTGAAAACATTTTCTTTTAGTCAGATAATGTCATTAAAGGTGTAAAATGTGAAATGCTCTCTAAGCAAGATTGTTTTTAAAATATGAATAAAAGCATAATATAGCCCCTTTAAGAGGTGTAGGCATATTTTGTTGCTACAATATACAATATAATTTAAAGATGACTTTTACATATTGAATTGAACTACAGAAATAATTCCACTTTTTCATGATAATCAGATGCACCTATAGCCTACATATACCCATTGATATAATAATAAATAATGCTATAGCTGATCAAAATCAAATAAATAAATAAATACAACTGACTGTATGCACAAAGAGCCCAATCCCGTTGTCATGAATCCTGGTTTAATGAGTTATATAAATTAAATGAATGAAGTCCATGTGTAATGATCCATTCCTCACACACAGCCACATTATATCAGAAGCATTTAACAGAAAAATGAATCCACCAGCATCAGCTGTAGCTCTGAGTATAAACCTCATTCTCTTGGGACCGCAGGCACACAAGCTCACTGCAATGACCGTGTTTTACATCGCCAATCTGTTACAGTGGGATCTCCCCTGCTTCAATCCCATGGATGATTAAGCATGATAATTAAGGTTTTTGGACATTTTCCACAGAGGAGCAGACGTGGCAGCTGGTGACATTCATGCATTCCCAAACACAGAGGAGGGAATTACAATGGAGCCTCCTTTCATTTCAGTGATCACAAAGTCTGCCTCTTGGCATCAGTTCAAAAACACTCAAGCTGTTGTTGAAAAGGACTATTTGTAGCCCTCTTTGTTGCAATGTAGGCAATGTACCTTGATCTATTTGGGGAGTCATTTAAACCACAAAAAGCTGCCAAATGTTTAGTTTTCAAGCAAAAATATTTATTTATTTACTAGGCCTGTAAAAAGCCATGATGGGGGAAGCATGGTAATGGGTATCATTACAAATTTAAAAAACACTGCGTAAAATGTAAATAAAAACAAAATACAATTATTATTATTATTATTATTATTATTATTATTATTATTATTATTATTACACAGTGGCTCATTTTTATAGGCTATTGAAACGTTCTTTTTCGGCCTTTTGTTGCGTTTTTTTTTTTTTTGTATGTGTTGCTGCCATCAAACTGAAAATCTGTGCTATTATTTTTCATGAAATGGTAAAATAGCTCACTTTCAACATTTGATATGTTGTTTGTGTACTATTATAAATAAAATAAGGGTATACGATTTGCAAGTCATTGGATTCTGCTTTTAATTTTACCCAGCGTCCCAACGTTAAGCTGTGGCCTGACCAAATAAGTAACTTGACCAAATAAGTACATTACACACATGCCCTTTATGGAAAAAGGAGAAAATGCTATCACACAGTATGTTAGCTTACCATGGGAAAGACATGGATGCTTTATAGAACTTGGTCTAGGTCTCATTTTACATCCACGGGGTAAGACGGCTGAGTTAGTTTTATAATTGAAGCCAACTTGACTCAAATTCCCAGAATGCTTTGCTTTAGCGGAAATTCAGAGGGCTCCATGGAAACGGTAGATTGGCGTGCAAGTCTCCCATCTGTGCTAGCAAGGGTTTAGCTAGTCTACGAGAACTCTCATCCTCCCTCAGCTTTTACAGTGCGTGACTTCATCCAACTGAACATTATTATTATTAAAATTATGAGCCGAACCCCGGATGCAAGAGCGCGGTAAGTGTTAAACAAAGCCAATACATTGTTATTTAGCGCTAACATGCTAAACGCAATTTGTTTTAACATAACATGGTTCATATTTTTGGGCCAGTGTCATTTACATTGCTCCTTTCAAAACCTATTTCATTTATAAATGCAATAATATTCCAAAGTTAAGAAACGTTACATGCGTGCATCTATATTCCTTGGAATCTTCAGTTAAGAAAATAGCTCAACATTTTATGGCGAAGTTATAACATTTAATCGTGTGTCATTTAAATATAATATTGTTAAGAAAGTAACATTAAGTTAAGGCACGATATGTAAACAATTAATGGTATGACATTTGTGTAAAATCCTTTTCTACAGAGACGTTGAAACAAGGAAGATCCAGGAAAGCATCACCAATGTGGAAAAACATTTTGGAGACATGTGTCACCTCTTTGCTGCCTATGTTCGTAAAACAGCCAGGGTACGAGACAAGGCTGACCTTTTGGTGAGGGAGATTGGCATGTATGCAGACACCGAAACACCAAATCTTAAAAGGGGTATGAAGCAATTTGCCGATAACTTGGCCAAGGTTCAAGACTATCGCCAAGCTGAGGTAACATTGCATTAGAGTCTCATGCTTGTAAATTAAACAAGTTAACAGTAGTGTGGAGAAGACTCTTTTTAATCTGCAGGTGGAAAGACTTGAAGCCAAAGTCATAGAGCCATTAAAAAGCTATGGTGCTGTAGTGAGAAGACAGAGGGTACGTGAGTCTTTGTCATATATTCTTGTGTTTTTATGCAGTTTTAAAAAGAAAACAGCTCTTTCACACTAAAGCACCCTTGTCCTTCTTGTTGACAAGAAGAATGAAAAGATGGACTTGTTATGTGTCCTTGCAGGAGGATCTAAAATCAACGCAGAATGCCAGAGACAGAGAGGCCAAACAGATGGCACAGCTTGAGAGGACCAGACAGAGAAACCCCTCGGACAGACAGATCATTGTATCCTTGGTTTATTGTCAGCTATTGAACAAAACAAAGACATTTTACAACAACTTTGTAGTATATAAGTACTAAAGGTTTAAAGTTTGCTATGAGCTTATGAAGTGACTTGCGCTGTAATCCTTGACCAGCTCCCCAGTCCCAGGTTTGTCTGTTAAAATTGCACATCACTGGTAATGTATGGTGATTGTAATAGCACACTATGCACATACGTACAAAGACACAACAATATCATGTTTTGATATTTAATACAACTACTGATATAGCAACTGACATGAAAATATGTAATTAAATACACAAGCATCTCCACAAGGGGGAGGTGTTCATCATCTTTTGTATGCAATCCTTTTTTAATAATTGCATTTTTAATATTTTGAAAAAAAATTCTGTAAGCTTTTGGAAAGAAAATGACTAAAAACAAAAACATATTTCACAAAAAACTGATAATTTTATAGATGCTTAACTTTTTTGTTATTCATTTTATGTTTAGGCTGAAAGTGAGCTACAGAGAGCCACAATGGATGCCACACGGACCACCAGGCACCTGGAAGAGACTATAGATGAATTTGAGAAGCAGAAAATTAGAGACATTAAGGTTTTCACTGCTAAAAGTTCTATTATCAAAGCAACCTTTGTTGAACAGTAAAACAATTTGTTTTGACTTTTTGTAGAAGATCTTTGGTGAGTTTGTGACAGTGGAGATGGCGTTCCATGCCAAGGCCTTGGAGCTGTACACTATGGCCTTCCAGAGCATTCAGAGTGTAGATGAAGAGGAAGATCTCGAGGTAGGTTTAACCTTCAAGGCATTTTGCATTCCACACATTTCATACAATTGTTGTTAATTATAGTTTTTGTTGACTGGGGCTTAACTGTATCCTAATCTGCTAAATGGTCCAGAGAGTGAGTGTGAGTTTCAAAATGTGGTATATCCAGCCTCTATTGACGACCTGATAAACATGAATCATTGCTCATACACACTTAAGTCCACACCCTCAAATTGATGTGGCAACAACTTTTCCACAAGCGTTATGCAAGCTACTTTCTTCTGTTTACAACGAGAGATTTCTTGAGCTATTTAAAGCAGTATATGCATGCAGTGTGAAAAAGATTGATCAGACTTTACATTACATACGCTCCACTGCAGATGACCTTGTACTATTTTCAGTGTGTTGCTCCTCACCATCTCATCTGTGTTTTTACTTTGAGTGGTCTACCCTTCATTTATACTGAAGCGAAACTCCTCACCCAGAAAAGGCAGTTTTTCAGTGACTCATAGTCCAAAGCATGGGCCATTGATTCATCCGAAAAAGATACAATGTCAGGCATGAGGATAATCCTGATCAAGGGCTCTGGTATGTTCTGATTGTGTTCATGGCGAAAGGCAGTTGTGGTAAAGGCCAGTGAGTTGGTTGGCCAGTAGTATTTATGAGTTTCTTGAATCTAAAGCACTGGCTTACAGTGAGAACACACTTTACCAAATCACTTGCCTCTAGACAGCATTGAAGAAAGAGAATTATTAGTGTAATCTGGTAGTATTATTAACTGGTATTAGACAACATTTAACACATTATGTAGACATGACTTGTACAGTGCTTGCTACTGTTTTGGCAGGTGTTCAGGAGTTCACTGCATCCTCCAGAATACCAGTCCCGCTTAGACATAGTTCGAGCTAATTCCAAAACGTCCCTCGATCGGACTGAGTCCTTCATGTGTACCACAGGGTCCTTACAGGTAAGACAGAGATGTCACAGGCTCGTCTCATAGACAAACTTTCTTAAAGCTCTGTTCAGATTAGTTTAATATGTTAGTGATGTAGTAAAAATCTAGCTATAATAATATCACATACACACATTATTGCCATTCAGTTTGCTTTGTCATCGCATTCCCATATTACATGCATCCTTCAATACCATTCAATATTTTTATGTTATAGCTGTGTGTTAATTTTTTTTTTTTTTTTTTTTTTTTTTTTTTTTTTGGTGTTGTTTTTTGTTTTTTTACATCCTGTCTTTCACATGAAGATGATTTGGTCGGTTCATATTTCGAAGGACTACAGATTGTATCTTGCTGATGTAAATTATAGCTGACACATGTCATCAGTATGTGCATCAAATGCCTGCTGCATGATAGACATAATGACTGACTTCTGACCTGATTTTTGTCTTTGATAACATGTTGCTGCTACTGAACAATAATATGAAGTTAGGTTTCTGCAGTACTGTAGGGCTGCAGTTTCTATCGCATTAGTTTACCTTGATATTATGATTCAACAGTTATTTAGGCTTAATTATATGCAGGTTTACAGATAACATTTTATTGTAAGCATGTTGTACAATTAAATATTATGTAAATCTATATATAGGCTACAAAATAACTTGACATCCCTGCAATCCACTTTTCAGTCCCAAAACACTACTCAGAAAATACATTGCATGTAACAAACAAATATGCATGTTTATGAGTACAACAATGACATTAAAGTTTCAGTGTCCAGATTTTCCAAAATACACTTTATAACTTCCTGTTAATTTACTCCTGTGTTGCAGCAACAGCGAGCTAGTCTTCGACAGATGAGGAGAGAAGCAGAGGAAGATGATGATGAGGATGATGATTCTGATGAAGACGATGATGATGAAGACGAGTCTGAAGATGACAGTTAACACACTTGTTTTAATATATACATTTCAACTAATAGTGTCTAAAAGGCTCTTTAACCATTTTATTCATTATTCATTGCCAAAGTCATCAGTATTGTAGTACATTTAGTGAGATGTGCTTCATACGTGCCAGTGTTTCTGTATTTACTTTATGACCTACTTTTATAATATATTTAAGATTTTCACCAGCCATTTAACGGTTTATTTTTTGTATAATGTACAATTGTCTTTACTATTAAAATCATTTGTAAAGCCTCACCACTTGGCATTTTGATTTTAAAGCTGACACTTCCATGCAAATTAGTGCTCCAGTATATGTGTGATGTTTATGCACATGCTATACCTCTTCATTTGCATATCTCTTGAGACGGATTGTGTTTCTATGTGTCGTCTGTCACAGAGTCTGCTTATTCTGTCTGTCACATGAGTCACTCCACACATTTATCATTGAGCGGCTCGTGTCAGATGCAGATCCCCCACAGGACATTGCACAAGGAACATTTAGAGACCAATTTGTGAAGCTATTTGTTTTAATTACAGGTTTTTGTAACACTGTGATATGAGCGTGTAAGTCAGATGTAGTAGTTGTATTATATATGTACCATTTACTCAGTATAACTCAGAGGTGACCCGATTCAATATTAACATCCTAAAATCCATCTGCAGCCCACATAGAAAAGTACCAGCCACTTATCTAGTACATATTAAGAAAGATATTTGAAAAAAACAGTCACAGTGTCCTGCTCTCCCAGCCTAAGTCTTAAGAATTTCAATGGCAATACTGCAGTGAGTCATCCCTATAAAGTGTGTTTGTGTGTTTGACAGAGGCCATGACTCACGGAGAGCTTTTTCAATCACACGTTAACCTGAAAGCTCCACTCCCCAATCCCAAAGTGGACAATGGACGCTGACCTGTCACGAAAGAGGGAAATAAATAGATCAAGAGTGGTGGCAGAAAGACTAATCTGGACTGTTAGTCGAGAGTCAAAGCAACAAAAGACAAAGCAAAAGGGCTTCGGTGAGTCATTGATCGTAAAAAAACAAACAGGGAGATCCTTGTTGCCAAGAACCAGATGTGAAGAGAAGGAAGGAGGGGAGGGGGGGTAGTTGAAAGAGGTCAGTCATATCCTCCAGCCCTTATCGTTGACTGTGACTCACTGCCCCTCAGCGCCACACCACTCCTATAACATCCACAGCACATGTCAAACGCTGCAAATATGACTTTTATATAAAATACAAGTACATTTTGTATTTATTTAAGATTACTGAAATCACGGAGAAAGATGGGAAATGACAAGGGGCAAATTCACCTGGTACACGCTCTGCCAGGTGAGCCAGCGAGGTACCCTGCAAGTAATTTCAATACTGCCTATTCATGTACAACCTCAACCCTACAAGTTGATACTACTACTAATACTATTACTGCAAACAATGATGTATAGTATGCTACACTGTAAATAGTCAAAACATTTTGCTGAGAAATGGGCTTGCTAATGTTTATTGGTAGCATTAGTTGCACATTTGAATGAGGTAGATAACTATGCAAATATTTGACCAACAGGAAATGTTCTTTGGGTTGCCTTGTTTTAAAATTATCCCCACAGTTTAAAACATTACAGATTAACACAAAAGCCTGAATAATTTCGAATTAAAATATGTCTTTTCCGTAGTTACAACTCCATGAATTTCTTCTTGTGTCATAGCTCATGGCAATCAAATGTGAAGGCTCCTGCAATCGTTGTTTTGCTTTATGCGAAACGTGCTATTAAACCTTATCACCACCAGAGGGAGATGTTCTAAAGTGTTCTCACCAGGGCTGTGTAAATGTGTAAAGGCCGATCGGGAGACACTGTGTTCTTTGCCCACTGTTCAGTATTTGCAAAATTTAAAAACTGCCTACCCACATACTTATATCAAACTGTTGAGATATATTGTGGCATAACATCCACATTTACCAACACATGTGTTTTAATCTTTAATAAACAAAAACACAATGAAGGTGTGATGTTGTTTAGATCCACCATATTCAAAAGCAACATCATATTGTTCAGTTTTGACAGATGATAGCTATGATAGGTTACACTCCATACAGCTCTTTTACCACCTCAGTAATTTACATTGCAGATGAAATGCATCGCAGTCACACCCAGAGCTGATTGGCCCTCCTATAGGATCTGGCACACAAAGAAGTGATGTTTTTTCCTGGACTGACTCATCTGCAGCCATCTCTTTGTAATGATAGTGCAACATGTCTGAATGAAAAAGCTTGTGTTTTTGTATGAGACCAGCCGATATCGTCAAGTTAGTATCATGATTATTTATCCTCAAGGGACGTGTGAATATGTGGTAAAGTGCATGTATGTGTGTGGAGTTCATTTCTGTTGTCTGGAAAATGAACTAGAGTGAATGTCGTGCTGGCGGCTGCTGTAAAATTGCGAGGCAGCATAGCCCGGGTGTGACTCACAGACTGACTCACTGACAGCGCTGCCATGGCATGTGTATGTTTGTTTGCATGCATGTGTGTGAGGTACAATTGCTGTGTGCGCATGGTGGTGTTTCTGGGAATTCTTAACCCAGCGACATTCCCATTGTGTCCCACTGAGAAGATGCTTAAGAAGTGTTTGTGTTAATAGACATGTGGAGTGTACAGAGGAACTTCCTTGCATGTAACTTTTCAGAATTTGCAAAGAGAATGAAAGAAAGTCGGTCTGCAACTGTACAGCTCACTTAAGGTTGTTATTGTGGCCCAATGTAGATCTTGTAGAAGTGTGGAAAGTAATGTTGAGCTGGCAAGTTGTATGTTTTCATAACATGGTATCGTGCCCCAGACTTACACGCTATAGTCGGCAAGGTGCACCTGTCTGTGTGTCCTGCCGCCGTTGGTTTGTTGCTTAAGAAGATAAGTCAAAAACATAATGGTCCAATTGTGATGGATTTCAGGAAATGCCATTGAGAAACCAAAGAACAAACAGTTAGATTTTGGTATGGACAGTAGACATATGGAGGGTTAAGGTTAGGATTCTTTAAAACAGTCTGCACCATTGCGAGATTGTGCAAAATATACTAACTACAGCCACAAGGGGAAGTGTTGCTTTTTTATGTTAATCTGGATTATTGTCTGGATGAAGTCCTTTAATGTGAGATATAAGCCCTCTATAAATCAATGGATAGAGCATTTACCCCTGAACTAAAAAAAATGCCTGGTCCAAGTCTAAGCACTGTATCTTTACAATGCCTTGGGAGGGGGTTATTCTTTTAGAGGTGTTCTAATATGCTTCTTTTTTTAACTAAACTGTGAGAGTAGAATATCTGCAGCATACTACTGACTTTTACTACTACTAAAGAAGCATTTTTTTTTTTTTTTTTTTTTTTAGTTTTACAATATCTGATGGCCAACTATTTTTACTCCCTTCTTGTATATAGGCAGTTTCCCACGTGCATCAGTCACATGTTTTCAATTAAAAGCCCGGCCGTCATCATATGCAGCCTATACTACAGCCTCCCATTGAACTGATTAATGGAGCAACATGAAAGGCAGGGTACAGCCTGTCAGTGGCAGTAAGTCACACCAGCCATTCTCCAGCATCTACTGTAACTACACATAAAGCAGAGGTAGAAGCATAAATCAGTATCTCTGTACTTTAAACAGACATACAGTACAGTAAGGTCTACTATATTTGGTACATTGTGTCAGCTCCCATAGTGTATCATGTAATGGTGATAAAGCAGAAAGTGGCTTGTTATTTACTTTGTGGGGAGCCTGGGCTTCACTTGGATATTCCCACTCAGCATAATTCATGGTTAGAGGGAAGTGAGAAAGTGTGTGTGGGAATACGATTTTGAAACATAAAGACTATTAAGGGTGTCATTTTAAGTCATTTTCTGTTTGTAATTTTATGCAATGTAGTTCATTACTGTTAAAAGCCCTATCCTCTGTCTGCATGGATTTGAGAGAGTTTGACAAGGACCAACTTGCCATGGCTATCATCTCCAAAACTCAATATCTAAAAGTAGTCCAAGGAAGTAACAGTGGGGAACACAGGTGAAGCAGGTGTGGAGAGAAGGTGGGCCCCGGAGTCCAATTAAACAGACAAGCTAATGGAGCTTTAATTTCTGAAGAAGTTAATGATTCTGGTTCTGATAGAAAGGTGAAGTGTGTCACAGTTTGTTGCATATGGAGCCAAGTATTAAGCAGGTAGTCATAATGTTTTGCCTGATCACTGTATTTTAATTGCTGCCACACCTGACTGGTTGTTTCATCTTATTGGATTAAGTTTAGTAGGAAATAATTGCACATTTTGCTAATTTAGCTTCTGTTTTGTGGCATGTGTTTTGCTGCATACTGTAGGTTCATGAGTCAATTCCGCCCCATGGCTGCTGTTAATGATTTCGAAATGTTAAAGCCAGATTGTATGTGTATGCATCTTGAATTGCGCAAGCTGCTTATCACTGCGAGCCGCTCTGTGATCAGTGAGGTAGTCCTGGTCTTGACTTACTTACAGCTCTTAAAATCAGTCTGCCCTCTTCATCCACCTGTCCCATGACTTCAGTAAAATGGGTCATTACACACACTCAAAAACATTGTCCCATTCAGGTGACTGCCCACTTCCTGGTATAACTCACTCATATCATCCATAGCCTGTAATACATTAGCTTATCTGCCATTAGGATATCAAACAGTTTTTATGAACCTTAACTGCATAAACAGCGTATGAACCTTGGCCATGGATTATTTTAATACAGTATCATCTGAGAGGTTTTATGGCTGCGAATCCTGAATGCATTATAAAAGCAGACTGAGTAATGTGTTTTCAAAGCAACTAAATTAAAAAAAAACAATACTGCTTGAGTAATATCACCATGCGAGTCGCAGGTAAGCCCTACTTCACCAGAACACGTTAAGCGGCTGACTGTGCACTCCAGGTCATGAGGGGCAGAAAAAACTGTTTGTCTGCTCTCTTGCGCAACAACAAAGGCAGCATTCTTCTTTCACATTTGAAAACACACACAGCAGAAGCGAGCGTTTCCCACACGCTCTGAGGCTGCGGCAAAATAACATGAAACCAAAGACTGGATGTGACATGAGGAGCTGTCAGGCCTGTCCCGGGTCAACTGTGTGGGGCAGGGCTATGTCTGGAGCAGAAGAGAAGAAGACTGTGTGAATCTATGCAGTCCTGATGCTAAAATACATATACTGTACATATGAAACAATTAATAAATCAACTGTGGATTGTAATTAAATTGGATGTCAAGTCATTACGTTGTGTCTTCAGAGTGGGTACTCGAAAATGCAACAGAGCTAATCCACTGAGGTGCACTACGTATTAATGAGAGAGGCGAGCCCAGATTAAAGCACTTAAACATAACAGGGCCCTCGTGGAAATTGCTACTAATTTTAGACAAGAAAATAAAATGACGAGGGTCTAAGAAATGGGGTTGTAGCTATTTTTATTTCAGCCACAAATATTACATTATATTTTTGTTTGTTGATCTGTCAGCAAGACCTGTCCCAAACTGCTGGTCAGACTTGGTAAGTGGTAAATAAAGGGATAGGATTCTTGAGCACCGTAAGACATCAGGGCTTTGTGGCTTTTTAATAAAGCATTTACCCCTAAGCTAGAAGATCTGTTGTGAGTCTATGCCTTACCCAATATCTTTACCAACAGTTACTTTGCCTTTCCTGATGCAACCCTTTCCATTTATCCAGGCTAGGGACTGGCACAAAGAGTACACTGGCTTGTGACCCCTTGAGGCTGGATTCAATGTTTAATCTTAGTTCAAATGTTTCAAATACATAGACATGTGGTAATATTTCAAAACCGAACTGTAATTCAACCTTTTCACTGCTTCTTTATTTGTCACATAACAAGTCGACAGCTCTACTTTCATTTGTACCAACACAGGAAATAATAAGCACATCACCTTCTCATGGGACAAAAACGTTATTGCATTAACCAATCCTACACACACACACACAAACATGCAGCGGCTACGGGACACAGCCTGGGAACAGCCAATGCACTAATGAGGTCTATCCCATGAGGATTTAGAGCTGCACAGAGGAATGTGGACTCTCACGACCAACCGCCAAACTCCACTGTCCCGCTGCTACCCCCTCTTGCACATGCACGAGAATTGCGAGAAGCAATCCAGGAATAGGACGTTTGCTCATTTGCTTGGTACTCTGTTAGCAATGAACATAACAAGATCACTGGGGAATCTGACACTGATTTGAGAGGAGAAAAGAAAAGGAGTAAAAGTTCTTGAAGAGAGTGTAAAAATCAATTCACAGGTGCCACGATGAAGAGATAATCTGTGTTCTTCACCTGCAGTGGTCATAATGTTATGCCAGATCGGTGTAAATAAGAACACAGTGAGGTCAGAGGAGGATTGCACAGATGGAGAGAGAAGACTGTTACGAGGAGACAGTATGAAGCTCGTGTTTGCACTTAACATTTGTTCTTGGATGTTGGCTCGCAGTGATAATGTGAGAGCCAAGCCGCAGTGAGTTTACTAGAGCGAATGTGGTGTGAAGCAGACAGAGGGGACATGGACACCGAGGGGCCTGCTGCTCACCGATAGACGCGCAGCATGGGTGTCCCGCTCTGTCACGACTTTCACTCTACAAGCAGGCACAAGAGAAGTTTTCTAAACAGCAAGAACTTAACTTGTGCTGGAATCTGTGGAAACGTTTATGTTTTGAAGATGAGTGCAGTCACTAAAAACAAAGTCATGGATAAATGTGTAAAGTGAATCTACCTGGGCTGGAATCCTAGGTTGGGGAAGTTTGGATTGATGTAATTGCTTCACTTTATTCTCTATTTCCCATTTCACTAAACTCTGTCTCTGAAAAATGCAAAACAAAATATAATAATCCATCTTTTTAATAGTATTAACTGTATTGTTTACAAATGTGTGTATAAGGTCTAATTTTGCTGAAATAAATGAAGTTGTCAAATTAACAAAATGTATTCTGAATTTTTACACTGAAATCTGAACAATCTGTAGCCATTTTAGCCCAAAACAAACCCCATCTTTAAAGCATGTGTTATTAGTGGCTCCTCAATGCCTTTTAAAGAAAAAAGTGTCATTTGATATTTTTTCACTTTTAACCATTTTTGCCTTCAAGCACACTAAAGGACTTTGTCTGCACTTGAACTATACTTCTTTTATACAGATGTACAGTATGATAAGTGATCAGATACAGTGTGTGTTGTTATGAGATGGTTCTCAAAACATTTCAAGGGTATGTTTGTGGAAAATATAACCTGAGACTTATTATTATATTTTGACCGGCATTTTTCAGAGGCAGAGTTTAGTAAGATGGGAAATGAAGAATAAAGTAAAGGAATTACATGGCTCCAAACTGCCCCAAGCCAGAACTCCAGCGCAGGTAGATCCACTTTAGACGTTTATCCGTTACTTTGTTTTCGGATGACTGCACTCATCTTCAAATCATATAGTGAAAACATTTAAATTTTTTTAAAGTTAGCTATTGATATATAGCCTTTTTATATATTTTTCAACAACAACTGATCCTTTTTTAATTTAGTTTGCCTCCTTGTAAAAAAACAAACAAAAAAAAAAACACTACTCTAGTTGCCAGTTCACTCATGGAAGGGTATGTACAGTTTGGCTGTGACAGTTCATTTACCAATGGCTTTTGTAATATTGCGTCAGCTCATTGCTTGACTAATATGCCAGGTATCTATTATGGAGCTCATACACTTTCTAGTGCAGAGTGTATTGAGTACATGATAAGGCTGCAGGTATTATTAGGTGTGACAGGTTTGACCGGTGTACACACTGCTGACAGCTGTATGTACCCATCCCTGGAAACTCACACATCTACCCATAGTCTGCCTCGTGTGTCAGCCGAGCGGAACTGCGTGTCACCGCCGCCGACTGCTTACCGACGTGTTTTGGAAAATGTGGCTCCAGTTGCTATGGAGCTTCTGTTTGATCTGCTGTAATTAAGTGAAGCCTATTGATTGCACAATGTGAGCAGGCAGCACCAACTGGACATCTCATCAAACACACAGTTAACCCGCATTTACCCACAATGCCTCGTCCTTACATGGCCTAAAGGGGAGGAAAGGAAGGAAAGAGGATAGGGTTTAACCGAGATAAAGTTTACAAATTGAAAAGGGATTTGATTGTGAGCCGCCAGATAAGCCCGATGATTACTGTGTGTATGTAGTACAGCTAACAAGCATTACCTGTGAAGGGAAAGCCTGTGTTAACATTGGCTTCTCTTTACAGCTGAGCCAAAGTCAGGGTGTACTTGCTGCAATACAGTGAAATCCAGACCCAAAACCACAAGAGTCAGCAGCCAAAAAGCACTCAACATGTGTTGGTTTGGGTCCAGTTGTTTTGATTGAGACATCAAGAAAAACAAGTTGCATATGAAAAGAAACTCTAATACACTCATCATAGATCTGATATTCATTTCTTCATTTGATTTAAATGATGAACTTGAATATAGTGGTTGTTGCATGTTGGAAATCAACATTTTAAAGTAATGTATATTAAATCAAAATATGAAGAAGTACTTAAAATCTGTACTCAGGTAGAAGTATAGTTAATGTTACTTTAAAAAGCACTGTTAAGTAGAAATAAAAATACCCAACAAACTGATTACTCAAGTAAAAATAAAAAGTATTGAGTTTAAGCTTTAGCTTAATGCTAATACCTGCTACTTCTACTACTGCTTGTGCTACTATTACCACTACTAACTGCTACTGCTATTTATACCCACTCAAAAAAATACTTTTTCTTGAAATTGCAATTGAAAGCAAATCATTGTGTTGCTTCAAATAAGTAACTTCTCTCCTAAAATCAGAATATGTAAGTACTCAGAAAGTATATTTACGGAAGAAATACTGAATACTGAGTAAAAATATCTAATTTCTTTCCACTTCTGATGCCTTTGCAAATGCAGTGTGTTGCCAAGAGCTTTATTTGTGTTTTATACGCCCTAACAGTAGAGTAAGAGTGTATAATCTCACTTCTATATCAAAATTCATAGTTGTCTTTAATCAAAAAAAATAAAAAAAATAAGTAAACCTCAGTCATGACAAAATGTTAAATTCTGTGCCTAAAATAAGAATATGTCGACGGTTATGTAAAGTCTGGTCTGGTTAGAGGTTTGCTCCCACAAACACAGAAGTCATGCAGGGGACAGTGTGTCTGTCCATGTGTCCTTCATGGTCATGCAGCTTGGTTTAAAGTCAGTCCTTCAGTGGAGCTCAGGGCTGTGGTTTGGGGCTTACATGCCCACCAGCTGTGACCTTTACATGGGACATCCAGCCACATACAGCCAGACCCAGGGGAGAACCGCCTCTGCAATGGACAAGGACACGCAACATTTAGACAGATTCAGATGGACAGCACATAAGAGGGGCAGTTACATATGGAGCAAGACTGAGCTGTTTTTAACTCAAAGTAAAATGCTCAGGATGCACTGCTGAGATTGCATATTACAGTGATACTTGTGAAAGAGTCTGAGGCAAAGTACCATGAACTGCAGTGATCCACGGGGATTTCCAGTCAGCGAGGTTCTGCTATTAGTAAGCTTGTTCTTTGAACTCAGAAGTATAATAATGCAATAACATTTATATAACACAAGTCTTTCCATGGAAACTACAATAGAAAGTTTTATGTCTCTGTACATTGTCCCTTCAAATAAAGGCTAAACTAAAAAAATAAAAAAAAATAAAAAAACTATTTATCACAAGCTTATTAATTATGAGACCTAAATAATAGAGAGCAGTGGTTCTCAAACTGTGGTACAGGTACCACTGGTGGCACACATCCTCTGTAGTGGTACTAAGGTCTAATTTTGAAGATTAAAAGCATTAATTAGATAATTACAGACTGGTTTAGTTCAAGTTTATACCTGATCTGGGCTTAGATTCGCTCTAGTTGGGCTTGTTTAGGGCCTTGTCCTGGCTTAGTCACAGATTTAATCTTGATGGAAAAAAGTTAAGTCCTTTATTCCTTAGTTCTCGTTTTGTTATGATTTAGGCCCAGTTCAGTCCTGATATAGTCAAGTTTCAAAATCACTTTTTAAATAATTAATGGATATGAGTTAATCCTGATTTAGGGCCATTTTAGTTGGCTAAAGATAATACTTGGAAAGCCAAATATTTTCTGTGGTGGTACTCGTACCACTGAATATTGAAATATACCTAAATATACATCTAAAACCCAAATTATTGCAATCTTACCACCAATTACAAACTCGGGGGCTAGTTTACTTGAAAGAGGGCAAGCAAAAAGTACAAAAGAAGCTATGTTTTTGTAGTTGCATTTTAAGCATTATATTTACATTGAAATCTGTATTAATGGAACAGATGGACATGTAGAAATGCATTTGATTTCAAGTGCTATCTTGAATATGCTACTTTATGATTTTATTACTTTAATATTTTCTAATATTTTTCAGCAAATGTTTCCACATTATCACTTCTTTTAACAACTATATATTTACTCAATGCAATAATTCTAAAATGTAAACATGGTAATTTTACAAACTATATCAAAATGTAGCCTGTCCAGCCAGACCCGCACCTTCTTAACAAAATAATGTGGATCTCAAACCTCTCCTAAGGTAGCGTTATTCTCCCCAAACCTGCTGCAACCTAACTATTTATCTAAAATAGAGCGGGTTTATGTAATTTGACCCATGTTATGTTTCTATAATTGGTTGCTTCTCTTTCAAACAGCATTTTGTGTATGTTGGAACTGCCCTATGTGTTCTGATTGGTAAATACTATATTTATCCATTGAACTGCAAAGATGATTACTTAAAATGACAATTCTGCCCAGTCTGGATTTCACTTAAAGAACAGAGGCAAGACAAAATCCATTTGTTTACAACACAAGGTTAGCCATCTTTAATATGTGGTCTGTACAAGGCTTGGTTACTACAGTTTTACACTATGGGATATAAGGCCAGCTAATCTCTCTTAGCCTTTCATAAATGTAAATAATTAGTGAGCCCAAAAGCAGATTATGTGCCTGAGAGTATTTCTGTGAAGTAAGCCACAAAAGAATTAAAAATACATACCTTTTCTGACGTCATTATACAATGTGCCATGTGCTGAAAGGTCAGTGGGCATGAGAGTAGGTGTGGAGCGTTTCTCTGCAATAAAACTCTTTTAACGCTCTATTAAACCCAAACAAAATGTGGTTCAGAAATGCCTCACCAGCTTTTCCCACTAATGTTTACCACTGCAAGCATGCATCAATAACATGGGAAGAGTGGAAGCACTGGTAGCTGCAAAGTTGTGCAACAGTGCATTTGTCCAAAGCAAATAGCAGCATTCGTAGAAATAGCACAGGGGGGTTTAGCTTTAAATTGTCACATGTTTTTCCTTTCCGTTTTCCACCGGTGTCATTGGCGTTTAATCTGTGAGTGTTGCACAAGGGATGGTTGCATTTTGGTGTTGAGCAACAGGCTGATAAAGGTCAAAGTGAGTTCTTTTAAAAACATCTCTGAGTATTTGAACCCCATCGACTGGAATGACATGTCAAGTTGTCTATGGTTGTTGGGATATTTGTGAAGGTCGTCTGGTTTAAGAAGTGAGGAGTATTGGCTGGTCTTGTAACAGCCTGTGAGTCTGTGCACATTCCTGTACAATCATAACCCCTAAAGCCAAGGATTCAGGTGAGAGCCTCCAGCTGCAGCCCTCTGTACACTCCTAAAAATGTCAAATATGGAACAAGCTGACAGGTGTTTTGTGCAAAATGTTGGCCTCAAACAAAAACATTAGGAAAGTCAAAGTAAATCACTCTCAAACACACAATTAAATACAAATAGACTGCATTGTTGCATTAACACCAGATGATCTGAATTTTTAGGGGAGGACATTTCAGCAGAATATTTAGAGGTGACTGGACGAAGCGCTAGCTAATGACTGTCTACCATTTGTTTTGGCCAATCATAGCAACAACTTACCATATATGATGTAGCCAAACAACAAATCGCTATGATACTTAAATAATGTAATAAAAATGTCATCTGATTGGGTAAACCGGCCAACTTGCAATACTACTGCTACACCATTGGTAAAACCACCAGGGGTTCAGACTCCCACACAGATAAGCTTGAGCAGAAATGAGAAATCATCCAGCTTACTGCACAAGGTAACTATGGCATAACACTTACAGGACAAGAATGGATATACACACTGGCCCTCAATAGTTAAAATGAGAAATCCTGGCTCTCTAATCAGGTGAGAATATGAATAAAACAGTACAAATATCACAGTGAATACAGAGCTACACTTTCAAAACTAGAGATGAAACAATTGTGAAATATATTACAAAACATTTCAATCCACAAACACCCACAGTCCTCCCATCGGCCTGTCGCTGACAAACTGGCCGTTCTGTTGGAGAAGCTGAGTTTCATTTTTAGCAACAGCAGACAGAACACACCAACCTGTTAGAGTGTACGAGACAGTGAGTAAGAAAAACACTCTCAGTATGAGTTCGCTCAATGGAGAAGTACTCTCAACTTATTTCACATAAAAGGTTAACTTTTCAGTAATATTGTCTTCTGTTCTGGTGCCATAGAAGTGTGCCACCAATCACTGTGGAGCATTTGATGTTGCCATGTCATTGATGCAACATAGAACACATTTTTGACTGCCTCATTTGCTCTGTGTTGATGTTTTTCCACTTGTTTTGAATATAAATGAATGTAAATACATCATCTGTTGCCACAATGGACTTGTTGATGACATTACTTGTACAACTGTCAAAAAGTAAAAGGTTTTGGCATTGTGCAACCATATCAAGAGTACAATAGGGAACAAATGACTGCATTTTTAGTCTGTTTTCTGTGATGCAAAATACCCAGATGCTTCTATGCAAATTATTTATTTTTGTACATTCTAAAAGAAAATGGGCTTTCTCAGTACTTTTTTTTTTTACTTTACTTTTTTACTTTTACTTTAAATTCAGAGGGCAGACTTTTACTTTGGATAGCACTGTTACCTTAAGCAACAAAGTCCCAGGTTATATTCCCAGCCGTGTGGGGCCTTTCTGTGTGGTGTTTGCATGTTTTCCCTTTTACCACCAAAAAACATGTACCATCGGTCCCCAATAGGGCCAGGACACCCCTGAAAGAGAGATGGTTCATCTGAGTGAGACCTGATTAAATAAAAGTCAAACAAATCAAAATACTTATTGTCAAGTAAAAGTATTATAGTAACAAAGTTGTTATAGTCGGAGGAGTTGTATAAGTGGTAATAATAGTAATAGTAGTAGTGGTATTAGTAGTAGTAGCAGTAGATGTTCTTGAAGCTTTTTTGTGAGTACTTTTACTTCTACTTCTTGCTATTATTTTTAATTAGCAGTACTTTTCTGGCATATACATTTTGACTACTGCTTTCACATCTGCTGTGTTGTAGTTATTATAGCTCATACAAAAACATATTTATAATCTCCTTTTTTAATACATTTATACAGTGCATGTATGCAGTAATGAAGGTCCAGACCTTTCTAATACTTTGAAGTGAGATTAATTACAACCTGCAGTAAAACCTGACTCAACCACAGGCAAACAGGAAAGCGGAACACCTGTGTTGAAAGACAAATATTGAAGTTGATGAAACAGATGTTTCAGTAACAAGGTAACCCTGTCAACAATGAACTATGCACACGGGCATGTTTGTGCTCCGGACAGGGTAATATCCTCTCAGGCTTCTTGGTAAGGCTGTGTTTGTTGTCATAGACCAAAAATGTGAGAGGTAAAATTCTGGGAGTATTGGGACCAGCAGTAGAGAATTCAGGTCAATGTCTCAATTCAAAAACAATATGGAGATGGACTTTATTGTTTTAACTCCACTTCTACTTTAAAAAACTGCACTGCACCTTTTCTTTAAATTGATGAATTAACTCTATGTTGTCATTCACAATTTTAGCACATAGCTCGTAATTTAATATATTTTTACAACTGTGTTTTTCAGCTGGTGTCATTTTGAAACGTTTACCATTGTCATAGCCTGATTCAAGTCTCACATAATATATCAAAACACTGAAACTATATTTTTACTTCAGTTCACAACCTAGTAACATGCCCCAGACCCAAAAATGTGTCTTAGGCAATAATTTGATTTATTTAACCTGCATGTAGTGATTGTTTTGGCTATTACCTCTGCCAACAGGACTCGTGTGTTTACTGACCACACAGCACAGTCACAGTCACTCGCGCTCACATATGTCATCTGAGTTAGTCAGTGTGACAGGGACATACGACATCTGCTCCTCCCTCTATCAGGATGTAAGCCACTCATCTGTTTCTGTGGATCCTCAACCAGCTCCAGACTCTTCCTGATCACTGGGCACACGTCCATCATTTCTGTGTACTGCTGACAAAAAACAGGCACGAGAGGCAAGGGCTGAGGAGAAGTGAGTTTTTATCTTGTCACATTTCTTCAAGGGATCCCCACTACAAATGATTTTGGCAAGAATTCATTTTCTGCGTATTCTTGTTATGGGTCATGGGTGGAATCTATCCCAGCAACTATGGGCCTATGGTGGGGTACACCCTGGACAATGTATTGTACTCAGTACAATAAAAATGTGGTCTTTTTGCACTGTGGGAATTTTTGCAGTTCCTACAACTTTTCAGGAACTACCACTGTTTTATTTTTTATTCATAAAATGAAATAGTAGCAACTGCCTCTGGATCCAGTCACCTCTCTCACTGTAAACCCCATTAAGCCTGGACATTATGCAGCACATTTGTTGCCTGGAAATTCCAGACTCACCGCTGAACCAGCGGATGAGTCTGGTCGCCTTACAATCAATTCTATTTCTAGGGCGGAGCAAACCCGAATTAACGGACAGCGGCGTTAGCCAATCAGAAAATGGCGGACATGACGTTAACAAAGCGACAAGAATGTAAGAAAGTAAACAAATGGAGTAGTAAAGCCAAGAGGGAGGAACGAGGGAGTTATTTCAACATTACCGTACCATACCGCTGAATGAAACAAACTCTCGGCTCCTCGGTGGGCCATCTTTATTGTTGTCGGCGAGGAGACGCGTACGAGTGACGCTGCTCGCGAAGAACACGTGACTTAAATAACCCAATCAAAATGCACGGTACGCTTGGGATTTGAGTAAACCACTGCGGACGGCGTGGTGACCAGACTGATATTTCTCTGTAAAATAACACAGAGACATATCAGTCTGGATTTTCCAGGCAAGCACATTTGGACCTCTGTAATGAACAGTGCAATCTGGCTTAGCTCTCATAGCAGTTTGTTTTGGTTTGTTGTTGTTGCTGAATGTCCCACTTAAAAAATGTCACACCCCCTTGCTGTCCTTATGTCACCAAGTACCTATGGCAGTGTGAAAGCAAGGCAACAAAAGGCTCCTGGGGCTGGGTAGTTCATAGCACTAAACTCACAGTAAGCTGTTCTTAGAACTAAGTTCCTATAACTGTTCTGTGTGAAAGTAGCTATAATAACCTTTTACTGAACTTTTGTGACATTTGTTTATCACACATTCACACTGGGGCACATACCACAATTTTAAATTATTCAACACATGATGCAAACTGTGTCTGGATGAGCAGTGACATGCTTTACACACAGATCCTGGGTCAGATTTTAATTGGCTGGATGTAGCGGTGATGCTCTCATATTCCCAGTAATGATGGGTTTCCGAGCTGAGCAGATTCCACACCAGCCGCTTGTCACTTGACTCATCTGGCCCTGTGCGTATTCTTTGTCTCATAGCTCCACACACAACACAAGCCAAACAGTGGAGCTTTTGAAATGCAGAAAATTTGAAATGTAAAAATGTTCCCCTTTTTATTTGATTAGACCACACACTCAGTAGGGATTTTTTTTTTCTTCATAATAATGGTGTTTCAGGTTGAAGCAAGCTTTTCATTCATATTAATGCTGTGCATGTCTGAGCCTCCATAGCACATCACAAGACTACAGTGTATAGATGTTACTTCAAAGTCAGTCACTTCCCTACATCAAACTCACTAGAAATTATATTCATTGAGAAAGGAATTTGGGATTCTACTTTTTTTTTTAACTATAGATTAAAACGGTCAAAAAAAGCAAATATCATCTACAATCACCATAAAAAAATATAGCCTTTTGTTATAAATGTGGTTTGTTAGAGAACAAAAAGATAAAGAAGATAAAAGTGATCCTGGACAATAGGGGGGGAAATCCTAACACTGGAAAACATGCTCATTGCTTGCACTTCACATTCCAGCCTTCATTTTTTCATCTTATCTTGATCAATGTAACACATCACATGTTTCCAGCCCATACTAGGCCTGGTATGTGTTCATCTATGCAGTGGTGAATCAACAATTATTTAACAGAGCGAGGATTTATCAACAGGTAGCTGCAGCAGATTTTTACACCAACTTATAGTTGAGTATTATAAAGTCAGATCTATATCCTCAAAGTGGCATGGAATTGGAAATACAAACTCAATGTAAGAATCTGCAAATTGCATGAAAACTTATTTTATTTACATTAGAACATAATCAATTTTTTTTTGTGTGTGTGGTTTTTTTTTACCATTTTATAAAAATAATAGTTATTTTTTTCATTTAATGGCAGCAACACATCTCATAACAGTTTGGAAAGTTTTTTCTTACTGCAACTCGTATAATTTTAGAAATCAGGCTTAAGAAATACTAAATTATTCACATAGCTTATGCCAGTCATGAGATGGTGAACTTGTCATACCACAAAATGTAATGTTTGCTCAATTTTTAAAGATAGATTAAGGTATTTTATGAGATATATATTTTAAAAACTGCTTTACCATTTTATGTAACTGAACACTAAAACCATAATAAATCCCTTATTACCCACCTTTGGATCCTGGCCCACCAGTTTTGAATCTCATTAGATACATTTTCCACAACTTTACTATATTATACACATTATTCCCCGGCTTTGCCATTCATCATTCAACATCAAGAACTAAGTCTTCCAAAGTCTCTCTATGAGTGTATGACTCCTTTGAATAGTTTTACACTCCAGCTCAACTCCACAGTGAGCAAAACAATTGAGTTCAGGGATTCCTGGCTGTCATTTGTCAGTTCTTATTAGTTTAAGCGAATGCACTTCACCTTGGATAAGTTGAACCATTACTTCATCTCTGCCTGTATTTCCTTCAAACTGTAACCGTATCCGCAGCCTCTAAGGGAGATGTGTGTTTGATCTACAGCTACTAGGAGCATACTGTGTCTACTCAAGGTTATAGCGTTTCATTACTCCTCATCAATCATCGAACGTCATGTAAATGTTCCCCCGAGTATAATGTTTTGTCAGATATCACTGACTTTGCAGACAGAGAATAGAGATGAGGAAATAAATCAGAGGAGGAAGAGAGAAGACAGATGATACGCAGAAAGACACTGAGTCAGAGTGAAATATCCTGAAGTATACACAGACTGGCCTTATATCCTGTCCCGGCTGTGAAATAAAGAGGATTTGTTTGGCAGTGAGCGGATACAGGATGGGAGGGCTGAGGGGCATGGTGGATATCGCTTCCTGAAGACAAGGAGTTCCTTCCTTTCGGGGCAGTGGACCTGAGAGTACCAGCTTGTGTCTGAGGTTTATATTGAACAGTCTTTAAGAAGCTGCTGTATTGCACTAAGTCAGTAATTAAACACCTCTGCTACACATCTGTGCACAATGAAGCCCTAATGTATGTGGCATTATATTTGGTTGGTCACTGTTTTGGCCCTTTTAGGTCCTGTGTTTGTCATGTCATTGTCACTGTGATTATAAACACCAGATCTCAGAAAAAAACATGAAATCAAATAGAAGTTCTTAAAAGAATCCAGAATCCACCATGCTTCACAAGGTTACAGATACATTTTATTATGGTTGTTCATTGTCACTGTTGTCAATATTGTAACAAGCCTTTCATGCAGGTGGTCAGGGGTTCAATTCCCCAACACAAAGAGGTTTGTGGCAGGAAGAGCATCCATAGTAAAACCTATGCCTATGCTGTGACAACCTCTCAAAGAAACAAACTTTTTCTTGTTGTCACTGGGAGCAATGGGGGAGAGAGTCCTTAGTACTTTGTAACCATGTGATATTTATATTTTATAATTTAAGGTGTAAAAAAATTATTTATTTAAATGTTACATATTCTAATCTGTCCAAACATTTGCACTTGTAGTCCCACTCTGTACTTGAGCCCGATATACTACACTCACTATTAGAAATTGTATTGAAAAGAATAGTCTTTGGTGGCCAAGCATGGTTTTGGTCCCTGTCAGCATTTAGCAAAGAATTGATTACCACAATATAGAAACGATATTTGAAATCTTGATCTTGGTTGCACTTTACCACTATGGACAGAGTATGTGTAACCAGAGTTAAAGTGGTAGAGCTACAAAATACTTTCCTCCTGGGCTGAGTTCACTTCCACAGGATTAGACGTGTCAAAGTGCTTGTAAAACTTTGGGAAAATCGAGGTGTGTAGGCGATCATGGTGGTCTTATTTCACCCTCAGTCTTTTATGGTGATCTGAGCAGGTTAGAAAGTGCTACAGTACTCTGCACAGGTTTTACTGAGATGTGGAAAATGCAGTTATCTACGTGTGCTGTAATAAATACAATACGTTTTTATGTTTGTTTTGAAAGGGGTCAGTAATGGAACAAAAAAATATACACAAAAATCATAAGAGTTTTATGGCCCAACGGGAAGAGTATTTACCCCTGAACCAGAAAATCTTTGTGTGAGTATAGGTCAGGGCACTATAACTTTACCATCGTGAGATAGGAGGTCTACACTTGCTATCAATTGTTCTTTTGGTATTTTTGTGCCTCAACTGTTTCCAGTTACCTTTCAGCTGGTGAAAAATATTTACCCCTGAAAAAGAAGACAATTTTTCCACCACCGTTCAGAGGGAGACATCTGGGTTGTGTTAGAGGAGCTTCACTGTTGTCTGTGTGTGTCTGTGTGTGTCTGTGTGTGTCTGTGTGTGTCTGTGTGTGTCTGTGTGTGTCTGTGTGTGTCTATGTGCAGTAACAAATGCCTAATGACAGAAGAAGAGTATTGTTTCAGTGTCTGTGTTCTGCTACAGGGGAAGTTAACTTTATTGGATTGTCCACTACCAGCCTAGCAACAAAAGAGACACTCAACAGGCCGTCCCACTGTGTGTGCTTTGGTATCAACAGACCTATAAATAGATATGTGTTTAAAATATTAATATAACTTAAAATATTAAGTTTGAAGTGTAAGTAACTATTTGCTTTGAAAAAATACATATTTCCATCATAATGCAAAGATTTGAGTACTAAAGAAAACCATCTTATTGACCAGATATGTATTAGATAGTGCCCAGACCTGCATCTCTTCTAGTTCAGGGGTTAATGCTCCATTCATTATTCCATAAAAAGGTAGCAGTAGCTCAGTATGTAGAGGTGGTGGCGTGATCCCCGCAACTAGCATACTGCCACTGTGTCCTTGGGCAAGACACTTCACCCACCTTGCCTGTATAAATGTGTTAGTGTGATTGGTATGTTATCACACCAGTTTAGATCCAGAATAAATAACAATATCTAGTAAGTTATGACCAATAAACATATATATACATTCATTCATAGTTAGTGTAGTAGATCTGTTGAAGTTTTATCATTTAACATGTACGTCTCCATTGTTGTTGACGTCAGACTAGCATCTCATCAACCAGGATCAAGTGGCGCTGGATTGAATTTTTTCTTTGAAAGGTTGGAAATTTCCAAGCTCCCATTTTTTTGGAACAAATAAAGTCATGTGATCACAGGACAGTCTCCAGGCAACCAGGACACTCTAGGTATTCACTGCTTCCCAATATAAAACCAGCTCAGTATGCAAACTATACAGTCATTCGGCAATTAATGGTACAGTGAGGACATTTATTTGATGTATTCTTGCATATCTTTTATTTTGGCATGAACCCTGCCAGGGTGCAGGTCTTGAGCTTACATGTAACCAATCACTGGAAAAATAAGCCTAATATTTTGCACAATGTATGGCTGGGATTTGAATCAGCACCTCCAAGTCTGAGGCCATGGTTCTCAACCGGAAAAGCGTGGCTTGTCCTCTCCAGGTCGCAGGTGAGATCCTGCCTCAAGTGGAGGAGTTGAAGTATCTCGGGGTCTTGTTCACGAGTGAGGGAAGGATGGAGCATGAGATTGACAGGCGGATTGGTGCAGCATCTGCAGTAATACAGTTGATGTATCGGTCTGTTGTGGTGAAGAAGGAGCTGAGCCGAAAGGCGAAGCTCTCGATTTACCGGTCGATCTACGTTCCTACTCTCACCTATAGTCATGAGCTTTGGGTCATGACCGGAAGGAGAAGATCCCGGATACAAGCAGCCAAAATGAGTTTCCTCCACAGGGTGGCTGGGCACTCCCTTAGAGATAGGGTGAGGAGCTTGGAGTAGAGCCGCTGCTCCTCCACATCGAGAGGAGCCAACTGAGGTGGTTCGGGCATCTGTTCCAGATGCCTCGTGGATACCTCCCTGGGTAGGCATTCTGAGCATGTCCCACCAGGAGGAGGCCCTGGGGAAGACGTAGGACATGCTGGAGGGACTATGTCTCGCGGCTGGCCTGGGAACACCTTGGGGTTCCTGGAGGAAGTGTCCGGGAAGAAGGATGTCTGGGTGTCCCTGCTTAGACTACTGCCCCCACGACCTGGCCATGGATAAAGCGGAAGAATAAAGTTGACACAGCAGGTTGGAAGCCATGTTTAAGACTTACCTCTTATTTACACTGATTGCATTAGGTATGCATCACGGTTTTGTTGCAGAGTCCAATCCCTGTTGAGTTTGTTGTGCATCCACAGCCAGTGAAACCTGGACAAACAGGACCACAAGATCACGGGAGAGAAGCAAATTAATGCTGGAAGTCCTGAGTTCATTTGCTAACAACCATATCCGGTATATTAAAAAATAGCCTAAACAAAAAAATTGCCTCTGACCCTGTGTCACCAGTTAAGACGTGATGTTGACACAGTGATGTGGTCAAGAGTCTGTCCACTGTGTTTTATTTCAAAATATACAAGACAAAATAAAGTACAAATCTTACCTGATCCAAGCTTTTTTGCCAGTGTTGGTTTGGTCCTTGGTTTGTTGGTTGGTGGGATGGTCTGTTGCTAGGTTTTGTTAGTCTGTTAGCAATATAACTCAAAAATAATGGTTCGTAATGGGTCAAGGGGAAAAAATTGTGAGAATCAAGATAAGATTTTGATGTAATGACTTTGTCACTCAGTGAATAGAGCCTTTACCCCCTGAACTAGAAGTCCAAGTCTGGGTGCTCAGACTCATTGAGAGACACAGCCAATGCCTTTGTAAAGGTCTGGACTCTCTGGAGGCTTCATTATAAAAATATGAGTTGTTCAGTTGTATCTTAGCTTGTATCTTGATAATGTGTGGAATGAAGAGCCATTTTTATCTGCACGCAAAAATGCAAAAATGCAAAACTTTAATCTAATCATACAGCATGAGCAAGTTACTACTGTTAAAAGTCATTCTTGTGAGGTCTACTTTTGAAAACAACTTTCTCTAAGCCTTCCTGCTTGTTTTGTTTCTGTTTGCTCTACTTCTTAGCATGGATTTAAGATACCGGATTAGCCTAACCCCTTGAGAATTCACCCTGAGGGGAAGTGACATAACATAAAACTGTACAGCACTAAACTGTCACAGCCTGGTCATTTGCCTGACACCAAAAACTCAACACTGTCCTCACACCAGAGACCAAACAGACACATCTCCTCTTCAGCTGCTCTGTAAATAGATCATTTGAGAGCAAGCTGCTAGAGTCACGACTGCATTCAATAGACAGCCATTACCGTTTGTTTTTGTTGAGCTCTGAATGAAAAATGACCTCATGTACAAAAACACGGAGCCATCAAAAGTAGGACATGTACTGTTCAAAGCACTCGGTTGAACCGGATTTTTGATTTCTCAATGAAGCACCCATTTTGTTCCATTACTCCCACTCATTTTTGTCAGCACTGTGCACAGTGGTTATTACTCACAAGGATTAGTTCATGATCAAACCAAAAACTGTAGCACATATTAAAAAATGCTTGTCTGTGTAAGCATTCTTGACAGAGAGCAGCAAGTTGGGGAAATCAGCTGTAGCCTCAGTTAAAAATCTGGGATCCCTTAAAGTAAAGATTTAGCAAAGCCAGTCCAACCTCTTTACTTTATCAGGTTTGTAGATCTGGGACCTCCCTCATTCAAACTATAGTAAAATTAATCTAGCCTGACCAACCATAACTCATTCATTCATTTTTGTCTGATCACTGTTGCAAGGGGTCATTGGTGACTGAAGCCTATCTCAACTACTATGGGCCTAAGGCGGGGTAAGGTCTGTCCCTTTGGATGCAGTGCCAACACAGTAAAGAATAAAATATGGGAAGGGCTTTATGTGATGTTTTGTTTTGCTGATTGGTTATATGTTTTTTAAATTGCATTGGTTCAGAGGCTGTTCATTCATGTGTGTATTTTAATACTGTTTTCTGATTGGTTCTACTGTATATCCATGCAATTGCGTTCACTAGTTTGATCTGTCTCCATTTGTTTTGCCCCAGGAAAGCCTCAAATCGCAAAGGACACAAGAATAATTATTTGACCTAAAAGAGCCTAAATGTGCATTTTAGTCCAAGGCAGGCAGATCACGCTCCTTCTTCTATATTACGCCATGCTACAATTAAAAATGCATGTTTCCTTGCACTGTAATTACCTCCATACACAGCCTATATGCACACACTTGTAGCTGTCCATCACCAGTGGTGCTGTATAAGTGAATAGGACTAGAGCCTCTGTATGTCCCTGAACACTGCTGGACGTGCTGTTCTCTCTTCTGTCAGCCATTCATACTCAGCGACACACTGACTCAGCTCACGCTCAAAAGTGCTACAGAAAAAAAAAACTCTTCCTGCGATTTACACTGACTGGGTTTATTTTAGAGAAATGAATCACTGCTGAACAAAACTGAAACGCCAAATATAATTTCAGTGGGAAGAGTACATTTTGTAAATATTTTTCAGCACAGATTTAAAAATACACAGACTAGTGGCCTATTTTAAATGTCACGTTTTTTTTATGTCTACAGCACGTTGCCACCTGCCGAACCTTGTCCAGGATTTGCATATTGGTTTGCCATTTAGGTTTTCATGCCAGAGGCAAAGCTCTCCATTTATCCAAGGATTGGGTTTGACACAAAGAGTTCACTGGCTTGTGACCCCATAGCTGGTTTAACGATAATATCAATAGCATAAGCAATATAATGTTAAATGTGAATGTTACGGTAAAATACTGACACTTGAGGTTGACTGAAAAGACTTCATTGCATACTTTATGTTGAAGGTACTGGAAAATCTACACAATATTTGTAAGTTCTTTGCAGATGGTGGTGTAAATACTCTGCCTCTACTTGTCTATCATCATGTCTACAAATACAGTGGAGCAAGTGTCCATGGGTCTTGGTGGTCCTAGAGTCATGACTAGCCATACAAAAATGAAAATGTACTGTTCCACTAATTGCCACCTCTTCTCAGGTAGCAAAACTTGAAGCAGTAGGTTTAGGGATACTACTTGCACTTATTGCAGTGGTCCATGACCACATTGACACCAGTGAGATGCAACTGAAGAGCTTTCTCAGATGTTTTGGAGAGCATCCGTCTGTTTCAACTGTCTTCATCTAATTAGATCTCTGTACCATCATCACTCACCAGGGACACGCTGGTATGAATTAATTCCTTTGAAAGATCTGGCGTCTGCTTCAATAACATCATGTGTACTCCTTTATGATGACACACTGCCATCCAAAATCAAACGCAAACTTCACCAACGTTAACCCATATTTTTAACATCCTTCAAAACTGATGAAACGCCAAGAAACACTGGGCCTAATTTTCTGCAGCCATCGAACACTTGGCTAATGGTGCGACGGTTAGCTTTCATCTCCCTCCTGTGAGTTGTATTATAATTGAATCATTAAAATCTTGGCGTTAGGTAATTTGCGTAGAGTGACAGGTTGTTGTTTCTGGCTGAATAGTAAGTACACAAAAACACTTCTTGCCATTTTCTTCTGTTTCTTGCTAGCTGTTTCTCCCACTGGCCTAGCCTTGGTTCAGTCCCTGTATTCCAGTGTATGGGAAATAATTGGCCGTTCCTTTCATCACAGGATTATAAGAGTAAATCTCCTTTTTGGAGCAGAGCAGCACTAACAGTCATTGAAATCCTGTTACATGGGGTATTATCCTGCAATTAATTACTTTTTTTTCTAAGCTAAGCCCTTCTCTCTTCGTGTTTGATGAAGGCACGAGTGGTTGAGTGTTTGGAAAGCAGCTCAGGCTTGTGGGACTTCAACATGGGACTGCTAAGATTTTATTTCTGTGAATGTGCCTCTTCCCAAAAATGTAATTCATGTGGATCCAGCTTGTTTTTTGCTGGAGCAGGTACCCTATTGTGCATCCAGTGTAACTGAAGCAAACAGGTGTGCAACACCTCTGAATAGGATTTGTAGAAGGTTTGTTAAAAACAGAACCTTTTGATCAGGGCTTATCTCCCATCACCTAGCTGTCTCCAGATTAATGCTGATGACACTTTCACGTGCCAGCCTCTTGGGCACTTTTTCTAAAGGAACATTCTCAATAACAGAGTGGGCTGCATGGTTGCAGAGTGGTTGGCATGCCTGCCCCTTAGTAAGGAGGCAGTGAGTTTGATACTTTGGATGCCCAAATAGGAGTTCTCTTAGTGAACTGCATATCTTCCTTATTACAGTCTGTCTCTATTAAGTACATTAAAATAAACTAAATTACAGTTTGAAAATATTGCCATAAAACTAATTTTAGCCAAGAGTCAGTGTTTTCTGTAATGTTTTACAAGAAATCTATGGAGAAAAACATTACAAAGCCTTTTGAATAGAGTAAAGTTTTATTTTTTGGGGCCCACATGGGATTTTCAGAAATTTAAGGTGGCAGCGACACTGATGTAGACAAATTTAAATTCTATAAAACGTCACAGTGAATTCCTGAAACTTCCTGGTCTAGTCATTGGAAGACTCACACTAGAGGGACTAGGTCTCTCCGCTAGCTTGGGAACGCCTTGGTATTCCCTCTGGAGAGGTGGAGGAAGTGCTTAGGGAGAGAATTCTATAAATCTCTGCTTAGACTGCTTCTGCTTGATCTAGTCCTGGATAACATGGCACTGGCTGGATAGCTGAGGTAAAACTGTCATCCACCAACAGTTAAATAGTTTTCCCTCTATGTCAACACTGACCTAATTTTGTTATCAAATAAAAGTCCCATATTTTCCCAGTGGTGCCACCACTTCTTGTGTCTCAATCAATGATTGCACATTCCTCTCTCAGTGACATCATGGAGCAAACAGAGACAGGCTTGTGTAAATGAGGAAACAGTCCACTGACAGAGTTAACAGTGACGTATGTGTGTGCTATAGCTATAGTGCACAATAGCCGTCCACTTCCCATTCACAACAGGAAGCTTTTGAGTCAGCCCTGAGAGAGTGTAAGCCCAAGTGTTTCAGTGAAATCATGTGCGGACTAAGAATGAGTTGCGAAATGCTGTCCGCAGTATAAAAATAAAGGAAGTATGATGTCCTTTTCAAGTGAAATTAGCTGATGATGACTTGGCAGAGAAGGGCTTTTCCCAATAAATGTTAGTTTTGATTTCAAATGGGACAATTTATTTCCTTTTTCTGATGCAAGAGAAACAAAGATTACACATTAAACATGATGTCTTCATAACCTCAAAATCCCAACCACACAAGAACATTTCATATGGACTAGTATTTCATTAGAATGAGTGCTGACAACAAATGTCATCAGAGCATTATTGTCTAAAGTGCTTTGTCCTCATCAGCTTTTGTTTGAATGGTATCTATAGCTCTTTACACACATGTTCCATAACCCTAACCTGGAGTGGTCTCTCTCACCTGAGCCCCCCCTGGAGGTGAGAAAAAAAGCTGATGATGCTCATGCTGTGCATCTATCGACGCAAGTGAAGTGTGTGCTGTGCTGAAGCCTTTTATGCTCCGAAGCTTGTTTGTATTAACTTTAAAATTTATCTGATAGCATGTGTTGCTAACAGCTGCACTAAATAAGCATCTCTGCTGTTGGTTGATGATTGTTGTTTTTTTTTTTTAGCAAAATAAGTTAAAAAGTAATGGTTCGCGGTGGGTCAAGGGAGAAATTCATAGTTTAGTGTAGATCAAGAAATCTGCCAGGAATTATATAGAATATTCTTTACCATTGCAAGATATGGCCAACAAAGCTAAATGCACATGTACAGGGTCAGTAAACCAACAAATTATGTTTGGTGTAGATCTGAATCACTGTTTGGATCTAGGTTTTGTTTGTTTGTTTGTTTGTTTGTTTGTTTGTTTGTTTGCTTGTTTGTTTGTTTCTTGATTCAGTATGAGACATAGAGGTTTTGTGGTTAGATGGCTCAATAGAGCATTTAGCCCTGAATTTGAAAATCTCCAGTTTGAGTCTATATCTGTGTACTATATCTTAACCATTGTGAGATAAGGCCAATGCCTTGCGCTCTGCTAATTTAGCCTTTACATTCACAGCACTGAGACCTTTGTACTGCAGAACACTGGAGCTAATCAGAACTTATACGCGAATCCAGACCTAATTAAATATTGGACAATATAAAAATAAACCACATTGAGCTCTTTATAAACTATATTAGGATTCTTGTAAACAGTACTTTTTACTGAAAACACCTCACAGCGCTTAATCATGATTTGTCAGCCAAGGAATACCAGTGTACATGAGTCATAACCTCTATTACGACATATCTTTTCTAATTTCAAAATGGAGGGTGAAATACATGTTTGCTCTGAGAGTGTCATTACAAAGCACTGTATTTTTTGGTAGAGCTTTAAAGCTTCTGAGAAACTCTTTGGGGAAGTCTTTGTGCTGAGTATGTGCAAACATGGCAACTCCCCAGTATGAGAACAAACATTTTCAATCAACAGGGAACAATGTGTAGGTGTGTTTCCAATGTAACAACAATTAGTGGTCATGTACAGTGAAACTAAAGCTTCAGTAGTTCTGGAAACTGAAGGAATGTATAAGAAAAGCTATAATTTTCAATCTCATAAATATTCAGTGTTGCCAAGAATCCGCTGTGTTCAATTGTGCTAACCCCGACTTGACCCAAAACATCAAAGCTTTAGTGATGAACGGATCGGGATAAGAGGCGAAATATGGCAGATGTTTTGGCAGACAATTGTCAGTCTGGAGTGAGTCCACAAGAAACAATTCCAGCTTTGACTGATCTGTCTCTAAAGTCAGGCGAGGTTGTAAAAATACATTTGTGAGTACATTTACCAGACTGGGGTACAGTTGGCTCATTCTAGCGGTGGGGTTTATGCAGTCCACATCTGCCTAAGTCTACCTGGCAACAGTAATATAGTGTATTTGACTTATACAACATGACTAGTTGCACACTGTGACACACAAATCAGCAAATATTTGATTCAATCTGATTTGGTCACATAACATTTGCCTGTTTAACTGTCGCTATGGATGGGCCAATCCACAAGATTTTGGATTCAAGCTCCTTCCACGAGTTTATCTTCAAAAGCTGATTCAAAACTTGTCTGTCACCTTATACAACTTTTTGTTGATTTTTAGAATTTCTCATATTATTTTTGACACCGGGACAGTGATCTGGATTCAAATGAAAAACTAATCATTTGTTCCTTTCCCTTATTCATAACTTTCATTAAAGTTTCATAAAAACTCATGATAATAAATCTTTTGGTCCTGGCCTATTACTGACCTTTACTGGAAATATCATCAGAATCTGATTACCTTGTGAGTTATTTTAACAAATTAACCAAAAAATAAAAACCAGCAACCAACCAAAACAAAACCTTCTTGGCAGAGTTGATAATGATAATCATAAACCTTGAAAAACTGATTTACTTGAAAAGAAAACCTGATCCCATGATACAAAATTATTGTGTATTACATTCATTAGCACTGTGTGTGATGTAAAGAGGGGAACCAATAAACCTTTGCTGTGAACACTGAACACATGAACAAGTGTTGGGACGTGGCCACCAAAAAAGGGAAGAGGGAAGATTTATTAAAAGGTTACTGTGGCATACTTCCTTTTGTCCTCAATTAACTTTTTCCTCAAAGAGGTCAAAGTTCACCTGTAATTACAACAGCTATTACACACTGGACATTGTATGTGTCAGTGATTTAGAAACCTTTGCACTTTTTTGGTTCAGTGAAAATGAGCACTGAAAAACTGGCTTAAACTGTAATCCACAACAAAACATTACATTAGACAAGCACACACAGTTGGTGGCTTTTAATGCATATGAGTGTAAAATGTACAGTTAACATGACATTAATAACAGCTGTAAAAGTCTGCCTGTGGCTCTCATGACTGTAACCTGTTGGATGCAGGCCAGAAAAGAAATGTGCTAAGTTGTTTTAAGCATAAGGCATTTCTAATCATCCTTAGCAGTTAATCCGATAATGAGCAACAACTATTTTTAGTTTGGGGAGAAGTTTGTTTGCCATTATATAAGCCCATAGATGGTGAATTGGGTTTTGAGAGATTTTACCATTCCAACACTAAATATATTATTTAATATTTCCGAAAATGCCTTTTGCAAATCTTGCACTGTCTGGGGGCCAATTGTGGCACAAAGTAGGACAACAATTAGCCCTTCGTCTCCTTAATAATATGTGCTGTGCTGTGCTGTTTATGGCCCCCACACTGTAAGATTTACAGTAAAAACATGGCAGCGTTGGTTGCCAGAATTTTACTGTAAAAATAGTGACAAATAAAACATATTACAGTTGTATGTGTATATATATATATATATATATATATATATATATATATATATATATATATATATATATATAGTATGTATATATATATATATATAGTTGTATGTGTGTATATATATATATATATATATATATATATATATATATATATTTTTTTTTTTTTTTTTTTTTTTTTTTTTTAAAGGTAGAAGCACGCCTATTTTAAACTGACCACACACAATAAATTAATACTTACTTACTAAAGCTACTGATAGAATGTAAATTTACATTTGATAGCTATATTATTAGACTATATATTCATATTGAGTCTGTGTGATAGTTTTATGTTTTCCCTTTGAAGAGATTGCATTGACATAGGAGTTTATCAGCACACTATTGTAGCTTGAAGGTGGTGGAGCCACATGTAGCGGCTCAGAGGCAGAATACTTCACAGTGATGGCTGGCTTTGGGCCAGATCAGATTGAACTATTCTCAGAGCAGATCAATCTCCAGTCTCCCTTTACTGCTTCTGGGGGCAGCTAATTATAAGAAGGAAGAGAGTGGCCCAAATACTGTTTTCTCTTTGGACACACATGCATCTACACACATTAAACACTGTTTACTATCCACAGCACATGTGTTCAGATCAATGTATGACTGTCTAAAGATGTGTAACGCAGGGTCAGCAATGCATAGGATTCATCCATTCATTGCTCATGTGCATCTGTTCTATAGGTTGGTTTTATAATAATGGTCTTGGTCTGATGGCATCAGTTTATTTGTTGCTTCGTCAGTCTATTAGCAAGATAATTAATAGTTATAATAAATTTTCAGATTTAGATAAAGATTTACTTTTATAAACAATTACCTTTATGAGATAGGGTCAAAGTTGCTAACTCCAGGGACATTAGGTCAGTTTTAGCAAATTATTTACCATTGTCATATAAGCTGGGTATATTCTTTGTGATGGTGCCATGCTCAAATAAATGAAGGGGATTATGGCAAAAACAACCAAAAACAACAAAACACAACAAAAAACAACAAAAAATGCATTAAAGGACTGAGCATTTACCCTTCAACTAAAATATACCATGTCGAGGTCTGGGCACTATACCATTACCATTGCAAGATAGTGCTATTGCATTGGTGAAGGTCTGTGCTCTCAGAGTGGTTCTGGTTTGAGTTGTGTGCATTCACTGCTGGTGATCATGAGTAAGTGCTTTTACTTTGAAAAACTGAATTGTTAACATTACTGACTCACTGATAAGTTGCAAGAGTGTTGCAACTATCCAGTCAGTCCCTATGCAAGTTACTGTTGAAATGCAGATAAAGCAAATCTTAACAATAACTGCCTTCTGTGACTATTTTAGGTTAATGTTTGAGAATCTCAGCTGCTTAGTAAATAAAATGAGCATTAAAGCTTATCATTGCAGCCATAGTATTTGACAGATAAGTCTCTCACAAACTCACTTGCACACCCGCTCTGTCTAAATGCAAATCTGGAAGCATCCTGGGCATCTGTCTTTGCATTTACCACAATTCATCTCACTTTTTAACTGCACCTAGAGAGGGCAGCAACAGAGGAAACCTGTTTGATGGCCTGCTCTGCCACATGACAAACACACTTGCTCATAGACATACTCATACATCAATCACCATGAGTCACCTTATCGTGGGACACACACAATGAACGACCGGCCTAAAAATAACTGCCACCTATTTCCCAATGGAACCTGTGTGACCTTAAGCACTGACCTCTCAGTGTCTGTGTAAGGAATACAGTGCGTTTGGCTTCGGTTTGGTGCAAAATATGGTTCATAGCTGGTTCTCCATGCTTTCACTAAATGGCATTTAACTAAAGGTAACCACTGAACATTAGATCTAATCACTCAGTGGCGTAACTTGTTACTGAAACGTCCCAGTGCAGGATTTCATAATGTGCCTTAAAGTTATGTACATTAAGGTTCAGAAAGTGGTGTATACGTCCATTCAAGTAAGTTATTGTTTATTATTAAGATTTTTGTGATTTTGGAGACACATTTGTTCTTGTTCACTCTGATGGGCCACTAATCTTCCTGGGCCCTGAGCACAGTTGCACTTATTGCACTTCCACTGTTTTTTTAACCATAGAAATCCTTGTAACACACTTCATCCTTCAATTTCCAATCATTTTACTCATGTTGCACACTTTCCACAGTGATTGCACGGTGTTGCTGGCCCTGTTTGTTGCGACTATACCAGAAGCTGCAGCTCAGTGTGTGATGTTGTTTACAGAGCCCAGCGCTGTGGCATATTTTATGTGAATGCTGCTTATGGCACCACTAGGGCTTTATATGAGGGTGAGTCATAACAACAAGCAGGCCAGTGAGAGGGAATATGGAGCTCTGTGTCAGATATGGTCACACACCTAGACCATAAACATCACATCAGTGTTGGTTAAGTCTTGCTCCTAAGATATTATATACAGTACTGTGCAAAAGTCTTAGACAGGTTTTTAAGAAAGGCTCTGAACAAAAAAGTACAACACTGCAGGTTAGATTTGTCTTAAGCCCCCAGGGAGCGTAGACCTCTGCCAAGGCACTGTAATATCTCACACTGGTGATTTGCCACATCAAATCATCTGCCTCCTAGCGTGCATGCAGTGATTCACATAATGATTTGCCATAAGTTTTACGCCCCATGCCCTTCCTGATGCAACCCTTATTTATCCAGATTTTGGACCAGCACAAGTGATACACTGGCTTTAGAAAAAATGTATTAATAGAAACCCAGTGGAAACTTTAGTTTGTTTTGAGGCTGATGATGATAGGGAAACCACAGCATTTATCTTTTTTAACTTTGACTCTGTTGTTGAAGGCTGCAGAGCGTCCATACTGCGACCCCGCTGCACGCATGACAACAGCCCTGTCACTCAGTGTGCCATTTAACGCGGAGGTCCATGGTGTAACTGTTGGTAATGAGAGGGAAGCATTGAATCAGTCCAGTTAATGATTTTCTAAAGCGTGCTTTGAAGAGACACTCGTGATAAGCAGCGCGCTGATTTCTTCATTCCGCTTCACTATCAGCAGAAAATCTCCATTCATTGCACGAAACGACGGATCGGTTACAACATCATCGCCACAAACAAGACACAAATAAGCGCGCGGCAGAGGTAATAGTTTCATCAGAGCGGAGCGGCGGAGTGGAGTCAGGGCTGTTTGAGGATTGCTCAACGCTTGTGTCACCGGGAGGAGGAGTGGACTGGGCTGCTTAGGGCGGAGTGAGAGCAGAAACATCACTCACTCACTCTCTGGCTCTCCGGGAGTGTGGGGCTTTCTCTGTCTGTCTGTCTCTGCTCCTCTCTTCTTTCTGTCAGCTTTCCTTACAGCTAAAGCCACTTCTAAGACCGGCGTCTTGTGGATTATAACAACATCGAGGAATGGAGCGCTCT
Organism: Bostrychus sinensis; assembly: GCA_020698575.1. Taxonomy (NCBI): domain Eukaryota; kingdom Metazoa; phylum Chordata; class Actinopteri; order Gobiiformes; family Eleotridae; genus Bostrychus; species Bostrychus sinensis. Next base: position 17,578,983 of record CM036255.1, read on the forward strand.
GTTTTGAAGTATTTCTAAGTCTTACGCACGACGCGTTGTCATGGCACACCGCTCCATCAGGATGAACTTGCAGTGGAGCAGCAGACCAGTGACGTGCCTCCGTTATGGGAGACACGAAGCGCACAAGCGGCTGGACTCGGACGACCAGCCCCCAGCCAAATGCCCCAGACTGAGTACTGAGGCCGGGGACGCTCACAGTCTTATTTACGGATCTTCCCCCACTTCGCCCACGACCCCGAACCCCAAGACCCCCAACCCGCATCAGGGACCGTCCAGGATAGGACCGTTCTTGCTTCTACCTCTATCCGAGCGGGAGAGCACCCACAGCGCCATAAACACGGACACAGGCGATGAGCTGCTGTGTAAGGTATGCGCAATCCATCGTCATTGTGCAATTTCTCTGAATGAGTGGTGTTTCGAGACAGCGCAGTTGCTCAACAGCCCGTCTGCCGTGTATCATCACGGCAAGGCATTTTCTTCACCAAATGTGTCACACTTTACGCAGCAGTGTTACTTCACAGCTGGGTTATTTTTATATTTTACCACATTGCTCTACTGATAACAAATCAAGTACGGCATTAGGACGATCAACTTTTATTTGTAGTCACTTCTTTGTAATACGTCATGGACACAGAGTGAACGGGATAGGGACAATAACAGCATCTTTCACATAAGAGATCTGGGCACTGTATGGGCCATGTAAGGTCTTATAGGTGCCCTGTGTGAGTTCGGTGGTACATATGATTTAATGTTTATGAAAATATATTTGTTTTAAGACGTAACACAACAGTATTTTATCCTTGAACCTGAAAGCTTGTTATAGTTCAGTTGTAGATGTTACTCACATGGTCTGGTGCTAGATTTATGTGTCCTAATGCACAGTCGATTGGTCATTCTTTATCTAAATTGATAACAACTCATCCTGTTCTGTAGATGATAGTTGTTCCATTGACCTGCAGGCTTTTGTATTTTTGATAATAAAGTTAATCACTTAACGCTTTGATAATGCATTGTTATGCTCTTGCAAAAGCCATGAATTGAGCTGGAAGCAACACGTCTCTTTTTATCTCACTGCATGTTTCCGCACATCATCATTAAGACCATACTGACCGACTGTCTTCTCCCCCAGGTCTACAGTATGGGGGTGTATCAGGAGAAGATCCGAGCGTACGGAACCCTGCTGCCACACAGAAATGTGGCTGGGATCCGGGACATCATCCTGGGGGAGAGGAAAGCCTATGTGTTCCTGGACAAAGACTTTGGAGACATGCACACTCTGGTGAAGAGCTGTCGCAGGCTGGACGAGGAGCAGGCCTGCAGGCTATTCCAGCAGGTGGCGCTAGCTGTGGAACACTGTCACCAGGCTGGAATAGTGCTGGGAGACCTCAAGCTGCGCAAGTTTGTCTTTGCGGATGAGAAAAGGTAAGGGGGAAAAACTTTTTTCTTGTGTTGTCTTACATAATGGTCCGTCATAGAGTATTTGAGGTGCAAGTGTAAAATGTCTTCCAAAATGCAGTATTAGGCATGCTAGTAAAAGACACCCAAGAAACACCCGCCCCCTTCAATTGGGACTTTTAATTGTAAATGACTACATTTCTAGTACCTGACCACAGGCTGATCAAGATTAGACTTTTCCTTGCAGTTTGGGGTTTTTTGTACTTAGGTCTTTCATATTACTTAATGACATCATTTTATAATAAGAAGACAGACATTAAATCCTTCAACGCATTTTCAGCGTGGAGATGTGGATTCTCCGAGAATCTCCAAAAATAATATTTAACAATAACTTTTTGTATCAGATTTAGAATATTTACCGGTGTATGCAGAGCTATGTACCAGTAAAGGCAAACAGTGGAACAGCTGATCCATGTGGGCCATGTGGTGCAGATTTGGATGTAGGCACAGCTCGAGTAGGAGGTTCTTGTCGAGGCAGACTGCAGCGCTCTCCAGATCTGCTCTGTCTGTCTGCATTTCTCACTCTGTCGGTGTAGCAGTGTTGTGTTTTTGAGAGCGTGCAGTGGGTGTTCTGTTGGCAGAGCTGCGAGACGAGGCCGGTGAATGAGACAATCAAGCCCTTCTGCTGTCTAAAACTTCTGAATATCTGCCTTAGTCATTATTATTTATTCATAAATGACATCATAAATATGCAACAGAATCAGTTCTTACAAGAATCCAGTTAAAAGTCCCATTCTTTGAGGTTACTCCCACATACACACTAGACAATTCTGATTACACTACCCTGTTGAGGAAGACTCGACACTGCTCACAAAACTATTTGTCGCCTCTTTGGTCTTGCGTCACACTCTCTTTCCTGTAAGTGCTCGCTTATCCCACAGACACCCCCCCCCTTGACTTTCCAAATGCGTTTTTCCTCAGCTGTAACATTCCCTAGTCGTGACCTCCGGGTTTGCAGGGTCACTCTCTGGATGAATGGAGGGAGACAGCCAGTGAGAAAAGTTGAAGTTGCTTGCGTCCCTCCTGATAGCTATACCACATCAGAGGAATGAGTCATAGTGCACAGTGTGTATGTGCGATGCCAGCATGTGTGTTAGTCCATATATGTGTATTTGTATATGGTATATCCGGATTGCACATTCAAAGCTACGCTCATTCAAATCCCTAGCCTGGTATAAATCAACATGGTTCCACTGAAACCCACTTGATCCAGAAATAATGGGATGTCATCTTTCTTTACATGCCTTTGATCTCTATTAAATAAACAAACTGTGACTCAAGAACATGATACTATTACATAAAAGGACAAAGATGGAGATTTGGTTGATAGTCTTAGGCTTCTTCAATCTTCTTTTTTTCAGCTTTTAGTTTCTGAGGTCTCCACAGCAAATCCTCTGCCTCCTATTGAGAAATGCATTTAATTTGGCATAGGGTTCACGTCATCTGTCCTTCCAGATGCAACCCTCTCCATTTATCCAGGCTTGAGACAGGCAGGAATAGTACAGTGTTCTGACCCCTTGCAGCTGGATTGAATCTCAGGCTTCTTCAAAGACTTTTGAATTTAAATGTATTCAAAGAATTCATGTGAAGTTGTGTTGTTGTTTCTGACCTCATATTTCGTCATACATTTTTTGAAACTCGCAATCAGACAGCCTTCAAATGCCAGTAATCATGGTGTGATGCAATGTTTTGGCCAACAATGCACATCTCTGGCCAGATACGCAGAGAAAGTCACAACAATCTGACAGAGCCGAGGCGCGATCCCCATTGGCAGCAGAGCCAGTTTAGGGAAGGTGACTAGCATTGTAAGGCATGCAAGCTCTGCCTCACTGCTAGTGGGGCCAGCCTTCCCGTGCGTCACCGATGTGGCAACAGCCATTTGTGGGTAATTATGGGATGGCTGGCGCCGTGAGTGTGGAGCCCAGGTGCAGATAGCCTCGGATGGAGAGGAGTGAGAGAAGATATGTCCTCTCAACACAAGGATGACTCACTCTCTCCACCCTCCAACTCACTTTTTGTGCTTCCTTTTTGGTCGCTGCGCTCTGAGGACTTATCTGTGCCACTATCTGTGTGTTCACATATTATGTCACTTCAAACCTAATTCTTGTGCCTATGACTTTTGTATCATCTTTCTGGCATTTCTAACAATGTGTCTTAGTAGTAGATAATGAGATCTAACTAGCTGCTTCTTATGTACAACAAGGTCAAATAATATTTTATCTGTCAAAAAAAGGGTGATTGAAAGCCATGTTTATTCATAGCTCTCTCCAATTTGTTTGATGCATCCACAGGGTAGCCAGTGGGTAAAAATCAGTTTAATATGCATATATTACAGCATCAAGTCTGTGCTGGTTTTAGTACAGCACACTCTAAAAAAAATTATCTTATGCAATAGCTAGGTTTCCACCAACATTTCTCATCATATGCATAGTGCAAACAAACATGATTTTTTTTGTGTCCCCTACATTCTCACAGACCTTGGACTAAATGTGCTCCTGGTGATTAACATGGCTAAATATAGCGGTGTGTGTGAGCAGAGAGATAGCGAGGAGTGGGGGCTGGTGGGGGGTCTTGTATTTATATGTATGTTTACATTGGAAACTTGCTTATGCAGCTCTGCGTCTCAAACTCACTCATCCATTTAGGTCGCGCTGAGTTCACTGGTGTCCAGTGAGAGTGTTTTAGCTGATGGTCTGACACGAAGCTTTAGGCTAAAAAGAGGATGTTTGTTTTTCCATGATGACATTAAAGTTCTACTGACATGTACCATTGCACATAATGCCATTAGCACATTGCCAGTACTATGTACTATTCAATATACTTATATTCATTATAAATTTATATATCATTTATGTTTTCCTTGATAACCTTTTTCACAGAAAAAAAAAGTCTAATTCAATGTTGTTTTTTGCAGGACTCAGGTGAAACTTGAAAGCCTGGAGGACTGCCGTGTCTTGGAAAACCCAAAGAATGACTCCATGTCGGACACCCACGGCTGCCCCGCTTATGTTAGCCCTGAGATTCTCAGCGGCTCTACTCCATATTCTGGTAAAATGGCCGACATGTGGAGCCTGGGGGTCATGCTGTACACCATGCTGGTTGGCCGTTACCCTTTTCATGACCCCGACCCAGCTACTGCTCTTTTCCAAGATCCGCAGAGGCCAGTGCTGTGTGCCTGACGGTCTGTCCCCTAAAGCTAAGTGTCTTCTCCAGAGCCTGCTGAGGAAAGAGCCGTCTGAAAGACTGACCGCCGCTGAGCTGCTCGCTCACCCCTGGTTCCACCAGCCACCATCATTACAGGAAGTGGTGCTGACTGAACAGGAAGTGAGCTCGGCAGAGCAGACAGTGCCATCTTTTGACGTGCAGCGGGACAATAATCTGTTCTGCTGATGGACTCATTTAGATGACTGAGGGACCAAAACAAAAACTTATATTGTTATAAGGGATTCATTGTTGTTTTTTTTACATTGGCACTTTTCAGATCCCCACTTGTGTACTGTTGTGTATATACATCCTCAAGCGTTTTTGAAATATCTACTGTACTGTATTTGTCATATGTGTTACTTGTTAGGGGCATTTTCACAATGATTCGTCATTGTGCATTTCTAATTGTACATTTTTTAAAGTATATTTTGGTGCTAAAAGAGAATTTGCCAGAAAACATAAGATATGTCTGCAGGCTGTTCTGAGTGTATGAGAGAATTAACCCATGACACAGAGTCAGAAATGTTTGCTGGTAGCCTGGACTCACATGACTTCAGTAAATGGACTGAGGGCAGAGTGGAGCAAAGTGAGATGCTGTGACCAGGCTGCAGGCTCCACCGGCTGACTCACAACTGGCTCCAGCAAGTCCTCACCCCATCTCGATGTCTCACAGTGACACAGAGCGAGAGAAACTCTTAGCACAGGACTGATGTGTTACACTCAGTTACACTCTCTGCCAGTCTGACCAAGTCTGAGCCAAAGCAGGGCATTTACACACCACACACCACGCACAGAAGGTTTGAGTGGTGCAAGACTCGTCGATAAGTGGGAAGAGTGTCACACGCAACAATAACCATGATTAAGACAGGCTTAGTAAATGACTGGAGGAGGATGGCAAACATAGACGTACTGTATATGTAAATATTTACAAATGTAAATGTAAAATACCGTTTAAAGCTCATAATTTTGTTTTATGTGTGCAAACACATGTAGGAATAACACTAAAACTAACCATTTGTAGCAAAAATCATTTTTGAAGTTTTGTATTTGGAAAACAGAAAACAGAACATAATTCTATGGATCTAAAATGACTCATATCCAAATGTGATTCATTATATTTGTGAATATTTAGATCTAAAATAAGCACATACTTAGAGCAGTTCTGGTCTGTTCTGTTCATGTCTCTGGGAACATAATGTTTTAAAGGGTGTGCACTAGCACAGCTGAGTGTGGGGCCTGTATCACTGTGTTTTCTAAACTCGATGGCTCTGAATCAGTGGCAGTCATATTTGATGTTGGTTGTCGATGACTCAACACTTAAGCGGGTCTGTGGAGAATGGTCCTGACCTTGGCTGGAAGAATCTGTTCTGACCGTTTCACCTCTAAATGGTACTTTATTTCTATACTTTCTCATTGCCTTTAAAAGCTGTAGGTCTTCAGAGATTAGTCATGACCGTAGTGACAATGATGTGCCAGGATCTCGGGGAAGTGGCGTTTTACTAACGTTTGGCCTCACAGGCTTTAGTTTTGTTTTGGTACTAATAAAGTGACAGTACTGTCAAGTCTGGCACATCTGAGAAACGCTACATATTTAATTTCCTGCTCACGTTGTAGACTAAACAGCTTCTAGAGTATATCACTTTGGTTTCATCTATACTGTATAAGATGACAGACATGAACCATCTTGTCTATTTAGTTCTTAGTAGAGAATTAATTTAAGTAGAGAAGTACTTTCTGGTTGATGTACAATATGTACAGTAGAGTGAGTCATAGATCCATGTGACATAGAGTAAACTGACACGGGTGCACAAACTCCATATTGCACTGTGAAATATGTATTTGTGACACAACCTAGAGACAAATAGTCCCAACAGGTTACACACAAGATATATATGTTCATTGTATAGACTATGTAAATATGTATATATGAAGTATATGTGTGAAGCTGTTGAATAAAAAACACATTTTCATAATCACATGACTTATCTAGCAGTGGTTCTTTCACACACACACAGATAGCGCCTTTACATTACCGCACCACTGCGTGTCCTTAAAGGGGTTTTTAAAGGAATTTGATGCACGTGGCTTTTCAGCACTTGCAAGTAAACTTTTTTTTTTTCAATTTTCCAATGACTGAGTCAATTCTATTCTTCAAACACTAAGACATATTCTCTCCATCTTTGTACTTGTCAGTGACCTTTGCACAATGTACCATTTAGCTCCTCTAACACTCACATGTCAATAGTGGGTCAGGGGCTTTTCCTGGAAACACGCTGGCAGCTCTTTGCTTCACTCTCCCCTAAACTCTATAGGTCAAATTATCAAGCACTGGACACAGTTTATAGTGAAAAATACCTTTTGTTTCTATCGCAAGCCACTTTGCTGTGAGTCAGTGTTTGACCTATAAGAGCTTGGCATGTCTCCACCCTCCCAGTGTTATGACTACCAGAGGCATGACTGGCTGAGGCTTGCGTAATCCCTGAGCAGTGTAAGTACATACCTGCTCCACTGTGTGCTTGTATATGGACTAATGAGGACATAGTGCTTAAAAGGCTAACTGCTATTCTTAAAGAGACATGAGACAGGCGTGTGTAGGTAATATAAAAGAAACTGAGTGAAAGGAATTGTGTGTACTTTTGGAAAAATGTCCCTTAATGATATGAGACTGTATTGTGCAAGAAGTTATATCCACAAAGTACACAGACGACATTTACTATAAGCATTTAGAGTTCCTCTTTAAACCTTTCACTTCAACACAAAAACACTCTGATAGACAGCAAACATTATATTAACTAATTGATATGTAATACTGGAAAGCACTTTTTCTGCATTTATTTTCTTGATAACCTTAAACAAAACACACATTTTCCATTTATTTTGACATAAAACATATACTATCTCTACTAATACATTTTAAATAATGGCTGCCTTTCATTTGTATTCATGCTTACTGCGGTGGAAAGTAGATACTTAAGTCATTTAGGCAAATTTTAAAGTCTCTTTGACCTTGGTGGAAAATGTAGTAATAGTAATAGTGGCAGTACTAGTATTGATAGCAATAGCAGCAGAAGTACTGGTGCTAGTGGCAGTATTGGCAGTAGCAGTAGTAGTACAACGTGGTAGCATCAGCAGTAGTATTAGTAATGTTAGCAGGAGTGGTAGTGAGTAACAGTAGTAGGGTATAATAGTAGAGTAGTGGTAGTAGAAATAATTACTTTACACTCAATATTTTTTTTACTCAAGTAACATTATTGTTGAGTACTACTACTTGTGCAAAACCAATTTGAAGTAATAGTACTTACTTATTCCACATCTCTATAAAAAAGGACAAAATTAACTTTCAGAGTCAGGACTATTTAAGGCTTGTTTTTATGACAGTGACAGTGGTTAATGGTGGCTTTCTTTACTTTATTATAAGCCCTGAGAAAGTCTGAGTGAGCGTGTGAAAAGAGACAGATTAGGTATCAACACTGCAGCTCAGCGTCTGCACTGCTGGGGTTTGGCCAAGTCAATAATTGCCTAATACTTCAGAGACCTAAAAGGGAGGCTAGGTGAAGTTTTTTATTTGTATTCATTTAATTGGATTTCTAAGCCATATCTATAGTTTGTGTATTTAACTGCGCTACATAGGAATTAGTTGCTGACTGAGTGATCTGATGGTAGCTATGTTTCACCACATGTGTAAACTCCCGGCTCGGCCACCATGGAGGTTACCTAACCATAATAGTTTGTTGGGGAAGAGTCGCTTCCTGGTGACGTGCTTTCCCTGGGTTTTACACACTTATTGTCAGGTACTTTCTTAATTTCCAATCACCTCATTTGATAAAGTGAGATATTACAAACAGGAATGTTTTGTAACCTATACATATAGGAACAAGAGTGGGTTAAGTGCTCAGTAACAGTCTGGGTTGAACTAAATCTGAATAGTAAATACCAAATCAGGACAATTATCTCCTACAGAAGGAGAAGTATTCAATATCTGTACTCAAGTAAAGGTACTGTTACTTTAAAATAAGTAGGCTATTAGTAAAAGTACAAGTAAACACAGCATAAACTACCACCACCACTACTATGGCTACTACTGTCTATCACTACTACTATGCAACTACACTGCTACTAACACTACTGCTATTGCTGTTACTACTACAACTACTATTACTGTCTGTTACTACAACTAATACTTACCACAACTTAAAATAGAAACCATCCCAGGATATTCTGGGTGTGGACTGACAGTGCTACCCACTCTGCCGCTGAGGTCAAAAAGAACCTTTCCTCATTCAAAGAAAGAAAAAGAAAAAAAGAATCACAATTTTCCACACACTTTTACTTTAACATATTTTTGACAAAATTAAAATAACTAATTAAATTACTTGGTACCCAGTACAAAAGCTACTTTCTGAACTCTATTCTCCTGAAATATATTTGTGAAAAGGGCAGGTCAGTTAATTTTAAAACTGGAACTGTAAGGATTTGTTTGAAGAAGCATAATATTTTATACCAAAGCATCTGCTGTCACTCTGAAAAAATGTTTGCTATTCCTGGTCTTCCCTGAAATCACTGACATCCGAACAATGCTCTGGTGCAATGGAAACTCTCCTCAACTTTAAAACAACTGTGCCCAGATTTATTTAAAAAGATGCCTCCAGAGATCTGTGATGAAGTCCTTACAGTGCCTCCGAGAAGTGTAAATGCTTTGTAAAGTGGTTGGTATTCAGGACTGACACCAAATATACCATGAATTCAGTCGAGTGAAGTCATGCTGCAGGATCTCTGCTGCACTCCCGAGGAGAAAATAGGAATTGCATCCACTACACCTTAGGTCCCAAGTAGCTGAGTATTTTGAGATGTGAATGTGTTAAAAAACAACAGCAGCAGATTACCGGGTTTATCAGAAATTACAATGTGATGATGTCAGAAACTCAGATGAGGCGTTGGAGTCATTACTAAATAGGTGAAAGATTATTTTAATAAAAAAATATCTAAATACAAAATTCACGAATGTCAAACTTAATCATTCCTCTTCATGAAACACTACAGCCTATAAAATATACAGCCTATACTTTAACAGCAGCACAGTTGTTGTCTCTCTGTTGGAGATAAATTAGAGTTGAGTGATTACTGGGTCAACAGTCTCTTCTTCTCAGACAGGAGGGAAATCACAAGGGTTTGACATTTTACACAAAGTGGCCCCTCGTGAGTCTGCATTATCATCAGAAGATCATTGTTATTCAGACACAGAGAAACAAAATTATGATTTGATGACTGCTATGGAACTTGAAAACATTTAAGGTTTTATAGAGACGTTAAAGCTTTATTGGTATCTAAATTATTTACATTTTTGTTCCATTTCAGGGTGATAATGAGGAAGAAATTCACAACTGGTAAAACTGGTAGGTCAGGACCTAAAGATGGTCCAAGGAGAATTCTAATAGTTTCATTCTTCAGCTTTTTAAAGTCTAAATATTGTTTTAAATACATAATAAAGGGGTGAAACTGATTTCAAAACTTTCAGTGTGGTGTAAAACAATGATAACAAAGTGCTTTAATAAATACTGAAATTTATTTAAATTTTTGTTTTGAAAATTAAATGTGAGTAGTGGGCTGAGGACAAAATTATTAATTCTATGGAGGATCTAGAAAAAAAAACACTAACTTTAACCACAAAGAACAAATTGTTAGTTCTTAGTAGATTTTTTTGACTCAATGGAAAGAGCATTTACCCCTGAACCAGAAAATCTATTTATACTTTTTTTAATGTTCTATATTTTTATACATTGATACACATTGGTTTTTTTGGGGGGTTTTTTGTTTTGTTTTTTTTGTTCATAGCATTTCTTTTGCTCAGCATCACTGCATATGTGCCATACATTTTGCAATCGAATCACATCGCAATGTATGTGTGTGTCCAGTAGAGGGCACTGTTTTAAAGTACTTTCAACACACAGTCGTCCTCATTATAAACTGACTTTTTTAATCACTTAAGTGCCTAAAAACTGGATTTGTGGGGAGGTATGTACAGCCAAATGTTATATAATTTGACTTTATCAGACAGGCAGCAAGTTATGAAAGAATCAAGCTACAAAAATATATAAAATGACCCACCATTTGTCTTTTATGGGCCCGTAAACAGCTGTACATCTAAAACAGAGAAGTCCATCTGTGTGTGAGCCCTCTCTGGCCTCACATCACATTGTTAAAGGAGCTGCCAGAACCAACAGTGAGAGATGAAAACACCCAGACTGCTCTTAAAACTCACAAGGCCCTGCACGTAAAGAGGGTAAGATGTTTCCCCTCACATATAAAGGCCAGCGGTAACCAAGCTGATAAAATGTCTGCCATTTGTGTAAAAGACACCAAACTGGAAAGGTGAACCATTAGAGCCCCAACATTCATACATGGTCGGACATGCACAGTACGTATGTGTGCATCATTAGGTTCTTTTACCTGTAAAAGCAGCTCTAACACAGGAAATGGCCTAATGCATGTTATTCAATCTGTGCATTTCGCTGTGGTTTTCCACACAGGAGCTACACACAGACATTATTTATCCATAATGTCATTCATTCATTATTCATTCTTTATTAAGAGTTTATACTTTTACTATAATTAATGGTACATTTTCTAAAACATTATTTTACTTGGGTAAATGTTTTAGATAAAAATGTTACTTTTGCTCACATCAAATTTGACCTATTTTTGAGTTGATGGTAAAATGGTTAACACAGTGGGCCTGGGTCGATACAGGTTTGGGTACAGCAGTAGTAATAGTAATAGTAGTACTTTTACAGCACTTTTACTTAGGAACAGACTTGCAGTATTTCTCCCCCTCTGCTTTTTTGCATTTACAGATAATGGTCTTGGTTATCTGAGATCAAGATACATTATGGCAATTATACAAGACGATGGGGTTTCTAGCCCACATTTAGATTTGCATTTCATTGAGTAAAAGAAAGCCCCCAATGTAACCAATATGGTGCATCACTTGTGTTTCTGGCGGCGAGCTCTTAAGGCTGCAGAGTTAGAAACCTAAGATCTAAACCTTTCTAACATTGGACTTTTAGCCGTGCTTCACTGATCTCTGTGCTCTTACACCAGGCTTTGCCATCTCTAGTAAATAGGAATCTTTCATTTGGAGATGAAAGTGAAATAATGGGGTTGTATGCTGAATATAATTTAAATTACAGATGTATTTTTCTTGTTGCATGGCAGAAAAACTATTTAACTACTGAAAGTCTACAGTGGTCCTTTCCCAGTAGCACATTGTAACCTGGGGATTTGCTCTTCTCATTGTTTATATGTTACATTCACATCACTGACCTTCCTTGATAAAGCCTTTAGCCAGCTTAATCCTGAATTCACTAATACTTGCCTTTTTAAAAAGCTATTTTAGGCCTTTTTTGGCTTTATTAGATAGTCTTAGTATTAGATAAATCTTGGAGGAGAGAGTGAGGAAAGACATTTGGCAAAGGAGTTCGGACTCAAAAAAAAAAAAAAATTCCTTTTTTTCTGCCCCTTTACTTAATTTCAAAATAAAAAAAATCTTACATGACCTTACCCATTGCTTTTTTTGCTGCCTGTACCATCAATAATTATTCATACTACACAACGCACAAAAACTATACACAAAACTATCACATTTAATCATCTAGACCAGTTCCAAGTGCTATTGTTTAATCAGTCGAGACAAACACAGACACTTATTCACTCTCACATAATTCACTATTCATTCAAGTCACCTATTCACCTAAAACAAGCTTGTCTTTACGGTAGGAGGAAGCCGGAGAAAATCCACAGTAACACAGGGAGGACATGCAGACTCCCCAGAGTGTGTTGGACGGCCCACAACATCCTTGTTGAGAGGCAGAAGGGCTAACCACTCTGCCACCGTCCACCCCTTATCCCCACCTATAGTATCATATAAGCAATCTGATCGAGAATGTTGTTTTAATACTTTTTACTTTGGCCAAGTAAAACCCTTCAGTGTTTAGAAAAGGTTAGGTTGTGCTCAAGTGTCAAATTGCAGCGGGTTATACTGATGATCTGTGGAAACATTAAACTAAGCAGGCATTTTCAATCATGTCTTATCCACTAACTATTTGGCCCAGACAACATCAGCTTCATTAGTAACAGTAGCACAGACAGCGGACCATGTTGAGCCAAACACGTCACAGTGAAAGAGAGATTAAGTCACCAGTGGCTTCCTCCTCTTCTCGGTTTTCTCTGGACTCTCTGTGGGTGAGCCTGGGGTTATGAGCAGAAAGCGGTGAACAGGCTAATCTTTCACTTCTTTACATAGCACAAAGGCTTAGCTCAAGATAAGCTCAATCTCTCCACGGCATGCCAATATTAGAGAGACATGGCTGGCTTCAGGTGAAGACAAGTCACACAAATCAATGCTTTGGACACTTAAGGGCATGTCCAAAAAACAGAGAAGAAACAGCTGGAAAAGTTTTGAATTAAGTGTAGTTGCTCTGTGGTATTGTGGGCTAATGTAACATTTAACTCAACAGACCTTTCTCCTCCTGATGTGGGGCCACAGCAAGGTGACCCTGTGTATCCCACCAACCTAAATTTTCCACTGACATGGCATTTAACTCACCTACGAGTTACAACAGCTGTACCAGAACAGTGGATTGTAAATATTGCCATTTTATTTTAACTTCAGCCATAAACCTTGAGGATCCATTCATATGTACATCTGCAAGCCTTCACTCTTGGTTGTCATCCTGCCAAAAACAAGACATTTACCCAACTTCCCCTGATAAGAACTTATTTTGGGGCTTAAAAAGTTTGGCCAAATTCACACCTAATTCAATTTAAGTTGTGTCTTAAGTGATGTTTTGTATTTGTTGAATCTCTAAATATTCAACAACTCTTGGGTGTTGTTATCTTAGTCTTGACAAAACAGACCAAGTGGTGCCCTGTTTTTTTAAACTGAATATATATTTAAGCTAAATATTCCCTACTCATCAAATCTCCTACATCAGTGGTTCCCAACCTTTTTTTGTGTTGTGTTCCCCCTGAGCTTTTTGTCGCACTGTGAGTACCCCTCACTCATGATTCTTCATAAGCTCAGAGGTGCTGCCTTCATTAGAACAAAGACATATTGTTCTGACTTCACTGTAAATATTTATTTGTTTGTTTGTTTGTTTTTGGGGATATGGCACAAGTTTATGGCATTAAGGGCAATTTTGGGGGTATGCTGCATATTTTTGTTTGCTTGCTTCTGGTTTTAAATTAAAGCAAAAACTCCTGTGACATTTGAATATCTTACTATATATTTTATGCTAAAAATAAACTGAAAATAATAATTTACCACTTGAAACAAACTATTAAGGCCCAGTCCCTTTTCTACACCTTCCCCCTTCTCCTTAGCTCTTCCCCTTCATTTTGCCCATTCACGAGAGATGAAGGGGTGTCTCAGTTCTTTTTAGGATCGAGGGGAAAGGTGAGGGCTGTATCCCTCCAAACAGAGCTTTCCAGATGCACACTTCAAACCAAGTGGTAGGAGGAGTTTACCATGAAACATCACGTTTATCTGTAACATGGCAGCAAAAACAGATATTTTGCATTTATAACAATTTAAGAGTTACAACAGAGTTATTTCGTTCACCTTGTGCTTGTTTATATTATAATCTAGGCTACATAAAACTAGCTCATCTGATGTCCATGCGTTACACCATATATCTGTTATTTCTTTGCCTTTATTTTGCATTTATGTTGTAACTAATATATTTGTAAAATTAAAATCTTTATCAATTTCACATACAATTAGTCAATAAGACACTTGAGCTTGTTTTTTATTATAGTTTCAAAAGTTGAATATGAAAAGATCACCTTTTTTTTATGATCTGGGAAAAAAATTATGAAAGAAACTCCAAATACATCCTGCAAAGTTCTCACGTACCTCTTGGGGTCTCCGCACCCCTGGTTGGGAAACACTTTCCTACATAAACAATGGCAGCAAAAACATAACTTTCAAGTCCAGCTGATGACGTGTGCTCTCAAAATGTATTTTTAGTTGTATATTCATCATAACTAGCATGCTTTGGCGTCCTTTTATCCATCTGCCCAAACAGGTGACAGCGGTTGACGGATGGAGAGGACAAAAGCCTTTGCACACTTTAGGAATAATGGACAAATACTGGCCTTAAGAGGTAGGTGCAGTGAAGTGAGCAGTGCAGGATGTGAGAGTAACAGAGAAAATGTGAAGAGACAGCATGAAGACACAATAATAGAGGAGCTGAGAGGCAGAGGAGGGCGTAGCACCAGTGCACTTTGCATGGCTCCTCTCTGCGGGTGACTTTAATTACTTTTCAGCACTACTGCCTCTGTCCTGGTCACAAGCCGCATGCTCCCATCTTCAACCGCTGATTATTGGCCCTTTGTTGGGGCCCCTGCCCGCTGTCAGCCTGTAATTACATTTGTGCTGGAGAGCATCGCAGCACGTCACAGACATCACAATGCCATTATACAAGAGATCTCCAAATGTTTTTTGAGCTTTGACTGCAAAAGGAAGAGATAGACAAAGGTTAAAGGCAATACACAAGGAAAAGAAAGATTAATGATGCTATAGGTAGATATGAATATGGAGTTATATGTGTTCTCTGTTTGGTTATTAGAGGTTAAATGTATGTGAAGCTTTTCAAGCAAAAGTGACCCTCCTGCTATGAAAAGTATTATCATTGATACTCTCAAACAATGGAAGTGAATGTATCTGATCTTTACAGTGCTTGTATTTTACCTTATACATTTAAATGAAAAATACTTTTTCATTATGAAATGGCTAACGGTAAAAAGATAATAATGAATGTTGCAGTGCCATTACCTTGGTCACCACTGTCATTTCTCTGTGGCACTCTTCTATTACTCCTCAGACTTCACACTTTAGCCTTTTTTTGAAGCTACAGTGATATACAGTACATCAAACTACTTCTTCTATTTTAGTTAAAAAGATTTGAACAGGTCTAGGATAATTTTGGTCTCATTTACCAATGCTCTTATACACATAACTAAACAATCCCAAAGTGTGACCTACATCTTCAACTGGTTATGTTCCCTTTAGATTAGACCAGCTATCTCTGCCCCACATGCAGTAGCTTTTGTTCTGACTGTATGACGCCTGTGCTGTCCTACATTGATTACAACAGGTTTCTCCCTTTTAGAAGCAGAGCCAGATGTGAATGGTCAACACTACCACAATGTGTTGAGCCTTCACTGTCTCTGGGTCCCATACTGATGGTAAAAACTTAAAACTTATCCTGCCTCAGAAATCCAGTCTCCAGACTCTCCTATACAACAGGATCACACTTAATTCCCTCACAGTGGGTTTGTGTTAATCATTTTTGTAATCACAGATCTTCAACCACAATAAGCACTATTACCTACCAATAGAGCTTCAAATGTAAACTTCTCTCTCCATTAGGCAGAGATAGAGTACTCGAATCCCAGTAAGTGACTCAGACTGACGTGGACTTGCACCTTTCACTCAAGTCAATAACTCGACTCAAACACGACTTGACTCAGACTCAGTCTTTAGTGACTCTGACTTAGACTCTAAGATTCTAAACTCAAAAATTGGTGACTCAACGTCAGTGACTGAAGCAGGCAATGAGTCACAAACCCTCACTGGGATGGCCTAACAAGAGCTGCATGTGTTTATAGAAATGTTCCCAGGTTGGTCAGACCTCCTCCACAGAGTAAATAACACAGTTGTAACACTATACCAGCACACATCTGAGGGTCTCACCTCTCTTAACATTTACACACCACCGCTCCATACATCTGAGCTCATCCTCACTCTTAACCTGTCTGCTGCAGAATAATATTTTAGGACGTCCTTGCCTACTGCCCAAAGTTGCCAGGATAGGGAATGTCAGACATACACAGAAGCTTGTTTTACTCTGCTATGTATATTTTGCTATTAGCTGACTCAGTATCACGTCTTCAACCTCCTCATTTCAAATCACAGTGGGATATCAACACAAAGCAATGCTGGACTAAGAGGAGTTTACATTTAAAATACTGAGATTTAGTTTTTTGAGATATAGATGTTTGAAGGTCAGAAACAAATTATAGACATCTGAAAACCATAGCCATAATGAATTTATACATTTTCTTAACCTATTTAATTCTTTAAACGCTCATTGTGACTGATAAAATGATACAGATCCTAAAACATTAAACCTAGTTGTTATTACACTTGCCATGGTCTCCACACATGTAGAGCTTGAATGGACTGAATCCTTGTGGTACAAAGGTCGGTCTCCTGGCAACCATAGGATCGGCCTTGAAACACTGATGTGAGTTTTCCCAGAGCTAAAATCACCTCCAGGAAGGATTTCAAGTCACTAATATGTCACAACAGCTTTCCTTTCATTGTCACGAATCAACCTCTTTCCTTTTACATAAACACAATTATATCCACATTTTACAGCCGCTGCCCTGGGAGTCTGTGTGAAAGGCCTGTCACAGTTCGCCAACGTCTGCTTCTCCAAATGAACTTCACTTGACAACATGGAGAGATTTTAGTGGAACTGCTCCTTAAAGGCAAGCTACCAGTGCTACCAATTACCTCAGCAGAGCAAGCCTCCCGTCTAACCGCACTGACAGATGACTTTGACCAGCGTTAGGACCTTCACTTGACACCTGTAGTTGAGCGGAGGTGTGTGCGGATGGTTCTTAATTTAAATAGTACAGACTACAAGCCCGAGGCGAAACAAGGATAGTTGAGTTTGTTTGACGCGTTTTCTGCAGTTCTGCAAAAGACAAGCATGTAAACACAGTGACATTTCCACAAACAATTCAGTTTATAACCTGTATTTTTGGGGCACTAACAGTGGTGGATTATAGTAACTGGATACTTAATTTATTTACATTATTTATTTAAAGGTACTATAATCAGTTTATATTTTTTATATTTCATAAAAATTACCCACATGTATCCCAAGATATGAGGTAAACATGTTTAGATCAAATATTAGTTTTACCCATAACAAGCTAATTTAACAACAACAACAACAACAACAACAACAACAACAATAATAATAATAATAATAATAATAATAATAATAATAATACAATTTATTCACAATAAAATAAATTGAGCATAATGCCCTATTTATTTAGGTTTCCATTTTTTGTTTTGTTTTTAAAACCCTGCATTGCCAATCGTCCAATCAGAAAAGTGGAAAGACCAGCAATCCACAAAAAAATTTAGACTGTAGTACCATTTTTAAACAATTACAAGTGCATATGCTGCTTCCCATACCTTTAAGTACATTTTTACTTTGACTTAAGAAATGTCTTACTATTTCTAAATGAGTAAAAGTATTGTTCACCTAGCCTACAAAGCAGGTAGTAATAATTACAGTAGTATAAGTTGTAGTAGGAGGAGAGGTAGCGGTAGTAGTGATACTAGAAGTAGCAGTAGTCATATTAGTACTAGTAGTAGATTGTACCTAAGAAACTTTATACTCATAGGCTTGTTTTACCTTTACTTTAAAAAAAATGTTGAGTACTTTTACTACTAGCAAAATATTTTAGTACTTTTATTTGATTTGGAGTACTTCTTCCACCTTTGGGCGCCAGATAGCTTGGTATACTCACAGTATTCTAGACCATGAACCCTCAACACAGTTTCCTGCAACACCCATACCCAAAATATTTGCTCACATAGTCGCACTTATCATACCAAAACATTACAGACTGCTGAGATAAAATATGAGTTATGTGGGGAAAAAAACAGCCTTGAAAAAAAACAATAGTTGGACATTTCCTCTCATTGAGTTAGCCCCTGGTGTTTTGTGATTAAGTCAATACGACTTGTCTAATGCTCCTCCGCGTGATGTAAAATTATTAAACTCTTAACTTTTACTCCTCTCTGTTGGAAAAATGACTATTGTTTTAATATCACAATTAGCAACATATGAACTCAAATCAGCCAAACTCACCAGTAAAGGTAATTGGAGTTTCTTTTAATTGTACCGCTGCATGACTCTGTAATATTGCATGCTGCTAAAACATCCATGTTCAATCAGTGTAAGGCCTGATGCTTTGTTTTCCACAGTGCAGTTATTATTGTAATCAAGTTTCTCAAAGCGGTGGAATTTGCTTGGCTTTGGCGCACGCAGTAGGGAGAGAGTGATGAAGAAGCACCTCGTGGGTTTGAGCTTATTATTGTGGCCTGTACTCAAACTGTGAATACAAATACACAGTGGGTAATGCAGCTCGACCTCTGCGAAATACCACAGTGAATTAAGGCTGATTGGTTGAGTTACATAAGAGCTTTGTTATCAATGTGTGTAAGTGTGATGGAGGTACTGATACTTTTGCAATATATTTCTTGCATACAGGATTAAAGTTTGACAAAGGTATATGTGAAAGTGTGCATTTTAACCCAAGGGTACGGCAGAATCTAGTGGCAAAATAATATAGTGAACTTACACCTATCTACAGCTACATATTAGGTATAACATTACAAACACCAACAACAGACGGGTGGTCATATTGTTATGGCTGCTCGGTGTATAAGGTGGAAGTGTGCCTTTTACCGCAAGAACTCTGCAGAATCCAGAGGGCACAATAATAGAGTGAACTTAATAAAATGAAATACCAGCGGGGTAGTTTTTACCTGTTACTGCAGAGGGTGATTTATGTGATTTCACTTCATGGATTTAGATTATGAGAGCTTGCCCCACATGGATGGCTTGTTCATGTGATTAATGATATATGAATAGTTATGTCAATTGTTGGATTTTTCATGCTTTTATCTGATTCTGTCTGACTCTGAATGTATATAATTTCTTTCAATGCTATTATTTCAGCTTTGACCTGCTGCTATTTTCTCCATGAGGAGCCAGACTGATTTTGTGTGCCATGGCAGCCCTGGGTGAGTGTGTTTCAAGGTTAGGATCTAAAGGGCTGTGTCTGTAGCTCCAGAGGCATCAACCTCCAACAGTGTCTTTGTCGTGTCTGCAACAGTTTGGTGTGAAATAATGAGCTTCACCCCTTTCTAATTTCACCCACTGATGTTTAACAAGGGTACAGAAAAAAGTGGGAAATTAAAACTCTGGTATAGAATCGCCTAATTAGAGGAAGAGTAAAGGTCATAGTTCACTAACACACGGAGACGGTATACCAGCTGTTAGGTCTACCTGCCACACAGCATCTGTAGCTCTCTTTTTGAGTAGCAGTCTGTATAGGTGCTCATTTGGCCTATTTTGCTTCCCAGACTCAGACAGTGATAGAGGAAAGAGAGCCGCAGGTTTTTAGCACAAAGGTGAAACTCACCTGTATAATGTGGATATGACATGTAACACGCCGGCTGACCTCACTACAGCCAACACTGAGCAGAGCTGTACAGCTCTCCAGAGGAGTCAATTGTGCCTTTAGAAAGAAGTGCTGGTGACAGCGCCTCCACCTCCCAAAGCATCATTAGCACAGGAAGCTCGGCACACTGACAATCTGTGTGAGCAAATGGCCTCTGTGAACAGACAGGTGAGGCAGAGCCTGGCGCGCCTCACACACCAGATTGACTCTCTGCTGAAGCTGATTAAGTCACTAGGGGCATCTGAGTCCCAGCAGATTAGGCCCAAACCCAAATACAGCTTTCTTCACACTGCGAGTGTGTGTCTTTGATTACCTTACCTTCTCAGGCCTAGACCTTAGCTCCTGGTGAGAAATAAGCCACAGATTGATCGATAGCTCTATTTCAGACAGATGACAGTGACGTGCTCTTGGAGCAACACCTTGGTCCCAGATCTCAGACAGATGGCATGTGCCATTTAGAGCTAGTCGTCAGCTGTCCACAACTACTGCAAACTACTGTCTATTGCACTCTGGCCAGTCTAAAATGATACCACCAATATGCTCTCTATGAGGACAACCCACAGTATGTGCCATTATGTGGTATTAACATCATGTCTTTTTACAGTCCAATAAAGAGAAAAGGGAAAAGAGTGCTGTAGATTTTGGTAAAGAATCAGATGCACTGCAAGAATATCCTTATGAGATGTTTCTCTTTAAACATGAGGGTTATGAACTGAAGTGTTGTTTGCTGTATGTTTAAAGCCTTGTCAGATAATAATACACTACTACTATTTGATTGTACTTCATATCAATCTGATGCTGTTGATATGAGAACAAAGTCGAAGCATACCAGTAAAAATGAACTTTGAAAATACCAGCAGAAGCAGATGGCAGTCATTACAAATCCCTACATGCATTCATAACTAATCTGAGAAGTGCTAATGCACCACACTACAATTTTGTGTTTTTTTAAGAACACAGGCACTTTGAAAAGTAATTACTCTGGCAGCCTCATGAAAGTTGCTGGTAATTTGGTTGTTTGGGAGAGAAATTGTAGCTGGACCAGAAGAAGAGACAGAATGCAAATCGATTTGAAGCACCTCCCTCATGCTTGTTAGTCTTTGTTGTAAACTTTCTTTGGTTGAAAAGTAAGAAAAGGGTGACGAGTTTAGTCTGGCCAGAGGGGACTGAGCTGCACAGTGTGTACAGGGAGGACACATAATGAGGATGTAAATGCATGCGGGCAGCTAGAGCATGGTTCTGCTCTGGTAGGGCTCCAAAATCACAAACTGATGATACATTCCTATTGGTTATGTATACAGCTTATTATATAATGTGCACAGAGACAATGCATGCCTTAGCATCACAGCTGACATTTAGGAATATAATAAAATGACCTTAACACTTTGTCCCTATGGCTTTGGTTGCTTCAACAATGTTAGCTTAAAGTATTGTGAGTGAAGCTGATTCAGATTGCACACAAAGTTACACTGCACAGCTTGGATGAATTGTATATAATTCTGATGTTTAAAATCCATTTAGTTTTTAACCTTTGGTGGCAATGTCAAGACATTTTTAAGCTGAACCATACACCTTTTTACTGGATCTTAGGAAAACTGTGTAATCACCCAATAGTAAATTATAATGGGATTAATCTGTGAGAAAATAAGACTTTAAGACGTCAGCAGAGCCAAAAAAAAGGCAAAGTGAAACGTGAAAAAATATTGCCAATACAAGACGTGATGTTCAATGTGGCCAAGGTAATAGCTTGTCCACATTGGTTTTAAACTAAACTCAGCTCAAGAATTTTAAAAAGTAAGTTTTAGATTTGTTGTTTTTGTTTTGTTTTGTTTTGTTTTGTTTTGTTTTGTTTTGTTTTGTTTTGTTTTGTTTTGTTTTGTTTTGTTTTGTTTTGTTTTGTTTTGTTTTGTTTTGTTTTGTTTTTAAGGAGGACGGGTAGCTAAGCTTTTGTTGTGGATGTTGGAAATGCTAGGTCACCAATTTTTGTATAACACCAGGTGGGACGGCAAGATGATTTAATGGGCCACGGGGCAATGAAACCACAAAGCAGTTACTACCCCTGTACTTTGACATGTGAACAACAGGCTTGGCTTTAATAGGTACTCAATAAAGAAATGCATTTAAAATCATCCTGACTGAGTGATGTCAACTAAAGTCAACACTGACTATGACTGTATTGAAAGGGGAAAGTATGATGTCCTTGTAATAAAAATTGATAGAGAAACCCAGTGGCATTTATTTAAAGAACCTTTTTAGTTTCTAATTAAATTAATTTGTTTTCTAATTTTAAACATATAAACAAGTGAAAATTGGAAACTGTGGGCTGCTGTGTCCTTTGACTCACCATCACTCTGCCCTTGCGTCCTCTAATTTAGCGGCTTAATGGTGCGTTAACAGTGGTAGGTTACAATATGTAAATGTGGCTTTTATATTTCAAAGTGACTCACTGCTTCCCACACCGTGAACAAGTTCTAAACTGTAAACCCCAGAGGAGGCAAACCACTGCTAAACATTTTAGCCCAATCACAACACGGCTCCAGTAATGAACAACTCAATTAATGTGATCTTGGCTGCAGATAGCAAGGAAAATGCTCAGTGAAAACCACGAAGAGGTGCCAAAAAAGGGATGCTAGGGGGAAGAGCGACAACAACAACAGCAAAGATAAAGCAAGCCAGGGCGGACAATGAAGCCACCTGCCTCTTGTGCATCTCAAGCCATTCAGCTGTGCCACAAACAGCAAATAGGGACCACAGCTTCAGGCAACAGTCTGCACAAAACACACAGCCAAAAAAAAAAAAAAAAAAAAGTTGTTTTTCTCCAATGGTCTGGCATGTAGGTAAAACATTAGCTTATGACTGTAAGAATTTGACTGAAGACATCATATTTCACTACATCTCCACTGCTGGGAGTCACATGACATCCTTATTGTACCCGTCCTTGAGGCATCGTGGAGTTTCCAGGCATCACCATTATGAGAGGTTGTTACTCACACAACACATGGCAAGTGTAATCAGCCAGCCTTTCCCGTTATTAAGAACTGGTCTTCCCAAACAGGAAACATTTATGGATACACCTATTCTTCCTAGTAAATTCCTGGAAAGTTTCAAATTAAGCATTGCACTTCAAAGCTTAGCATTGCAAGAAAGAAGTACAGGTCAAATTATTTAGAAATACTACATTGTTGGACTAAATATTTTATCAGTAAGCCAGGCGTAAATATAGAGTTGAAAGGTTTATTGTGTCAAAGACGGTCACACTATCAATGAATATATTTGGAGCCACACAAAGTCCTACCAATAAATATGACAAAGTTACATTTTGGATATCTGTAATTTCTTCACTGGTATTAAAACTAACAAGAAGCACTTAAAGACCACAGACCTCCATCAAGGCATTGACACTCGAACCAGGGATCTTCTAGTTCAGGGTTAAATGCTATATTTAGTGTGCCACAAAGCCCTTCTATCTAACAATGGTAAACAATCCATTAAGAAATATACTGGATCCAGACAGTGATCCAGATGCACATTAACTAATCATTTGTTTCTTCACTGCCCTCTTATGGCTAAGGTTAACATCTGACCTTTTCTGAAAATGTCATCAAAATGCGACTGTATTTTACCTTACCAACAGGCTAATAACACAAAAAACACCAGCAAAAACGTTGGCAGAGGTAATAGGTGGAGTTATTTAATGGCCCCTCAAATATTACAAATCTACTTTTCAGACAACAACACACGACTATGAACATATGTTATTCCTAGCCTTGCGTACAAAGGCTAGGAATAACAGATAACAGATGAGCTACTTTTATTCTAATTGGTGATGGCTAACATGGAAAATGACAGTTAATGGTTTATTACATAAGAACCAAGCTGTCTCTTTTACGCCATCATGCACAAACCAACATGAGTACTACATATTTGCAGATAGTAAACTGATGGTAGCATTAACAAAGTATAACGTATATTATTCAGTCACAATAACACAAAACACTACACCGCTTGGATTTCATATGCACAGGTAAATGCACTGCCTGATGAAACAAAAAAGTCACCACCTGGATTTAACTAGGTAAATAGGTAGAGCATCCCTGCAGTAGGTCAGGTCTGGGTTCAGCAATGCTATGGGGCCAAAGAATGAGGTCAGCTGACTACCTGCATATACCGAATGACCAGGTTCTTCCATCAATGGATTTTTTCTTCCCTGATGGCACTGGGTTATTCCAAGATGACAATGCCAGGATTCATTGAGCTCAAAATGTGAAAGTGTGTTTCAGAGAGCATGAGACATTACTTTCACACATGGAGTGCCCACCACAGAGTCCAGATCTTAACCCCACTGAGAATCTTTGGGATGTGCTGGAGAAAGCTTTGCACAGTTGTCACACTCTCCCATCATCAATACAAGATCTTGGTGAAAAATGAATGCAACACTGGAAGGAAATAAATCTTTTGACGTTGTGGAAGCTTATTGAAACAATGCCGCAGCGAATGTGTGCTGTAATCAAAGCTAAAGGCGATCCAACAAAATATTAGAGTGTGTGACCTATTTTTTGTAGCGACATTTTTTTTTTTTGGTCAGGCCATGTAGTATTGGCTTTTTACTGTACCTGTCACATCCTATCAAAGGAAATGACACATTTAATAGTTGCTGATGGCCAAAATAGTATGCATGATAATACTATGCATATAAAAATAACACACAAGTATTATTATGTCAACAGCTAGCCAGATGTATACAGAATGAATTATTTAGACCCTACTTCCAGTTTCACTCAGTTTGCTGCAGAAATGTTACAGGAAAGATTGCTCATACTTTTAAAAGAGCTGTGAAAAAGCGCAATATAGAAAAACATCAGTGGAGAGGCTGTCTGTCTGAGAGGGTTTTTCAAATGGGATTTTTAACTGTGTGCTTCAGACTGGCCTTGTGTGTCAAGAGAGGGAGGAAAAACAAGAACCTTTTAAACTAAATGTTTGACAAAAAGATACAAAGATAACACATAAAACCTGAGGAACTCATCCACACAATTGTGCTCATCCCACTTAAAGGGGATATAATACTAATTAATAATTTAATACTATATTAAATTATCTTGGTCACCTCTACGTGGAACAGCATTGCAAGTTTAAAACCATTATGAACTAAAAAAAATACTTTACTACTGCCATAAAGAACAAGGTGAAGAGACCAGCAAAGGGCAATTCTGTTACAGTCTTTTGAACAGAAACAGAGAAAAAGCTGCTTATTTCCTTAAACTTTTAAAAAGATGCCATTTTACTAAAAAATGAAAAATAATTGTAAGGAATCTGCGGAAACAGAGCTGTACACTGTTTTTCAGATAAACGAATGAGAGGAGACTGGATCTAGAGGGCTTGTTGGGGGTCAGTGCTTCCTGGAGTGGGCAGGGATTCGTGGGAAAAGCAGGGGTTCAAGGTACTGAGCATTATGAGGCCTCAGAACAGCCGTGCCAGAGCCTATAGAGCAGGCATAAATCAAACAAACACAACTCCAGGTATGTTTTTGATGAGGTAACTACATAACAAGGTAAAAAGGTAAGAAAAGTCAATTTTGCATAATACAGTATAAAATTATCTATTGTACTATATAAACAGGAATGTACACGACCTCAAAGAGAGATGTGCCAGTTCTGATTTTATTTTAACTCAATAAAACACACTGGATTTGACTGCATAGGCTAAAGGCTATCTTTTAGCTGCAGTCATCCACATTAAAACTTATTATAACCAATAGGCTACAGGTATGGACAACTAAGCTGAGTCACATTGACTTACAATGGCTCAAAGTCTCCATTAGATACAAAAATGTTAGTGAAAAAGGTGAACTTAAAAATAAGTAGACATTATAAATGTATAACAAATAGACTTAACAGTTTTGAAATGCAGGATATCTATATCAGGACACTATCTCCTTACCATTTCAAGATGGGGCCTTGTGTCTTGGCGGTTTCTACTCTTCAGGTGTTATTAGTTATATTCTACTTTTTGGGGCCAACGAAAAGGTTATGAAAACTATTTTGTCTACTACTTTGTCTACTACTTTGTCTAAAATCTACGAGTGGATTTTACACAGAGAATTGTAACAAGTGAAGTAGCATTTCTATAACAAGGCTCTTTGCCACTATGGGCATTTGTTTCATTGTTATAAAGTATTTCGTCAAGCCAAGGCAGGGAAAATTGTTAGAGTAAAAGATGCTGCAATGAAAACACTTAACAGTACTGACTCTAAATTTATGTTCACAAACAAATGTAACATATCGCTATATTAAGCAAGTTACCACCTGCTATTTGTTTGTGCTTCTGTTTGAATGCAGGCAGATGGTCCGAGTTGCATCTATATTATGAAAGAGTAATTGAGGGCTTGTGTAAAAGGTTTGTCATCCAAATGGTCCTTCTGCTAAATCATCTGTTTCATTTGTCTTTTTCTGAGTCTAATCTAGGAAGTAGCAAGTTCTTATTTCAATATCAGCAAACCCTGAGCAGACAAACACCTTCGTCTTATGCAATATTTAAAAAAAAATCTATTTGCATTTGCATTTATGAGTTACATACTTTGAATTGAGAATAGAACCCATGGTTTACTAAGGCTACACTTGACACAAACATACTGTAGCTGTAGCTAAAGTTGCCCATCTTTCCCACTGGAAGCAGAAATCCTTGTTGCATTCAGTGAGTAGCTCTGACACAGTGCTGTCTGTGTGAACAGGGGACAGAGGGAAGCCACACAAGGATCAAGAAACAAGACACCAGACGAACTGAGAGGCACTTGAGCTTAAAGATCAGGGACAGTGTGGGACCTTTAGCGTAAGGCTTGGTATAAGAATGGCTACAAGAGAGATGACTAGCAGAATTGTTTAATTTGAACCCATTTTACTGAGGCCACTGTTAAGGCCAGAGGCTTCCCTGAAAAAAGCAGTCACATTTTTATGTTGTCATGAGTTTGTTTGGGGAAAGACCTGAACATTTTAAGAGGTTTTGGCTCCTGGCACTTTTAACCCAGTCAAGTATGAAATGATGGTGAGGTATAAAAACAACTTTGAGAGCAGTGACTAATTAACTGAAGTATTTAATTATATTTCTCTGTGAATCCATATTACTAAGGCCATTTCACTTCAGATGATGTGGAGACTTTAAGGCAATACCATTACAATTATATGAAAACAATAACAAATGTTCACTTAATTAGGACAACGTGAGTTAGCCACAGGTTAAAGAAGCTGGTAGTGAAGGCTGCTGTTGGCTCATGGTCAGTGTGTGTCCACAGCAGGCTCGCTCTGAACCTCCTCCACGCTGCTAAAGTGCCCTGCAAGCTCCTGTAACACTGCTGTCCTGCCCAGGTGGTCGTTTCTGCGCTTCTCCATAACCATGTCCTCCAGACTCTGAAACTCCAGGACATGCGAGTGTTTGTCCGATTTGAAGATTTTTAACCTATAGGGCTGTTTGCCTATACGTATCTCTCCTCCCATTTTAAACTCCCTCTTTCCAAACCTGCACCACGCGGCAAAACACTCGGAATTCCTCCAGCTCAGCTCTCTGTCCTTCAAGCCCACCTGCTCCATGGCGTTTTGGACCACCATATCCGCCCCGAGAGACTTAAATCTATAAAAGTCGTTCACAATCCTGCATCGTCTCCCTTGACTTGCATCAGTCAGAAAGCTGTTTTTGACTTCGGCTCTGTGCAAGTGCACCACCTGGAAGTCCCCCACGTACACAGCCCAGTGCGGATACTGCCCCGTGGCCACAAACTCCACCAAGTCCCCCGCTTTGCACTTATTCAGCAGGTTCTCCGGGGAGTACACGTCCAGGCTGGAGCTCTTGGCGCTCTTCTCGTAGATGCACTCGCCTCGGTTGTACACGGCGCACTCCACCTCGTCCCCCGGGTTGAACTGCTTCTCTTCCTGGTTCGGGTCTCTCTCGGAGCCGTCCACCGCGCTGCCTTCCTCCAGCTCGTCGTCATCGTTAGAAAATATGTAGGAAACACCTATCCGCGGTCCGTCCTCCGTGTCCACGCCGTTTGGGTCCACCGTAGGAACTTCAGCGTAACTTAAATGAGACAACTTGTCAACCTGGTTCCCCATATCGCCGCCTCCTCCTCCTCCTCCTCCAGCGCTCGGCTCTCTCCACCTGCAGCAGCCCCGCCGTGTGAGCGCGTAATACGAGCCAAAAAAAAAAAAAAAAAAAACGAGCGGCTACTCACCAGACATCACCGCCACCTGCTAGACGAATACAAGTACAGTCAAACTTCATTTTCTCTGCCGCGGCGCATTGGTTTGGGCAGAATTACGCACCGAATGCCTCAACATCAACAAGTGGAGTTGAGATGAGTAGAGATATCCCGCCGCGGCTCACCTGCTACTGTTTATGTTCTTAGTTCCGTACACAAACAAGAGTGCAGTGAAGAAACATAGTCCCATCTAGATATATCTGTTTTAAAGCAGATTGTTAGCGTAGTCTGTAAGGTACCAGGCGTGAGACGTGTCCGGCGGTGACCGTGACTAAACTGGAGACTGCTCTCTCCACGGCTGAAGCTCAGCATCGCCTCAGCTCCTACTTTTAAAGCGGAAGTGTACGCAAAATTCACCGCCCTACCTTCAAAACACACCTTCTCTGATGTTGTCTAAACTGCCCAATCATATGCCGCGTCAATTTTCCAAAAAGTAGTCCAGTTACCAAAGCCATAAAAATATAGCCTATTATGTCGATTAGGTTGAATTCTTCATAATAAAAACTGCCAAAAACATTGTAAAAGTAATAAAAAGGAGCAATAGACTGCAACAATAAAGGGTCAGAACTAAAATAGCAAAAAAGACGAGTAAAAATGTAATACATATTAAATTCTATAGAAATAGGTTGGCATAGAGTAGGCTAAATGTGCAGTAATAACAACATGTGGGTTTGTTTGTCTGTTAGCAAGCCAACTCAAAAAGTTATGGTAGGATTTTGACCAAACTCCCAGGAATGGTCAATGGCACAAGAAAAAAAAAGTTTTGGGTGTGAAATTGGAACACCTCCTGAATCCAGAAAAAAGTACTGTGTACCATTTGGGATACCCAGCTGCCAAGATACTAACTGGAAAGTACTGGATTCTTTAACAGTGACACATAGGGAGGATTGTGCAGGTCAGTGGAAAAGAGGATTTATCCTTGAACTGAAAGATCTGCAGTTTGAGTCGAGGTCTGTGCATTTTTACTATTGCAAGATAAAATACAAAAAATACTACCATTATAACTAAGATATTACAGAGACTCAAAGTGTGATATCCACCACTCAGCCAATTTACCTCAGTTAATTATCTGTTTGAGGTCTCGTTAGCATTTTACTAAGTGTGGACAGTAAGTGGCCAGTGTGTGGTATTATATTGTTTTTATCACCTGTCCGTCCTTGAGTGAACCAGGGCAGCATTGTCATTTGCACCACTCGGTCTCCTACTGGGGCTATAATGTCTCCATTACACTGCCAGTGGCTTGTGGCCTGCCTAGACTAGTTTTCTGTTATGGGCTATTTTCTCACCACTGTCTCCCATAGGGAAGGAGAATGTGCTCAGTGCGCACCCAAAATGGCAGCCTCAAAGTGAGAGCATCTGTCCTGCAAGTGTCAGGGAGAGACTGGAGGTGATGCTGATGTTAGAGCAGGCAACACAACTACGTTCATTTAGAAAATACAGACTTCCCCAGTTCCATCAGGATTTGCTTGTACAATTCTGGCCATATCTTGCAGTGGTAAAAATCCTTAAAAAATTTTCTTTATTCAGACAGTGATCCAGAGGCATTCTGACTGCAGCTGCAGTTTTGGAGATACTCTGACCCAACGCACTCAAATTATTATCCTTGCTCATTTTTCCTGCTTCTACACCTGTCTGTGGTCATAATGTTTGGCCCGATGATGCCTGTATATTGCTAACAGACCAGCAAAAAAGGTTAAATAGACTGTCACAAACCACTGTGTGAATTTACTGACACTATCCTAGTGAGTTCTTCTAAATGATAAAAACAAAGTGCTCATTCAACATTACACAACCCTCCACTTGACCTTTCAGTTGTACAGCAGCCAGAGAGCAAAGATTACAAACTTTCAGTTAAACCATGCAGCTGATATGACCAGTTCCAACAAAAATATCTTTGAAAGGGTTTTATAATCTAACAGAGGTTTGAGTGGTTGCAGCAGAGGCCCTTAAGCCACTCTTTTTATACCGTTATTAGGTTAATTAACGAATTGGGCCATGCCTGATCTCAGAGCCTGATTGCTGCCTTGTGTAATCCATACTGAATGCTTTCCTTGTTTAGTAAAATTCAATGTAGGTCACATAAGATTTAAATCTGATTTTATTGTGCATATTTCCAGGTCAAACATGAACTTTTATTAAAATGGCCTGAGCAAGTTTTTTTAATTAGCTGGATCAATCTACTATTGTGGGACAGAAGTACAGGCAGGAGATAAAGGTCACCTACCTGTGTCAGAGCCGCTCTTGAGTCT
This sequence comes from Bostrychus sinensis, assembly GCA_020698575.1. Taxonomy (NCBI): domain Eukaryota; kingdom Metazoa; phylum Chordata; class Actinopteri; order Gobiiformes; family Eleotridae; genus Bostrychus; species Bostrychus sinensis. The sequence continues at coordinate 17,609,469 of CM036255.1, forward strand.
TGTTCATCTTGGACATGACAGCTAGCAGCAGGTACAGTAATAGCAGTATAGAACAGAGGCCTGATGCAATAGTGTAGAAAATAATATACAGTACTCTAAATTGGATCTGCTATCATCAAATATAACTAAAGATATGACATGTTCAAATATAAGAGTATGTTTTTGTCTTTAAGGAAATGTTGAGACAACATAAACACTGCATGAAGAAAATGGTTTGTGGTGTGACTTTTTATCTACAGGTGCATCTTTAACAATTATAAAATGGTAAAGTGAAAAAAAAGAAAAAAACAATATATTTCAGTAGTTCCAATCAAGGGAAACACATTTTATATATACAGTATCATTTAGATATTACATACACTACAGAGTGAAATATTTTAAGCATTTATTCATTTGAACTGTGATGATGTACAGTTAACGTACAGTTAATGGAAACCAACATTCAGGATCTCCTAAGATTATGATGCAACATATTACACAATTATGACAGTTAAAAAAAATGCTTGATATACTGTTTCACTTCGCCTTGAATTGAACTACTTAAAAATAATTTCACTTTCCACAATATTAACATTTTTTTAAACCAATTCTTGACATAATTCTTATTTATCAATTAGTTTTGAGTGTTACTGACGCAGCATTAGACTATAAGTGGCACTGATAGATTAAACAAGTGGTGTACTATCAACATCCACATAAGGAAAACTGGCTTGTTGTAAACTTTACAAACAACATGAACCAGAGATGTCACTAAAGAGTTCATATTGACCTTCACCTCACCTGGGTCAATGTTTTGTTTTCATTTGCCTGGAGCCCTAAAGCTAGTCTGACTGTAGCCCAAAATCCAAAGAATTAAATGAGGCCACATATTACATCTTCACCGAGTACAGAGCTTCACATCAGTCCAGAGTAAAGGTGTTCGGAAAGTAATAAGTGTGACACACATCCTATTTAAGAGAGTTTCTTTTCCTCAGGTGGCATGACCCAGTTTATGCCCCTGGTGCCCCCTGGTGACACTGTAATGTGCACTGCTGGGAAATCACTCAGGCTGGGACACAGAGACAATTAGGCAGGGCTGTCCCGTCTGATGGGCACAGCCAGACATATACGCATACCTTAAACAACAAAAAATAAATGTTTTTAGCTTTAATTTTTGGCATCAATTTCGGTGACCCAATTGTGATTCTGTGTGCATTTAAATACATGGAGAGAGGCAGTATTTGAAGCAGATGGACAGTGCATCCGGACCGCTGCGTCTTGCACACCATCTGCTCCACCTGGCTTCCAAAACAACCACATTTCATCTTTGAGATAATAATACAAAAAAGTTCATTTCAGTGAAGGAAAGGATTTGTTTTTATTACATATTTATTTATATTTTCATATACTTTTTACATATTTATCTGTAATACCATGTATGGAGCAAAAGGGAACATAGATGGTAGGAATGTCACTTTCTTCTTTTTTTAAACCACTGAACTACATCAGTAATAACCCAGTCAATGATATTCACAGTCCCAACAAGCTACAACAAAGATTTCCTAAAGTATATGTTGACATATAAAACTAGCCTATTTAAACACTGTGATGACTGGATATTGAGGGATGGCTGAGTACTAGAACTACAGTAGATACCAGACAAACGGGACCAGGGGGTCTTAGTGTGAGCAGTATGTCTAACACACTTAAGAGTGAGTTGCACACTACACGCATACACAACATACACACCACAGTGTCTACAGGCGTCATGCTTCAACAACTCTCTGTAGTCTTTTTCTAGTTCAGGATCACGTTATGCAAAATAATAAAGTGACCAAAATGCAGAAGGTAGATTCAACAAAATGGGTTTTGGGGTTTTTCTCTACTGAGCACAATAAAATAGACTTTGTTCTTTTGAGTCACACTGAAATAAAAAATCTGGACAGACTTCAGACACATTTTGGGGCACCACTTCTCTCAGATGCTGGGCAACACATTAGCATTTCTATCCCATGGGGTGGTCACAGCCGATACACCAAAGTCTTCCATTTCTGTCCAGACCACAAACCCATTTTTCAAAACCCAGTGTAAACAGAGTTCTTTGAGCATGTGGCAAACTGGCCAAGAGTCAGCTAAACCGCAGTGCATCCACCAGCAACAGGCCTGGGTGAGACACACTGCATGTGTTTCTGTTGTGCACCAAGATACACTTCATTGAACTGATTTTGCCCCTGGATTGTAAACCAGTTTAGCTTATGATATATAGAGAGATCAAAAGACCATAAATTAAATTTGATAAACCTGTAGTCTACAATCAGTAAACATTTTTAAAAAGGCAAGAAGGTCTAAAGCAAAAGGAAATCAAGTTCAGAGATTTGGCTGATAATTATAAGGCTGTGAAATAAAAAGAACAACAACAAAATGTGTAAAAGTATAATAAAGGAAACTGGTCTTTGGTGTCCAAATGTACTGTATATTGTGAAAAGCGTAAATAACATGAATTAAAATTATTTTTAAACCAAGTCCTTCTTGTGGCCTTTGTGGGTTTTTACATTATGTGCAGACTTCATGGATTGCAACTACTAAAAATTTAAAACATACTTCATCCACACAGGTATGGAGAAACCCTGCACAGTGCAAATCAAAGATGCCCAAATAACAGTTACAGGTAAAAGTAAAGTATTCTTATGGAACAATTGTGCAACGGTATCATGCATCAGATCACTTGACATGAAACACAGCGAGGCAGCGGCTTCAGGATTTAGCCCCAAGTCGACCAGGTCCAAAGACGTGGTCCTAAAATGCATATGTCAAATGTTTCCTGAAGAGGTCAGTTTAATACTGCGTTTTTAATTTTTTTGGGTCATTTTTATAACACCTATACAATATTAAAGACAATATGCTCTGCTCTCAAGGGTCACAAAACATCCACTGATTGAAGGGCGGGGGCGGTAGAGTCAGCAGAGAACAGCGCTTGTGGATCCAGTTACTGTACAGATGCATTAGCTGCATCACTGGTATATACTGTGAGATAGCACCACTCCAACAGGTAACACTGCCTTGCTATGAACAGGACGAGTCACAAGGAAGAGCCATGGGTGGTACCAGTGTATTTCTCATATAGTCAGTAAAAGACAAAGTGCAGACGGGCTAATGTCCCCATGTACTACTGAAGGTTTTGGGGAGGGGGTGATCCTTGTGACAGATGAAGACGCAGAGTTTTACCTCAATTAGGAATTTTCTCAGACGCAACACTATAAGACAGTAGTTTTTTTACATTGGTAGGTGATTTCCTTATGAATGAAGTTTATGTGAGTTCCTTCTGCAGAGCTGAGATGTCCAGAGGAGGAGGGGCCCGCCCACTCCACTCCCTCAGCTGTCCGTCCTTGAAGAGCAGATTAAGGGCGGGCAGTGGGACACCAGCCTCTGCCGGGGGCTGGCTCAGAGGGTTTGACACGCCACTGTCCTGGTCAGTGCCCTGGCCGCTATCCTGCCAACACAGGGCAAAGGGCAAAGGTCAGAGCCTGTCAGGCATACAGGACAATATACACTATGTGGGACAAGGAGAAATTTCATCAGAGAAAAAAATGACAAATGGCAGCTTGAGCTTGTGTGTTTGTCACACTATTAAATATATATATTTTTTAAATGTTTCGCTATAAAGTTAGCCAAAAAGCTTCATTCAATTATCTTCGACCCTTTAGGGAACACGGGTACTGGAGCCTATCCCAGTAACTATGGGCCTTAGATGGGTTACATCATGGACAGCGGGCAGTTAATCGCAGGGCTGAGAGAGAGAGACACGCAGAACAATTCACTTTCACTTATTATTATTATGTTATTACTTGTAAATAAGTTTTGTTCATTCACTTTCTTCCGCTTATCCCTGTTAGGGGTCACAGGTGGCTGGAGCCTATTCCAGCAGCTAGAGACCAGAGGTTTGGTATACCTGTACAATAGCTGATTTAAAATTATTTCAATCACTATTTTCAGATAGGTTTTCTTATTTTCATTTTATAGACACAGTAAATTATATAATATAGCAACAGTAGAAATAATTTCTCTTTGCTATACTAAAATATTGTAATGGTAATATGGAGTTGTTTGACATAGTAACATTACTTAATGATCCTAATCATGACATATATCTTTTTTTATTTGTATGATATGTTTTACCTGGAATGACTGAACAAAGCTGAGCACCTTCAGCGAAAGCTTTCGGCTCGAGTGCAGCAGCTCTTGGAGGCTAAAAAATATTAAGAAAGAGTTTTACTAAACCATTTATAATGTCTCTATTTGAAAAGTAAGTTTTTCCTCCTCAGGATGTTTCTGAGTTTGTTGTTTTGGCTTTACCTCTCATTGCTGAAGAGTTTGTGTGAGGCTATCTTTCGACACACTTTGCGGTTGAGCTCTGAGCTAAAGAGTGGCATGCCAAAGCACAGTTCAAGAGGGACCCACTCATCCTCAGATGAGAGAGCTGAAACAAAGGATGAGAGTGACTGAACATAAATTATATGATTGAGGACACAGAATCTTTAAACAGAGCAGGTAACATTTATGGCAAAGACAAAAACACTAAGGATTTTCGTAACCTTCAAACGCACTGCTTGCTTCAAAACTATTTAAATAATATTTATGCCTACTGTCTGTCTTAGCTTTGCCCTCTCCGTTGTTCTCCTCTGTGACCAGCTCGAAAGACTCAGTGCTGCCATTAGTGTCTAAACCTCCACCAAGATGAGTGTCTCCTGAAAGAAAAGCAAATCATATCAATATTTCAGTGACTAATTTTGTCAACTTAAAGAAGCTTCAGTAATGGAACAGCTTCAGTTTCTCACTTAACTTATATAATACATTGTCTATGTCTATTATTCATTCATTCATCTTCTTCCGCTTATTCCCATTAGGTGTCGCGGGTGACTGGAGCCTATTTCAGTAACTTTGAGCATTAGGCGGGGTACACCCTGAACAGGGGCCAGCTAGTCGTAGGACTGACACAGAGACATACACAGACAGACAACCATTCACTCTCATATTCATTCAATAGGGGCAATTTCAAGTCAGTAATTCACCTAACACATCCATGTCTTTGGACGTTGGGAGGAAGCCAGAGTACCCGGATAGAATCCACGTTAAAATGGGGAGGACATGCCCACTCCACCCACAGAGAGCGTGTGTTGCCCGAGGATCGAACCCAAAACCTCCGTGCTGAGAGATGAGAGGACTAACTGCTCTGCCACCGTGTCCCTCGTCTATGTCTATTATTAGACTAGTATTACCTATTGATGTGCATTTGTTTTTAAACAGTGTGAGCAATTACCACTGCAAGATTACATTTGCAAGGTTAAAACGGTTCAATACTTATCCATTAGCAAAGGCTATCACAATAAAGTAACAGTTATTCTGACAGACAGCTGAATTAAGGTGGCTGTGAGCAATCTTTATCTAATTTGCATGGTCACATTAAATAGCCATTAGGCAGAAGGGTGTTGTTGATGGTTTAATAAGGTTAAGTTTGTTGATAATTTGTGTGTTAAATGTACAATTTGGTGCATACAGCCTTGTCTTACCTCTGCATTCACCACTGTCGCTGAGCCTGCGACGATGCCTGTTGTTGGAGTTAAGCATTGTGATGTAGCCACATTGATGCTCTAGATCCACATAGTCCTTGAGCTTCTGCAGTGCTTTGTGCACACACATGTTGGAGTAGGAAAACTCTGCACAGCACGAGTGAACAATTAAGTAAAACGATTTTTGAGCCAGACACAAACATGTCACTGTAATGTAAATGTTACTAATAGATAGACACTATAAATGACTAACCTCCTTTTAGATCCTCCTCATCAAATGGGAATGGAATATGAACAGTTTCTCCATGGCCATGCATCCCGTGACCCTGATTTTACACAGTCAAATAATAAGTAAAAGTATATTTTGACAGTGAGACAAGTTTGAGAGTCTCAAAACTGACCTGAATGAGTACAGCTGAGTGTGTAAGAGCATCATTTAGCATAGTGAGCACATTGGATGTGGGGACAACACCAGGGTCATGACCCCAGGATGTAATCAACAATCTGTCATAGACCTGAACAAAAAACAAAAATAAAAGGTCTGACTTCAAAAAACATTTTTTTTAATGGTAACCTAGAAATCAAACTTATTTCTCTACTTTATGACAGCTGAAGTTTAGTTAGAGGAATAAAGCACACAAGCTTTTGTGTTCGCTCAAAGTGACCCATTTGCATGATATTACCAACTTCCCCTGAGCGTTGCCTACATGAAATCCTCTTTGTTAACTGTCTCACATTCCCAAGATATTTTAGAAATTCAAAAACCACTGGGAAGCCTCAGAGGTAAAATCGCAGGTACAATAGTGAGTGTCTGCTTTGATGATGACCTGCCAGGTACATTAAGTCTCTTCTCTCATAAAATTAAATGCTCTACGTTTTACATTCTTTTAAAAATATACAGATTCATCTGTGATGAAGGATTAGCTCAGTCAAACCTGGAAAATTTCTGGCAGTTTGCGGAGCCTGGAGCCTTTGGACAGCAGCAGAGATGGTGGGCCCTGGCCAGTCACACTGTACAAGTACAGCTTGAACCAGATGGAGCTCACCTCGGGAATGGCCGGGCCAATGTGCTGCATTGTAAACACAGACAGCAAAAATGTCAGGAAGACAGGGATAATAATAGATAATTTCATATACCATAAATATGAATATCATTTGTGAGCCTACATAATAAATACAAACATATAAAGAACTTAATTTTAACTTGTTTTTTGATAAGTGTAAAAAAATCTGCAAAAGGTATAGGAGGCAGTTTTTACAACAGTGAGAGTTGGGAACCTCAGCACAAGATTTTAACTTCGTTCCCACTGTCTCTCTGAGCTCAAATGCTGGAGTGTGGCCAACCAGAGAAATTACTATGAGCCTCCCTCTGCCTTCCCTCCCTCCCGTCCTTCTCTTTGTGTACCCTTGTTGTCGGGGGCAACTGCAGGCTGAGTATTCACACAGCTCACAGTTGAGTGTAGACACAGCAACACGGCAAACAAAACGTAACCAAATACGTACTAAACTAAAGCCCCCCGACCACAGGCCAGCCTCCCTTCAGACGTCATACCTGAGGCGTACAGCTGCTGATGGGCCTTATCTCGTTGCTAAGTGGTGCCATTGAGACCAGCAGCTTGTAGTTTTTGTTGAGGACGCGGCTGCAGGTTGCCTGGTCCAAACCCAGCAGGCTCTCACAGCGCAGCATGTCCAAGGGGAAACCTAGAGGACAGGAACAGAGAAGAAAGGATGATCAGAGTGGCGGTGAAAAACAAAGTACTGAACAGGAGAACTTCAACAATATAGAAATAATAGCAAGAGCAAAATCTTTTCCTTAATTGTGTTGCTTTATAGCCTTATCCAAAATGTACTAACTGTAATAACTCCACTAAGAGTTATTCTGACATGTTAAACTTACAGAAAGTTTTCTGCTGTAACAGCTACCACAATGTGACTCACCTATGTTTGGGATGTCTGGTCCCTGGTCCTGAGTGAGTTCTTTGTTGTAACGCAGAAAGAGAATAGTGTTTTTGAGAGTCAGTGCATGGTCAAAATAACGCTGGGCCTCTCCTTCAGCCGTAGACTCCACCTGAATGAAAGAAAACATATGGGATGTGAATATCAGTTGTATATTTGCATCATGCTATCTTCTTTAATTAACCTTATTTTAAGTTTAATTGTAAACTCTTTTGTTTTAGTTTACCTTCTCCAACTCTGCAAGGAAACTGTCCAGAGTCTCATCAGAGAGCTTTCCAACTTCAAACATGGTCACAGCGTGACTCTTTAAGTTCTGAGAAAACAACAACATGTTGAACGTTATTTTCATTTTGAACACTACTGTGTGTTTCTATGCCTTTCTGTTTACACAGAGCCACTGACCGGAGACAGGTTTCCCATCATGAGAAAGGCTGTGAGGGTGGAGTCAAAGAGAAAAGCGATCCTCTTGGTTGGTGCAGCAGGTATGCCTAGACTGCTAACACTTCCTGTGTCCGCTGCAAAATTAAAGATAAAACATAACAAAAAGCTCTATTACAAAGACTTGGTGCTTAGTGGACTGTGGTGCCAACTTAATATCAATTTAAGCCAAAGCTTGAGCAGAACTGGTCCCGACAATTATTAATGTAGTAATAGTAAATACTATTAGTAAATGCAATAGCTTTCTTTGGGATTAATTACCACTGCTGTTTCCAGTTCAGAACACATTCAATAAGTGCATTGTGTGCATAAATCAGGGTGTGTTTATTTGCATGACTTCGTGTGGTGCCAGCTAAACAGCCCCACCTTGATCTTCCAGACTGGTGGTGTCTGTGTCGGTGGCAGACGATCCCCCTTCCATCACGGGACTGCCCTGCTCCCAGGACAGCAGCATCCTCTGGGGGTCCATGGTGCTCCTAACAGATGAAAGAGCTGACAAGTTAGAGAAAACTAGGACAAAAATCTACACATCAAAAGTAATACAATAGGATACAATGTATTAAGTGAACTGTTGTTAATGTAAAAAGAATCATACTTGAGCCTGTTGACAGAAGGAGCGTTCTTCCAGGTCGGGTGAAGTTGGTCCGAGCCAATCACCTGACCCTTCTTTACAGCAAAACCAAGCCGACAATACATGGACACTGCATTCTGTCAAAACACCAAAACTTGTGTTTTTACGCCAAAAAATTAAGTGCAACAATTAACAGTGTTTGAAGTGTAATGAAGCTGGCATTACCACAGCTGGTGTTGGCATTTTTAGACAGCTCCATGGCAACTGCAGTGAGTCATTTTTCTTTTTCTAACTAATCACCACTTTTTAATTTAGTCTAAACAAAATACAATAATGTGACAGCAATGACAGGTATCTAGAGATGTTTGCATTTTAAGACAGCAAGCTAGTAAAAATTCATTGTGATGGCTGTTTTGTTATTTTCTGGCTAACTGTCAACACTGTCATTCAGACTGATTGTGTAAAGTGGCCTTTCATTGCTTATTCACTTAACACTTATTATATTAAATGTATTAAACAGGGAAAGTTATGCTCCTTCAGAACCTGAGCCACCACTGCCTAATTATTTGCTTTCAAGAGGCAAACATACACATACAGTATATGAGACAGGGAAGTCCATCTTTTCTTAGTGGAAATCAGACTGACAAAGAATTTGGTCTTGTCGCCGACCGAGTGAACATGAGACTGGGGAAAATGGGTCAGAAACACACTCACCAATTCAATGCTCAGTGCTGTGTTGCATAATTTATCTGATATGAGCGGGACACAATCTAACTCACAATTATGTGTCTGTAGAGTCCAATATGACACAGAGATAAAGATGCCACAGGTCTGCTATGAGAGGACATTATTGCCAGTGTTCTAATTTAACATACCTTTGAGGAAAATATTGTTTTAATCTGGCTTGAAATCCCATATAACACTATTCTCTGACCTTATTTCTATGCAACAGTGTTTGCATTTGAAGCATAAAGGCAAAATCCATGTCTCTGAAAAACCCACTGATGCCAAAGAAAATTACCTCTGTTTTGTTGCTGTCAATTTTCACAGCAAACTCATAATATTTCAGCAGTTTCCATCTTATGAATTTATAGTCCATAAATCACAAAGACGCTTGCACTGCTCTGCATGTGAAGACTTACCTTCACTAAGTCCAAGTCAATCTCCAATACGTTCGCCAGCTGTGGGGCACAATAAGATAAATTTAAAAGAAAGGACTCGCTTGAAATGCAGGTCGATAAACACATACTCATATTGTATTCACACAATATGTCCAAAAACTTTCCAAAGCATACCTCAGCTACATTTGTCTGCTCATCGATGGAGACAAAGATTTTGTATAGAAGAGTTTCAAAGTAATCGCCCTGGACACGGTTCATGACAAAGCCTTCCAGCGGTGGCACTGAAAAATACAACAACTGTTGTGCAAACACATCCATACTAATATATGTGTGCTTTTAGTATATTTTCTCTAGATCCCATTATGATTCTGTCAGTTAATGGACAGGTACATTTATGTACATTTAAAACACTGTAAGTGATCATGTTACATAGATGCACGGACATACCTGAAATGCAGCTGTCATCAGATATGGGCACATCCAAGTAGATGAAGCCCCGATTGTATAAGCCTAAAACATAAAAAACAGATAACATTAACATAGTTAAATAGAACAGGGAAAGCAGTAAGTACCATACTGTAATATGAAAGAAAAAGGTGTTAATAAACTCACTTAGCACCACATTGTACTCCATTGATCCGGCGAGCTGAGGTCCTGAATCTATCATTTTATCAATAGCCTTTTTCTCAGCTGAAGAGCAGATCTGATATTAAACAAATTAAAAACATAAATGCTGTTGTAAATTAGATAAACTGAGCTGCATTCCATATTTATGTAGATTTACAAAGTATTTTCTAGTTTGTTTTTAAAAGAAAGGAAGTAAATCAAAAAAATCTACATGTTGCTCGTATTAAAATAGGTATATTATTTGGATACAACAATATTTAATATGAAGTAACTTATCTTACCCTGATATCATCCTCAGTGATGTAGCCTGTCTGCGCAACCCACCACGGCTCCACTGAGATCTCTACAGGTTTAGTTGGGAGCAAGTCACGAGCCGATTTTCTGCGAAAAAATTTCTGACAAAAGGTAATTAAATGTGTGAGCAAGAGACCTTAAAATATATTTATAGCTAATTATTAAGTTGTGTATGTTTTAAAATGACTCACTTTAGAGGACCTGCACTGATTCATTAGGTCAATGTATTGGTTTCTCCCAATACCAAGAAGCCTCAGACCTGCAGAATTATGGGAAAAGAGGTAAATGAGCAAAGCTTTATCACGCTTCAGTGGGTGACAGTGAATTATGTCTGGCAGTAGTTCAAGTTGGAAAGTGTCTATACAACCAGGAAAACTGGTAAAAAAAAAAAACAGAAAAAAGCCTGAGTTCTTAAATTACTTTGTATGAAATGATTATTTTACGTCATAGAAGAGATTAAAGGATGACTCAAGTTGAGCAGAGGAGCTTTAGGTAACAGTGACTCATCCGCAATCCAAAATGTTTCCCCAAAAACAGCAGTTTCAATCTACAGCTCCTGATCTAAAAATAACATTAATTCATCAAATGTTAATCATTTTCTATACAAGTTGTGTATATGTAATGAAAATTGCCGCTCCTCTAGTCTGTGTTCACTGGGCAGGAAGGCAACAGGATCCAGCAGTGGATGCCAAAATATTGTGAGCAGTAAGGCACACGTCTCCTGAAGGCTCCTGAAGCAGCAGAATCCTTTACGCACATCTTGCTGTTTCAGCGAGAGACACAAACAACACACAAACATCCGCCCACGTGAACCCTTCTTACATACATCCACATTCACACTGCTCCTCCGGGACGTTAGAGGAGAGCACTGCTGGACGGCCCGCTGGCAGCCTTCTGTCTACACAGCATGAGGGTCCTGTACTGCCAGGACTCAGGCTTTGGCAATGCCCCGAGAGTGATGGTGCTAACTATGGAAAGTTAAACAACAACCCTACCCTTGAGTAGACACTGCTGTGAATTAGTTTAATACTGGAGCATTATAATAAGCATGATTTTGATCATCTGTGAAAAATGATGACGTTGATAAAGCCCCACAGTATGTTACTAAGTCTAGGCTTGTTTACAAGAATAACATGATGGTATTTATCTAGTTGCCTATCGATATAATCCCACAGATGATTTGACAGTTAAAGTGGTTGCCCAGTCATTGTACCTCCAAATTCTATACCTACAAAATAATTTAATCTAATTTATACATTTACAACCTCTGCCTAATGCTTTAAAAGGGTAACTCTAAATAAGCACCACAAATGCATCACATAAAGGCTTTTTTGCAAATGCCATATACAGTATATCTTCATACAGCCACTATGGACGTCAAGGTGGTGTTTGTTGCCAACGTGGCCACATTAACTATTGAGTGCTGTGGAAATTACTGGATATAAATCTATGTAATATGAGAAAGGAACATCATAAAGTATAATGTATGAACATACATCAAAACACAATTATCTCCAACAATAACCCAAACACAAATATTTAACTGGTATTAATGTGTTTACAATGGCCACATCCCCTTCACAAAAAGTTTTTTTTCTGATAACTCCATCAACAACATGATGTACTCAGGACAGCCTTTTAAAAACATAACTTGGAAGTTAAAGAAAGGGGAACATCACAGTGAGATAAACGTAAAGAAGGTAAAAAAATAAAATAAAATACAAGAAGAAATGCTAAAATAAAAAGGGAAGAAAATACAACTCACAGTCAGCAGCAGTGAAGTTGGGCAAGGAGTCGTAGCTCTTCTCGCTGTTCATAATATCCTGGAGGCACAAACAGGAAAAGGGAGCATTAAAAAACATTATTCTTCATATGCTGCCAACCTGATTAGGTCGATCTGGGCATGTTATTTTCTACTACTTTATTTATTTGAAAAAGATTATGGGAACATGACAGCCTTAGGTGTCTAGAGTAAAAGCTCTGAGTTACAAAGGCAAACTTCAAGCAGATTCTGAATGCAGTAAAATATTTTGTTGATGTTTGGTTGAGGTTTGTTGCTGGATATTTGCTGCAGTTGTGGTTAGGGAGTACACAGTGGCTAATCGAAAAAGTACTGGTCCATAAATACAGATGTTCTTTATAGGAAAGACCAAAGCCGGCTATATTTTCAAATAAATATACAGTTTTCATTCAATTTTTTTAGCTGCAGTTTAAGGGCAGTCTCAAAACATAAGATTGTGGGCAACTTGAAAAAGTAATAGACAAAGCTGGTTCAAGTATATAGTTGTTAAGAGACTACTGCCATAGGGCAGTACAATCATTAGTCTATGGCAGATAAGCTATTAACTTTTCATTAATACCTGCATTGGGGATTAATAAAGTTGTCTGTTGAGAGAAATATTGCCTTTATTAATTTTATATATAATAATATTATATTGGTAATACAACTTTAAATAATAATAGACAGATGACCTTCACATCACACACAAACATAACTCAGTAATCTGATTGTCAGCAGGAGTCAAGGAAAAACTGAAGGTCAAAGTCTGGTGTTCGACAGGAGCCAGTCTCACACAACACACTGAGAGCATTATCGGTGAGTAAATGAGTGGAAAAGGCAGACAAAAGCTGAAATGGTTGCAGAGCAAACACTAAGGGCTTTTCATGGGACTGTTTGTCCTGGGATGTGCCCTATAGGTCTCAGTGGGGTTTCAGTGGCAGCTTAACTCTTAATTATGTGCATTGTGCCAATTTTATAGAAGCATTACAAGCCTTGTCCTAACGCGATAGTACTAAAATGCATTTGTGACAGAAAGCACCAGTTGTATAGCACCATTTGCTAGTGTTCATTTCCAGAGATATCAAAACTGAAGACATTGTTGGATTTAAATAAACAGGCCAAACCAATTATCCAATCACAATAAAAGAACAATGAGATGTTCTTAAATTTAGACTCTCTGTGCTAAAAATTGGCAAAATTACAATTTTATTGTCAGCCAGTGAACCAGAAAGCATGTTTATAGTTAGTGAGGTAACACTGAGGGGACAGGAGACAAAGATAGTGGAGATTATTTTTGCTGTATAGCATACATAATGATTTCTTTACACAATTTCTTACCTCCATGATTCCTATGTAATATGAGAAGGGAGTGACTCGCAGCCCTTTGACCATGATGTCAGACAGGTGGTAAGGGTACAGCATCAGGTGATCTCGGCTGTACTTAAGGAGCTCCTCGTAATACTTGCGCTCATCTTTCCTCACATGCCGCACTGCTCGTAAAACACACACAAAGCAGTTTGAATGGAGCCAATGCATCTGCACATAAGACCTTTAGTGAATGGTGACAGGCAGCTCAGCCAATGTAAAGAAGAGCTATTGATCCAGACAAGGTCAAATGGGAAACAGCACAATTGATTAAATAGAAAATATATTATTACATGGATATTTAAAGGCTGTCACTAATGATTTTGTATTACTTAAGAGTAACTGATATACTGCCAACAGAAAGTCAAATCACAATATAATAATAATTGCTTACAATTATTCAAAGGTTCAGTGAAAGAATATTAATTTGCTTTGGTGTGGCACCATCTATGCTTTTTGTCGCACAAGGTGCAAGTTTTAGGGAAGCACGAGAGACAAACTCACCTAAGTTATTGCGGAATCGCAACTGGTTGCGGATGCTGTACAACAAAACCTGCTTCTCATATTCACGTTGTGAGTTCCCCAAACTCTGCAGGAACAGGTAAAGTGCATAAGTGTTATTATGTCGATGTTCCACTATTTCTACTAACTATACATTTTCAATGTACAAAAATGCAGTGCTTCCTCCAGCTGCCTGAAAAAGAATAGGATGAAGGTAGAAGGCGTTTTGACACTGAAGTAGCAATCTGAATGTAACAAATCCACAATGACCCTATCAAATGACAATGTCAAAAACAAACATTAAAAGAAGTACACAAATAGTGGACAGATAACCTGCCATGGACTTAAAGAACAGTTAATACTCAACAGATTTTTTCAGCATCAGCCACTTTTAGCATAAAATGACAGGTGAAACAAAATGAACAATACAACATTTGAATGGATATATCTTAATTGTGAAGTCAGACATTTTAAAACCTTTTACTATGCAGACATGTCTATTCTTTATAAAGCCTTCATTAACAGATAGTTAGGTAAGATCAGTTTGACCTATAATAGGGTGTATATATTCAAAAACATCTTAGGTTAATATACTAAAATAAAATATATATATTAGGGAGATATATGAGCACAGAACGTCCTCAGGCACTGTGTCCGCCCCCACTCTGCGGTGACACACAGGCATACTAGCAGCGTATATGAAGGAGGAGGGATTTATTACTATTTATATACCGTTGTTAATAACTCTTTAATATTCAAGTCAAAAACATATTGCCTCCAGATGTGTAATTATAATATGCTGGTGACATCCAGAAGCAGGGAGCATATGGCGCCACCTCTCAAACAATCTGTCATGTGATGCCAATGTAGTTTTCGCGGAGGCAGCGCAATCCGAAAGACTGTAATGTAATGATGGTCGGCTATGGCTGAATGAAGGAAAGCCTGCAGAGGAGGGCACACTGACAGCTGCCTGCAAGATACACTGGTCCGCGGTGACATTGACAGGTTCACCCCCCAAGACACGCCACCGTGCCCTTCTCCCCTTTACCGACCCTTGGAAACCCAAAACCCGATACCTGTTTGACATTAGCAGGGAGCTTTGTCCACGGATAGTTCTGCCTGATGTGAAATTCCACGTCCGTGTTCATTGCTAGCAACTAGCAGCTAACAGCAGCTCCCCGGAGACGATAAAAAACGGGTCCTCGAGGGAGTCCACGATGACTGTATCCCCCCGAAACCTACGCACAAAGTAAAGATCCCCTTGTTTTATGAAATGTATCGCCCCGAGATTATTTTCCCTTACAATAAACGTCCACTTCCTTGTTGTATTTTCGAAAGAGCCGTTCGTCACGCTCGTGGCTACATTCGTCACTTCCGGTCGAGGCGTGACCTTAGGAATGAATGGAGACAGCACGAGGCTCTATTATTAGGCAATGGAGGTGAATTATTCATTTAGATCAATTTAAAACATAATATTACCTCAATAAAACAACTTGTAAGTACATTACTGAAACAATAATGTCTATTTGTCATTGCTAGAAAATGTTGCGACCCCTAAGTGTCAAAGATGCATGTGTAAAATTGAATTGGATAAACAAGAAAATGCAAAGTATATTTAATAGCATTGATAGAAATATGTACACATTGCCTTTAGGGTATAGTAAACCGTAAAATATAAGAAACAGAACAATTTGGTGCTTACTAATTCAAGGTAGCCCCAAGGCATTAAAATCATTAAATAGGTATTAAATTGGATCTTGTCAAAATCAAGGCCTTAAAAGTATTAAATATTACGAGCAGGTATTCAATTTTGTTCATCTAGGTCTTAAAATTTAAGTTAATATTACAAAAAAATAGAGTAGAAGTTTATCCCTGAAATGCATGATGCATTTATTCATGTTTTTTAACACAAAGTTCTTTCATCTGTATTAGACTTTTAACATAAAACCCTTGAGTTTCAGAGAGTAATACAGTACATTCCTTAGTGTATAATTTATACAGATTATTGTTCTGTTGTTGAGGATACTGGCATTAAATTTCACTCTAAGTCTCATTAAAAGTTTTAAAAGGTCTTAAATTCCACAAGACAAAACCTGGAGCTACCCTGTTATTACATAGGAAATGTTATATATATATGTTATATAATGTTTTATATATATATATATATATATATATATATATATATATATATATATATATATATATATATATATATATATATATATATATTCAGATAATTATGTACATACATATGAGTACATCTCAGTAGAAAAAGAGTATAGAGATGTCATTTGCAACCACCACTGCTAACAACCAAAGCCGCTCACATGTCATCGTAAAATCTCACTCTGTCAGTTTACTTTCCTGCTGCTATGTTATTTAATCCTACCACATGTAATCTCAGTTGGTTGTCATGTGTCGCTAAACAAACACAGCAATAATTCATCTGGCTGCCTTAGAGTGTAGAAGAAATATGAGTGCCAGGGGTTGAAGATGATACAGGAGGAATGTACAGACACTCAGGCTTGTTAGCAGCACAAAAACATTTTTTAAGCACAAAAGAAGTTACAATTACGCTAACACAAACTAAATATAGGATAATATAGTGTGAAAAGTTGTCACTATTTGTAATTGTGTGCCCAGGTCGCAGGAATGTGACTAAGGAATGAAGAAAGTCTTATAGTGGTAGATATACTACATCAAGTCTACCCATCAGCAGTGCTCTATATTTACTTCCATCCCGGGTTACACATGATGGAGGAGGAGGGCCTAAACAGGGCAGTGGGACTGACAAGGGTTAGCAGTCCCAGGACACTTTGATTAAACCTGGGTGGGCTTTGTGGCTGAGTCAGGACTATTGTAAACACTCCCTGTATCTCCACTGGACCCTGGCCCAAGCCGTTAAGCTGGCAACGTGGTACCAAACAGCTTTGTGTCACATGAGAGGGCCTGGGCCGAGAGTTGCAGTGACCCAGGACACTATTCTTAGCCTCATAAGGAATGTACACAGCGGCCTCATGGCGAGCCCCTCTGCCCCAACTCTATCATTTTCTCTGTGTCATGCTCCTATTCACACACTGGCTTCACAGGACATCCCAGTCTTGCTCTATGGACTAAATATTTGTTTCTGTTGAGTTTCTGTTGAAATATATTTTTTCCTCAGTTATTTAACTACTACGACCAAAATGTAAGTATTAATGAAGAGGTTTGAGTTTGATGTGTGTGTATGCCTTCAGCACGTGTTACTTAACCATTTATTAGCATTACAGGAACATCATTAAGATCAATACATGAGCCAAAGCAGTATTATTATGTCAATTTTTCTTAGCAAAGATGGTAAAATGTCATTTGTAATCACTGGCATTTAATAATGCGCAATAATGATTAGTGGTCCAAATATATCAGGCTGCTCTGGGGGTGGGAGTAAATCAGTAGCTGCCATGGGGCTTATTAAAAGAATTAGTGTTGCTAATAGGAAGGTCTTAAATTAAAGGGCTTGTGTTTTCTACAGTTTTTCATGAAAGATGACGTCAGACTTTTTTTACATCATATAAGAATTAGTTTTAGTAATGGTAGATTTAGTATATGAGCATGTAGATTCACTTAAAGATATCAGGATATTAAGATGGTATGAAATATACTATAAATAAACATGTTGTGATTAATAACACTTAATGCAAGTGTTATTAATAACAGTCATCAGTGTTATTGTTGCAAGGACTATTAAAGTGACTATTAAAGAATGTACACAAAAGTTAAAATTTCAGAAAGATCAAAAAGATGTGTTTGTTTCCCTAAAATTATTGGTGTGATGAATTTAAATGTCTATGCAATGTTTTTACAATTGTTTATTTGTCATTAGAATATGAGGCAGCTGTGGCGCAGTGAGTTAAGCTTTCGCCAACCAGCTGGAGGATTGGCTGTTCAAACCTTGCTCAAAGTGCATACTGCCATTGTGCCCATAGGCAAGACACTTCCACCACATTGCCTGTCACTGTGCCATGTGGCTGGTTGTGACAAAAAGGGCATCTGGCATAAAAACTTAATAAATAAAACCAAAATATTAATAAATATTTGCATGAATATGCAATGTTTTCATTTTTGTGCTTTTTCATGTCACCTCTTTGTTCTCCAGAATGTCTTGTCGACCGAGGGACTCTTTCACTTTCAAAGACTCAGATCTGCCAGTGCACCTGCTGGCCCAGCTGAACGCCCTGAGGCAGGGCCGCGTGCTGACCGACGTGCTCCTCTGCAGTGAGCAGCAGGAGTTCCCCTGCCACCGGAGTGTCCTGGTGTCCAGCAGCCCGTACTTCAGAGCTATGTTCTGCAGTAATTTCCTGGAGAGCAGCCAGGCGCGTGTCAACCTCAAGGGAATCTCCTCATCTGTCCTTAGTGGCATCGTGGACTATGTCTACACAGGCTGTATTACCATCACTATGGAGAATGTGCTTCCTCTGATGCAGGCTGCCTCCATGCTGCACTATGTGGGTCTGTTTGAGGCTTGCTCCCTGTTCCTCCAGGAGCAGCTGAGTCCAGAAAACTGTCTGAGCATGATAAGACTATCAGAGATCCTCCACTGTGACAGTCTGAAGGAGAGGGCGAAGGAGATGGCCTGTGAGGAGTTTTTCTGATGTTGCTGCCACTGAGGACTTCTGCGAGCTGTCTCTGCCTGAGCTCATGTCTTACTTAGAGGATGACAGGCTTTGTGCTGAGGAGGAACAGGTATTTGAGACTCTTCTGGCATGGATACACCATGATCCCTTCTCACGACGTGGTGCCATCCATGACCTCTTCAAGAAGGTCCGTCTGCGCTATATACACCCCACGTACCTGTTCCAGTTTATCGCCAATGACCCTCTGGTGCAGTCGTCCACTCTCTGTACTGAGATAATAGAGTCAGTGCGGCGCCTTATGCTCTCAGTGAGCACTAAGTGTAGCCGTGAGCTCAAACCTCTGTGGACCACGCCAAGGCGCTACACTTGCAGAGAAACTCTAGTGGTTGTGGGAGGAAGGAAAAACAGTGAACAGACCTCTCGGGAAGCTTTGTTGTATGATGAGAGGACTCAACGTTGGCAGTGGTTAGCCAAGCTCCCTCTGCGGCTCTACAAAGCTGCTTATGTGTGCATTCATAGCATCCTGTATGTTCTTGGTGGGCTCAGCCTCTGCATGGCTTCAGGTGACAGTTCAGTTAGTGCCACAGTTTACACTCTCTCACTAAAGACCAACCAGTGGCGGACTGCCGAGCCAATGTTGCAGCCTCGCTATGCCCACCAAAGTGTGTCCTACCTGCACTTTATCTTTGTGTTAGGGGGTATCAGTGTGGACAAGAGGATTACACAATCAGTGGAAAGATACAACAGTATGTTTAACCAGTGGGAGGCCATGGCTCCGATGCCCAGCGCTGTCCTGCACCCTGCTGTTGCTGCTAGCGACCAGAAGATCTATGTGTTTGGAGGAGAGGATGCCATGCAGAATCCAGTCAGACTGATTCAGGTAAAGACAGTCCTAAAGGTGAAAAGGCCTTGTTTTGTTCACATGTCCCATAAAATGAAAGGTGAAGCTGTGCAAAATTATCTGTTAGTGTTGGTGTTTGTGGCAATATGGCACACACTGTAAGATAAATAGTATATCCATTTTTATGAAGGGGTGCACAGTGGCAGAGCCTCTGAGCAAGGTGGTTGTGGGTTCCACCTCTACCTCTCTGTGGATCCACTAAAATTGCATAGGGCTCATCAATCATTCCAATGTCCTCAGCGCGCTCCGAGCCAGGACAGGAAAGCTGGTGGACATTGGAAGTGGAGATGGGTGCATAGTGATAGCAGCAGCCAAGCAGGGCTTTCAGGCTTCAGGGTTTGAACTGAAGGGTTAACCACCTTGCACAGTGGCAGAGTCTCTGAGCAAGGTGGTTGTGGGTTCCATCCTTGGTCCGACAGACAGACATGTGTCTGTTCCCCGTGCATTACCGCAGGTTCTCTGTGGCTTCCTCCCACTGTCCAAAAACATGCACATATAGGTGAATTGGTGCCTCTAATTACCCCTAGTAAATGAATGTGAGTGAATGGATGTCTGTCTGTGTATGTCTCTGTGTCAGTGCTACTACTAACTGGGCACTGTGCAGGGTGTGCCCAGCCTAAGGGCCACAGTTGCTGGGGTAGGCTCCAGTCACCTCAGCTCCTGACGAGAATAAGTACAAGATGAATAAATGTTATGTAATTAAAGAAGTATAGTATAAATGTCCAGATGCAACAGCAAATGTACTGTGTCTATTGACTATCTTGGCTTATTGAACAGGTGTATCACATCTCTCGTAACTTGTGGTGCAGACTGGAGACAAGGACTGTGAAAAATGTTTGTGCACCTGCTGCTGTCATAGAGGATAAGATTTACATTGTTGGAGGTAAGTTGATGGAGCTAAAACTTGTTTACATTGTTTCCTAAAATGTTCCTAATATTGGCCCTCTGTTTATCAAGGCTACACTCGCCGTATGATAGCCTACGACACCAAGGCCAACAAGTTTGTGAAATGTGAGAACCTGAAGGAGCGCAGGATGCACCACAGCGCCACAGTGATCAACAACAAGCTCTACATTACCGGAGGCCGAATACTCAATAGTCATGACGTCATTGAGGACTCCGACTGCTTCGAGTGTTATGACCCTAAGACAGACGTGTGGACTTCGAAGGGTTCTTTACCTTACAAGCTGTTTGACCACGGCTCAATGCCTCTCGTGTGTGTCACCAACAGACCCAACCCACCGTGAGTGATCATACAGTATGTTCCCCCATTTTTCTTTGTCATGAAACCGTTTGGAGACCGCACCGCATTCCCTCACGCAGCTGGGCTTCTGCTGCTGCTCAGTGGCATGTTAGCCAGGGCCATTCACATCAAAGGGGACCTCAGCTGACATGCACTGGTGTCATTTGTAAGGCACTTGGGGTGAGCTGCACTGGGGACCCTGAAGAAAACTGAGATACTTGTGTAACTAATGCTGATGTGAACTCCAGTGATACTCACTTCGTGCTAATCCACACTAATGATATTATCTTTACCTTAGCACAAAGGTAACTTAATGTTTTTGTAATTTACACATAGTGAAAGATTTTCAGAGTTAATAGTTTTCTGACACTGTACGTCTCTTAGTGCCTGTGACTAACTTGTTTATGGTGTGCCCCACCTCAAGGTCAAAGTAGCTGGAGTAGGCTCTAGTATCTCACGGTCTCTTCCAGAAGAAACAAGAAAATGTAAGAATGAATGAATGTAAGGTTCTGGATATGAAAGGTAATGCCTTTGCACGTTCTATACATTCCTCTTCGGCACTTATTTATTTTTTTAACAAATCCTAAAATTTATAATGATACAGATAAGAACCATTGAAACAGAACAGCTTGTCTGGAGGCTCCAGCAGCATAACTGTATAAATGCTTGAGAAGGATAAGAAATGTCACTATTATTCCCATTGTGGCTGTATGTTCTGTAACACTTGGATTACAAAAGAACTATAGAGTCAACATTGGCCCTAACTACCAGAAAGGAGAAAAAACTGCAGGCAGCTCATGTATGTTTTTGATTTGAAAACATTTGACGTCTATGTCTTTGAGGAATCTGTGGGGGATGCAATGACCTTGTACCACGGGCGAACATAATGAAGAAATTGTTCAAATTCCAGACCTGTACGTGTGACTTACTCCAGGAAATCACAACCTGAAGATCCTGCTCTGGAGTTTCATCATAAAAAACAAATCAACCAAGACTGCTGTGGCCTCACTTGCAAACTCTTTCTTGACCCATTTGTTTTCGGATGTGTTCAGACCATAGTAACTACTGCCACGGCAACACAATTATGACCTAATTGAATCTGTTGTGGTATGCACCTCTGTGCGGATCTGTATTCAAGATTACATCACCTATTCTGCACAATGTATCGTTGGCATTTGCACATTTGTATTATTGTCTTGTGTGTAAGTTTTAATATATTTTTTGACTAAATATGCTTGTGCTGGACTGTTTTTTTTTTTATTTCAGCAGTTACCTATGATGAGAACATGTACCGTTTAGTCAATGGAGCACTGTCAACACAGACTTTGAAACATGTTAACAGCTATCAGGTGACCCATTTGCTTTACATGCATCACTAACTGCCACCGCATGTCCACTGAATTTATTTTTAGTGCTGTATTTTTCTTGCATTAACACAACACATATGTTTATGTCCAAGTATGACAGACATGTTCTAGCCTTGCAGATGTTCATGCCAGTACCATTTTCCATGTAATTGACCTCGTCTCCAGTTTCCCCCTCTTTGCTGTTAGTATGGCGTGGCCAATACTTACATAAAGCCACTTAGAGGAACAGATCCCATTTCACTCTAACATCTTAATCCAAGCCATTGGTGGGGGAACACTGACTAACCTGTAACCAAAAACAAAACAAAAAAGTTGCATCAATACCCACTGACTTCTCGTTAGCGCTAGCATTTAAGAACAAGACAGGTTGTTTTATTGCTGCTAAATACACAGCTGCTCGAGACTTGTTTATGGAGTGTTTGCTTGTAGCCGTTCCATAGAGACAAGTGTGGAAAGGGTCACCCTTTGGGACGCTGTAGGCTACGAGGTTATTTTCAGTGGATGTTACCAACCCACTAAGAAATGACCAGGAACATGGCCAAACTACTCTACTACTGCTGTGCAGAAACTGATTGTAAGATATATTACAACTTTGTTTCTCAAACTTTTTATAATGAGTGCCACTTGATCTTGCAGTTCAAGTACCACTAACTTTTCTTTACTGCAGTAAGTAGTGTTTGAGTATTTAGAAGTCTGAGTGAAGTGTAGTTTTAGTACATAGTATTGTAAAACATACAGTAATGACTTTAAACATTATTTTCAGAAAAATACACCTGTTATGTGAATCGGGGGGTATCAGCAGACAAGGGGCCCCCATTGAGAGTCCTATGTTCAGTCTGGGTAGTACACAGCAGCCATGAGCTTCTCTTATGATTACAAATTATTAAAAATGTATAATATGCATAATTCCTTAATATTTTTTACATAATGCTAACAACAATTAGTGGAACAAAAATAAACATCAAATTTTATGTGGAACTGTTTGAATATTTAAAATAACGTTTTAGTCAACTTTAAGAAAGTACAGTCCACTTTTTGTGACTTAAAAGTGTGATATATAAACATATAGACTTCCTGGGGCCCCTTGTTACCACCTTACGCCACTGATGTGACCATAAATGTACTGCAATTAATGTGCTTAACAATGACTTAACTAGGATTAAATCCAGGGCTAAACTTATTTCTTGATTTCACAACATTTCATTTCAAGTTAAAAATAAAACAGAGAATTTTTGACATAACTTGTCAAAAAATGCATGTAATTCTGAAGATTTTACATGGTTAACATTTCATTCCAATATAAACTCTACATACACAATCAACTGTACTCAAGTTGATGTGAGGGACAGTGCATCAAAGACCCCTCGACTTCAGATACTATATGAATTTGTCCTTTTAATTAAACGTGTAACCAATTCTTGTCATTGGTGTCTCTCTGGCGAAAAAAAAAAAGAAAAAAGCAGTTTTATGCAGTAGAATGTGGTTCCACTACAAGATTGAACTTAAAATGACTGTAGTATAAATTTTTCCCCACCAGATGTCCCCAGACCACAGGGCTAATGGGAATACCGTGAATACGCCATAGTTTTTAAGAGTGTTTTTATCTCCCTCTGCTGCTGAGTAATGCACACAACAGTTCAGTGTAAAATCAAGTCTATTTTATTATCAGTTTTTTGATGAAAACAACAGATGCATGCACACATTCCTGGAAGAACAGCTGGTTATAGGTGATGTAATTTAGAAATAAAAAAAGTCCTGAATGCAACTGCTGGATCTTTAAACTGGACATACAAATTACTTTTTGTTCTTTCTGCCGTCATTCATTTCAATTATGACATGATTCTGAAAAATGGCACTATGGATAACATAATATTTTGATCAATATATTGTTATAAGACAAAAACCAACAGAAACAATTCATTGGTCTGGTAAAAGTGCTATACCTTTAACACTGATATATATTAAACTATACATAGAAATAAAAACTTTTATTAACAATAACATAAACCATTTAACTAATGATATATGTTTCAAAATAAGACTAAACAAAATAAAAAATAATAATCATTTAAGTTGCATTAAATTTCTGTGTATTCTTAAATATAGCATGTACACATTTGTCACTCTCTTTCTGTGCTTTCTTGAAAATCTTGAAACATAAAAGGCATAATTTCATAACACATCCCCTGTTTTATCACACATATGTACAACTGGTCTGTAATTACAAAGGCATTCAAAAAAACATTACATTTTACATTTTGGCACCAGGCACAGAATTGAATTTACATTATTTCTACCCCCCCACACCCCCCACCCCCCTTACGCATGCCCTAGGTTGGAAAATATAATCCTGTCACTTCCTTATCCCAAGGACATGGAAAAATATTATTTGAGACTTTGATGGACTAAAAAAATGAATCAAGAAGCATTTGGCATAATAGTTGCTGGAAGAGTGAGTGGAGTGGCAGACCTGACCTGACAGGAGGATCTCTACAGTGCATCTCTGTTAAAAGACAATCACTTGCATTTCCTGAGTGCTAGAAGTAAACAGGAATTGGAAAACATATTTATTTATAGCTAAGATCAGGGAATGAGCCTTTATGCTATCAACACTACACACAATTTGGCTTTCAATATTAAGTCTTTGACCTTATAGGGCATGTCAATAAATTAGATTGTGAAAAATATCAAATTTCAGGTAGTTCAAATCAAAAAGTAAAACACATACATAGATTTAGTACAGAAAGAGCTTGAAAAAATATTTGTTTTGTCTAATTTAAGGAGATACTGAAGCCATAATTATCACAACAACTTGCTTGAAATATTTTAGTCCAATATAGTACAGGTATTTTACTTTGAACTGAACTACTGACGACTTTTCTACAATAGTCTAACTCACTGACATGTGCCTGCATATCTGATACATTCTCCTGAAAAACAACATGGCTCTCTTTCGCCACCTGGCAGCTAATTCAAAGTCCTGGCCACTCATTTTCAACATGACCAACATTTCCTGAGAGTGGAAGGGTAAGGTGCAACAACCTTTCACTAACTTTGAAGAGGGATCTATTGGCTTCGTGCTCACATTGGTCTTCCTAAAAATCAGCATTTACATGGATGTCCATTCACTTCCTGTTTTGTTTTAGACCTCGTTAATGGTGCGCTCCAAAGGCCTGAAGTTGACAGATGCTGATGAAGACAGGTAGAAGGACTGTGTTTTGCGGTTGAGGCGGGCACGCTTGGTGGCCACACTCAGGCTGCGTTTGCTTGAGGAGATGATGTCTGTGATGAACTTTTTACAGTCTACGCACACCTCCATTGTGACCCAGTCCTCAGTCAGCTCCTTGGGAAGCTCCAGCTCATCCTGTGACTTGCCGTCTTTGCTGGTATTTTTGGACAACCTAAAGCAAGACAAAAACACTTAACTTTTTCTTATATGGTTATTAAGTCAATAAAAGGGTGAACAAGACAGACCTTCACCAAGGCAGTGACTCTGTCTCAAAATGGTAGATCTGGACTCAAACTAAAGATCTTCTGACTGCTTGACAATGTATTTAGTACTTTAAAGTATGTCAAAAGAGTCAATTGCTGGATCCACACAGTGTTTCGATCTACTCCAAAAAATAATAACTTCACCCCATTATTGACCATAATAATCTGACCATTATTTCTTAAGTTATAGTGCTTATAAAATGACAAACCAATAACAGGCAAAGACATCTCCATAATGGATATAAAAACTCATTAGTGTCCTACTTGTAAACACTTCTTCGCAGACTATGACGATGGTGTGCGGGCCCAAAAGGCTGTTTGTCAGTCTCGGTGGCTGTAGATGACGTGCTTCCCTCTTCTTTAGCCATAGCACTTGGACCCAAAGAGTAAATGGGCAATGTGGAATAAGGTTTAGAGGGAAGTCGCATCTGGGAAAAAAACCCAAAAAAAAAACAAGTTTTACAAATTAGGGTAAATCACAAACTACAAAGACCTACCAGTTCAGAATAAGACACCCACCTTTTTACTGCACTGGGAGCACACAGGCCTGAAACACATAATGAGCATTTGTTTAATGGTTAATGTATTAATGCATGTCTGGCGAAAAGTTAATCGTAGTACTTTTGATTACCTTTTACAGAACTGACATGTGTATGACCAGGTAAAGAGTGAAAACCTCTTTGTTCGACATGAAAAGCAAAGCTATGGCAAAAAATATAAGTTACACAATGTAGAAATAAACAATGTACGTAGTTATAACACAAACTTAAATAAGGAGTGTTTTTGCTTGTTTGCGAGTTAATAACAAGCTCTGAAAAAATATTGTACTCATAACTACCTTTCCTTTCTTCAGTGCATTGTAGATGTCTTTGTATTGCTGAAATTTCTCCAGTTCGGCTTTGACCAAAACTTGCCGGATGTGCATGACTTCCTCTACTGTGAGCGCCAGACACTCGACTGGGTAACAAAACTCCTCCTAAAAGAAAAATAGACTACCTTAATACAAAACACATCTCGGGAGAAATTAACTACCCAAAGCTGATAGAAATACACCTGATGAACACCAAGAGACCACTGTTTATAGTTTAGCCCAAAGACTGAACATGCAATAAAACACAAACAGTTTTCAAACACCATGAAAAATAAAATGAAAGTATGGCCACAAACAGATGAAAAGGAAAACACCTTGTGTGCTATGTTAATGGTTGATCATTTTCAAAAATCAATTACACGTTAGAATTTAGATCAGAGTAATGGACAACCACAACCACCATGGTGCAAGGAGATTTGAGGACATACTGACTGTACTGACTGTACAACTACATCAAATGTCTGGTTATGGCCATTATATTGTACTGTATGTGTGGGTACAGTATTCAACAAATCTCCTTTTTAAGTATTAGCACATGCTTAACAATGAAGTTGTCAACCAGGCCCCTGAGTAGTGACATGATGTTTCACTGTAACAGCAGAAACCTACCGTGCCCTGAGCAGCGCTGGCAGCCTTCACCTGGCCAGCAGAAAATGGGAATAACATATTTAACATACTAATTACATATAGCAGGCTTCATGAGATTTAATAAAACTCCAGGAAGTGTACTTATAGAGACCTGGGTTATCATTTCTAGCAAACAAATCAAATCAAATCAAATAACTCCTGTCTTCACAGTATTATTATTCAACCAATTAGTGTTTCTTTCATGACACACACTATGAAATTTCATTGTATAAAAGTTTTTGCTGTCAGGTCTCATGCAGCAGTTCTGGCTATGATTAGGCCTATGACCAATCACAGCTTGTAGTGATGTGGCCCAATGCACTAAACAACCTAACTTCCCATTGTGGCTATTTTTTTCTAATCAGGTTAAAATAAAAAATTAACTGGATTTGATAAATGGTGAGCTGGACTTGGACCAATACATAAAATAATACTTAATAAATGCCCAAGTTCCTGTTCACTATTTGTAATACAATGTATGATTTGTAATTGTAATTTTTAAGAGGCATTTTGATCCTGAGATTGTAATTATAGTTTACTGACCCTGACTGTGTGAAAATACTTCTGGTTTGGCACCAAGGTTCTGCTGTTTAACATGCAGTTGGTGAGAATGAACCAGTTTTATCTCAATCCCCTTCATACAGCGGCATGTCCTGTGGTTTCAATTACACCCATCAACCTCACTAGAATCATACGACTCGCACAAACAGTGACCTCATGGAGAACAAATGAGCAGTCACAGGACGAGGGGAAAGTCAACAGATATTGTTAGGAGACTTATCCTCAGTAATAAGTAGTAAACATTCAAATAATTCAGTCTGTGCTTACAAATAAGATTTCTTATGCTTAAGGCCCTTCCTCAAATTAACATTAACAATTAGCTGGTGTAGCTAACATACCAAAGACTTGGAGCTCTGTTTGGATGGAGGTACGAAAGGGCGGACACTTGTGGGGGCCTCTTTCTCTATTGAATGCCTCCTCTGTGGAGATGCCTGGCGCTTGTCTGGCTGTGGAGTTGCAGACACAGGAAGAAATTTTGGCAGAGCTGTAGAGATAGAATAAATTTAAGTTTAAAATCAAGACAAAAAGGTGAAATGTGAAATAATTTACATTTAAAAAGTATATACCCTTCTTTTCTGTGATAGATGAAGATGTCTCCTCTAACATACTGGAGCAGCTCTGTGATGTCTCTTCCTTTAAGGTGAAAACACAGACTGTAAGGTTTTCACACCATACGACGTGCCATTATATGAAGACAAAGACATTGTGCTGCCTTACATCAGATTCAGAGCTGTCCAGTTCAGCCAGTGTTGGTGCCTTGAGGAGCCTCTTTCTCTGGGACAGTGGCTGGACTCCACTGGGGGCTGGGGTGCCACTGGACAAAGAGTGGGTACTGCCAGTCATCTTCCTGGGAGCATCAGGAGTGTCTGTGTGTGAAACCACAGTAGTTATTAAAAAAAAAAAAATCCTTTTCTTTCAGCTCATTCAATTTTGGGGTCACTGGTGGTTCGATCCTGTCCAGCCATGATGGACCTAAGGCTGAGAACATCCTAGACTATGGACAGTTAGATGCATGAACTTACACACATACAGACAATGATTCACTGTTATATTCATTCACTAGGGGCAATTTTGATTTACTAAATCCCCTATAATTGCTTGGATGTTGAGAGGAACATACAGTAGCTCACGAGCGACACATTAACTCCACACAAAGAGATTGTGCATCGGTTGGACCAAGGATAAAAACTACAATTTCTTTATTATGTGGCATGAGCACTAACTATTATGCTGCCATGCACATGCACCCCAACTATTTTTAGAGCTTATTTTGTAAACTGAGGTTGTCTAAATGGGTTAGTACATGAGGACTATGGACCAAGAATAAAACGAATAACAAATACTGACTGGTAATAGAAATTGATGAAGTTGATGTATTTCTACTGCTCAAAATACATTTTCTTCCTGTAAACACTTTACCTGAGCTGCGAAACAATTCCTGAGGTGTGCTGATGCTTTTTCCTGCACCTGTGGAGAAATTGAAAAAACATAAGGACTACATTTGAATTATATCAGACAGTCTGGGCGTAAATCATGAGACTGTTAGGTTGCAGTGACATACAGTGAATAGTGTGCATAGCTGTAAAGCCCAGGGGAATGACTGAGGGAGGGTGGGGGTGCCAGGGGGAACAGGCAGAGACACTGAGACATAGGTTACTCTCGTACATCCATTTGCATTATGCTGTGCCACATTCTGTCATCTGCCATGTACAACTATTTATCCAGAGGTGGGCTTATGTAATTTTTCACTTCCCTCAGTAGAGATTAGAACAACGAGCAGTGCAGACTGGCTGTGGTGATCTGCAATCTCACCCTACCAGCTTTGACTCAGTGGCTCATCACCTTGTTGACAGATAGACTTCTACTTTTACACACTTAGACATATGCAGAAGCCAAAATGTAGTATGCAACACTACGACTTAAAATAGATATTTCACATATTTACAGAAAAATTGGCATAGTGCTCAATCGTCTAATCACAACAGCTGGCATGTGACAATAACGTGTCATTCACACAGTACAAGGGGAGGAGGAGGGGTGCGCTGACTTCACACAGAAGCAGGAGCTAAACCTAAGAATAGCTTTGGCTTAAGACTAACTACAAGATATGACGTTACCTGATGAGTCAAAACT
Source organism: Bostrychus sinensis (assembly GCA_020698575.1). Lineage (NCBI taxonomy): Eukaryota > Metazoa > Chordata > Actinopteri > Gobiiformes > Eleotridae > Bostrychus > Bostrychus sinensis. The sequence continues at coordinate 17,639,476 of CM036255.1, forward strand.
GTAAGACATGCTAAGAGGTCGCATGACTGACACATTCACCCATATTTGAAAAAAGAAGGGGAGAATTGGAGGGAAAAAAGGAAAGAAATTAATTAATGTCAAGAAAGAGAAGATGGAAGTTAGTAAAAAGCATAATGAATAGTGAACTGTGTTATACTTTCTGCACTGTATATGATTATGCAACATCCTGTTCCCAAACAAATAGCATCTTGTGTTTACTGCCCTATTAGTGCTGTAAGGTATACATTTAAATATGATAGGCATTATACCATTTAAGACAATGGCCAATTATAAAGTCTGCATACCATAGAGATTATCCACCTACTAAAAACTCAGCACACATGAGAAATATCCAAAGTGTAAAGGTCCTGTCAGTGATAAGTTCAATACAAATACATTTCAAGGCCAAAAGTATACATCATACTTTAAAATTTAAAAGGTAGAGCAAACAAGAGCCCAACAACGAAGTTAGAGGGATCTTAGTGTAAACAGTTTGACACCTCTGACTGAGTGACCAAAATCAAATAGGAAGAAGGCTATAAAAGTGAAAAATTAAGGATCAAGACAACTCTAGTCATTTAATTTGATTAAAGTAAGTTACAAATAAAGATGGCATGTGGATACAATTATCCAGAATGTTTTTGTGTGTCTTACCCAGACGGTTTCTGCGGATCATGTCCGGTGAGACAGGTCTAAGCTTCCTCTCAGCTTTAATGTCCTCCAGAAGTCGCTCATGGAGGCTCCTGGGACGGGGCGGGTGAGGTTTCAGTTTACGGGCCGCAACCTGGACAAACAAAGGACACAACAAAATGACTACAGTAACATGTAGAACCATATACAGTATAGTCATAGAGTAAACTATATTACTCAAATTTATGGCTAGTATACAAACCATAACATTAAAATAAGCTGTGCCATAGTTTTTACTAAAATAAACATTCATAGTACAATCAGAACCACGGGGCCCAAAGAGGAAGAAAGAAAGAAGAATTATGAGTATGCACTCTAATCTGATCAAAAGAGGGACTTCAGCCAATAGACTGTTGTGCAGGTGGGGAGGTATTAGAGGCAGATTAATAGATATCTGTATGATACTCACAGGATTAAGAGGCGGCCGTGATCTGATAAACTCAAGGATGATCTCATGAGCACTTTTCTTTAACCTTGGAGGGATGTCTCCATTAACCTGGAAAGAAATGATTGTGGAAATCAATTTAGTAATATAAGTACCCTTGTAAAACAAGTGAAAATAAACTAGTGAAGAAACTTAAATGTGTGCTATCAAAGACACTAATATATTATTATTATGTTACCATGACTTTTCGCAGCTTGTATCGTTTGGAGCGAATGTCGTCCATGAGCATTTCATAAGGTGTCAGCTGGTACTCAATGGGCAGTGGGTTATATTGGCGCTCCTGTACCTTCTTTAACTTCACACCGTGTCGTAGATCTCTCATTACTTGAACCCAAAAGCGGGCCTGAAGGCAAAACAATGCACAGTTAAGAAGTTGTTGTGCAATGGTATGTTACCAACTTGTTTTATTAAGTTGTTAATCTCACCCAGTCTGCATTTTGCAACTCATTAAGGTCTCGATCTGGCTCCTCCCGAGTCTCACCCTCCATTTTACGTAGGTTCTAGCCAAAAACAGACACAGACAGGCAAAAAATAAGAATACTGGGGTCACAGCAGAAAATCATCTGCCTCTTAGTGTTTGCATATTCATTTGGCATTGTTTTTACACTGGATGCCCTGATGCAACCCTCTCCATTTATCTGAGCTTGGGGCCGACACAAAGGGTACACTAGCTTGTGCCCCTTGAGGCTGGATGTCATAGCTTAAGTAATGAATTTTATTGCTAAAAAATGTTAATGCTAATGCTAATGTTTTTGCAAAGAGCAGCAAATAGATGGACAATATTGTAAAGCAAAAGCTGTTATTGAAGTTTGGTCAGGCCAGAAACAGACAGCAAAAAATAAAACCAATATGGAGCCATTACCACACCAGAGAATTAGTAGCAGTGATTGAAGTGAAGGTCACCAGCACAGTGCCTTCAGCAGTGCTGTTATATGATCGATAAACATTGTTTAACATGAGCATGGAAACCATTTATCTCATTCTATATTGACTGTGTGTCAGAGGAACAATCAATTAAACATCCAAATGAAAACTATTGTGTCATGTAACAGTCTGCCTCCGCACTGGAATAAAAGCGTAAAAGGTTATCATTTTCCTACATAACAAAACTTAAAAACATACATATCTAAGGTCTTGTTTTAACTCGTGCTTGGTGTTATAGGTCAGATAATCAAGAAACATTAAGCATGATCAGAGACATTTCTTCATGCCGGATCATAGATAAAAGGAATAGCTGCCGAACCAAATCAATCAGATCACTTTTTTAGCACATTTCTTATTATAGTCAAGTAATAAGGCTTTGCAATTACTGACCTAAATCAACATTCATAAATAATTATCATCACTTTATCTGTGACAAATTCATCCTAATTCTCACTGCATGTAATGGTATCCTTGTGTGTAAAGTTTATACAATGGCTACAGTGATTATGTATTATTTCTTTTGACATTTAGTTCCACAGGAAGTACACAGTAGCCCCCTCTGTAAGCTACTTAAATTGCTGCAATAAGGTCCCACATTATGCTTCAACATTTCATTACGTAAGTCTTTAAGCATGAATCACCCTCTGGCAGCACTTACTGGCATCTATATATTGTGAAGTATTGTAATGCTCACCAATAGAAAAGAGTAGTCATTTCATTCTTTTTGGGCCTTTTTGATCAGAAATTTAATTAAATCTTTCTACTCAAACAAATGTTCACTGGTCATATTTTTTTAGTCTAGCCCAGCCTTTCACATTGTAGTCCGTCTGATGTGGTAAATGGACTGCCAAATCAGATCAGAAAATGTTGCCTAACCAGAATAAAAAGCTGTGGCATTAACTGGACTAACAAGGGGTTGTACAGGGACATGGTCTGAATGCAGAAGGCCATTAGCGTAATGTAGACTTTTGGTTTTTTCTTCTGCTGAATCACTTTCCTCTCAGTTTATCCGAGCTTGGGACCAGCACAAAGAACACACCGGCTTGTGACTCCTTGTGACTGGATAAGAAGTTTTACGAATGTATTCTAATTTTATTTATTTGATGAACTATTTGTAAATGAGCTTTATACAGTACAACTGTCCTGAACACATCTACTGTCTATGTGGATCCCTCCTTCTGTGGTTCTCCATGATGTTGTTTACCCAATTATACTTTCGTGTTTCATTATCCTGATGGAGGGTCAAAGGGCAGAGTATATTGTGCTGTACTGTCCTTTTGCTTATTTGCTTGTATATTTCTGTAAAGCCCTTTGAGACAGCTGCTCTGTATGAATTAAACTGTTTTAAAATAATATAGGTTTCACCCATTTGAATGTAGATGATCGTCTTAGCATTAACTTGTGAATCCCAGAGCTCCATACCTCCTTCGCACTCTTGATTTTCTCCAGAAAGGTGTGCAGTTCCCGAGTTTCAGCATAGAGAGCACGGCACACGGCCTGGTAGTGTTTGGGTGCGTCAGAGGGACTCGGGAGGTGGGAAGAACAAATCTGTAGTGAGAGAGTACAGGAGTGAGTTATGTATGGTAAACACTGGCAATATGGGGCTCATTTATTATACAACGCTAAAATAAAATATTAAAATGTTGCATAACTGGTTCATAATTGTCCTGAAGCACTCCACCTTGCATTATTTTTGTCTAGTCATGATCACATTGCTGTTTGACAATAATAATAGAAAGGTACACATTGTTTATTGACCATTCAAGTCAAAACTATGCAGTAAATTATGAAACAGTTTGAACCTGATTGTCCACTGACGGCACCACTTAAAGCCTTGGCTGCCAAAGTAATGGATGAGAGAAGAAATTATTTCAAGCAACACAAAGAGGGAAACCAGACAAATCGCATATTTTTCTTTTCTTTGAAAGGTTAGGGTGTGCTTTAGGCATGAGGTTGGATGAGCTACTGTCTACCTCAGCATGTACAGAGGGGAATTCGCAGGTACCTAAGGGTTTTCTTCTTTGGAAAAATATGTGGTGTCTTCTGTTTGTGTTTGATAATTATCTGCATTGAGAGTGATACCTGCCCTTTTCTAAGAAGGTCAAACTGTGAGCTGAGAGATTACTGTATTATAGGAATATCTTTAGTACCAAAGGAGGTAAATATTTAGGTGTTTAGAAATAAATATTTTGTATAATATTTTTAGCAGTAGGTAGATCAAGTATAATAATTCATTAGAACATAAATTACTTTGAATAATTTAACTAAGTTATTTCTTTCCTTTCTGCATTTCTCTTGCAGGGTCGCCACAGCAAAACATCTACCCTCTAACGTGCAGTGATTTGGAACAGATTTTATGTAGGATGCCCTTCTTGATGCCACCGTCTCCATTTAAACAAGCTTGGGACTGGCACAAGAAGCACACTGGCTTGTGACCCCTTGTGGCTGGATTAATATTTGAACACAAAATGGTTGCTCTAAAAGAAAAAACTAGTTATGACAGTATCAACAAATGGCAGAAAAAACATGGACAACATTCTGAACCCAAAGCTGTCAGCTCCCCAAACTCTAGTTTACCTAACTTCAGCGCCCCATTCAGGAAGTCTATTGAGGACATTCAGTATCTATCTATTTCTGTTTTTTATGTAATGCTTCACACTAGTGAGTCCTGTCACCTCCAGTCAGCCTCAAGAGTCACTGCACCTTCATCAGCCCAAACAAGACTGTAAAAACTGCAGAGGCAAATCATGACCCATTCAGTTAAGTGCACTTATCTAATCCAGCCTCCTCATACCAATGTATAATAGAAATTAGGGGCCCATAACCAAACTACTTTAGGCAAAAACTCAAAACATTATTACACTAAGGTACAAACTGTGAACATTTTAAACATATTCCCCAAATACCAGTGTGTTTACATAGCCATGATTACTAGTCCCATATTCGGAAGCCTTTGGGGAATTTACAGCGGGACAGCTTCCATTGGGGAGTTTATTTAGACCTGTTGAGATAATTAGAATGTCTGAATACACAGTTAAAAAACTAAAATGACACAAGATCTAAAGGGACTTTAAAACAAGCAAGAAAAGCAAAAATATCTAAACTGGTTTAGGCATGTGAGGTAAAAGGCTGCATGTTAAAATGCTTTAGAAAATTATAAGGCTATGCAGAAATGTGCAAAATTTCCCCATTTCACCACATGCCTACCATGCCCCACATGCAACAAACTGAAATGGACTGTGTATTCTGACACCTTTAAATCAGAACCAGCATTAACTTCTTCTGCAATGGTGATCTGTTGGTACAGACCACACGGGCCAGGCTTTTACTCCCCAAGTCTATTATCTGTGGCCCGTTCACCACTGTTCTTTCATTGGACCACTTTTAACAGATACTGAACACTGCAGACCAGGAGCACCCCACAGGAGCTGCAGTCATCAAGCCATCACAATTTTGCCCTTTGTCAAACTTGCTGAAATCATCACACTTGCCAATTTTTCCTGCTTAATCTGTGTTATTCACTTCACCTGTCAGTGGTCATAATGCCTGATAGGTGTTATACAGTATGCATTGTGAAATAAATTTACTTTTTTAGCATATTTTAAATCATTAATTGCACTGTAACACTGTGTCTCACTTTCTATGTGAACTCAGTAGGGCTCAAATACTTTACATTTGACAGTAGTTGTCATTATGAATCACTAAATCCCCCTAACTACATTTTTGTGTAATCTTTTGAACTGATTGCGTGCACTTGTATGTAACTGTATGGTATGATAACCTATTGTTCCTTTCTACATTGATCAGATAGTGTCACTCTACAGAATGTACCAAGTGAATGGTTCATTGTCTAAGGCAATGCACACATAGAGTAAAGCTGTGGGACTCACCATGATGATGTCTTTGTAGCTTTGGATCCTGTTCACTGTATTGGCCCCAGTCACAGATAGAGGCTCCTCTTCCTCCTCCTCCTCCTCACACTCATCTTCCTCCTCCTCAGTGGCCTCGTAGCCTTCGTCGGGACAGGAGTCGCTCTCAGTCTCCTCTCTGTTGGTCATCATGTCGATAAGCCGCTCCAGAGGCGGGCTGAGTTCACGCTCCTCGTTTTCTTTGAGCCCATAGTCCAGAGCTTTGTAGATCATGATCCCCAAGGAGTCGATAACCTGTAAAGGAAAAAGTATTTAAGAAGATGTGGTCAATTTCAATACAAGTCCAAAGTCACTGGATAGTTGAGGATACAAGTCAACATCAAGCTAAAACATAGTATAGTTTTGCAAGTAAGTATGTGAGTAGTCTACTTTGTCTGTCCTGCATATTTTAGTAAACTTGTATTTGCACCCATTTGCAGCTATAACCTCACTCAAGAGCTAGGAGGGGTATGCATCTTGTGTGATTTTTGCAAAAAAAAATAAATAAATAAACCCAGATTTTTTTTTTTTTTTTTTAGGCACACTTATATTTATACACAACAATGATCACCTTTGACCAGATGCAGTGATTACCCAGGTGAAACCAATACATGCTTAACAGTTGTTTGGCATTTCATGAGAAAGAGTAAAAAATATTTTATTCCAACAGTGTATTGGGGCAACAGTGTACTACAGGCAAACACGTCAAACTGACTCGAACACAATCTTTGCAGTCTGTTTTTCTTATATTTTCTCAGAATCGGCACTCAGCATGTCTCAACAGCTTCAGTTCATCGTTTTGTGGAAAAAGGTGAGAACCTGTTATAACAGCTCTGAAGCACAGATGGTAGCTGGTTTCTTGTTAATAGTGATCTCTGATAGAAACACAAATTAATGGGTATAATACAATTAGGTTAAACCATAACCACCACCACTAAAACCTAGTGGTAATTATCAGTCAAACTTAAAGAACATTTAAAACCACAAAAGTCTAATTTGTTGACATAGCTGATGAAACAATATGATGTTGCCAAATTTGGTCCTTCCCTGCCTTTCTATAATTAGTGGCACTGTGGCACATCCAGCTACAGCAGACCTACTTTCAAGCCCAGTTCATGTCCTCAAATCAAAAGTACAGTAAATCAAAGCCACACTGTTGCTGCAAACAACAAAGAGATTATTATTATTATAATCACTGCTTCTCTTTAACAATTATTTATAATGAGACTTAGAAAAGACAGTTGTTCTTTTTTTCTTTAAATTTTCACCATCTGTGTCTTTTCCTGCCAGCTCAAATCTAAATTCAACATAAAGTTGTGGAAACCTGATCCAGGCGTTGTCAGGAGAATAAACATCAAATCACACACTCAGAAGATCTTGAGGTTTATCCATAAAACATTTAAACTATGCCTCAATAATTTAATAAGATGGTTTTCTCAGTTCTAATGAAGCATTAGACACTACCTGATACAAAAACCACGTCTGTTTCCACATTAATTAAAACTGTGAATGAGATTTGTTGACCACACTGTAGATTTAACACCTAACTATTTGACTATTTAAAGATTATTTTATATACTTTGCATCCCTGTTTATGCATTTCCTATTGATGATTATTGTCTCCTATTTATTCATGTGTGGACTCATTATCGTTTACAATAGTAAGTTACTGTATCTCTGCAATATGAACAAAATATGCAATATGCAAAAGTTTTTTTGCACACAAATATGAAAACATATGAAATAGTATGTGAAATATTTCTGTCTGCTGCTCTACGTGTGAGTCATCACCACAATGTACAATGTGCCATGCAAATATTACAGTGGATTAAAGAGGGTGAAGCTCTTGTTTTGATGTTGCTGAAGAGCGCCTGGTTTTGGCGCAGTCAAAGGCAGTGCCAAACAACACAACAAACCAAAAAGGGCGTTGCCTGAGCACAGTGTGAGATGATGCCACCCGTGCTTGAGTGATGTTTCATTTGTTCCCACGGAATGCTTTCTCACCATTTTAAAGCAAAGGAGAAAACAAAGCATTTATTTGAAAAGTCTTAATTTTCTTGTGGTTTAAAGCAGTGGTTCTCATCTGGTCTGGCTTCGAGACCCACCATCACCCTATAATGACAACCCACGACTCCCCAAAAAATTAACAAATGTATTAAATGAACACATTGTGCAGTTTGAACCTGAGATAGGTGAGTATAACATCAGAATATCGCAGTGTGCTAACACAAAAAAGAAGAAATGTAAAGACAAACCAAGCACATAGTGTTGCTAGAGAAGGAACTAATCCCTTCTATATTAAATTAGTTGACTTTAAATTTAAAACCCAAACTCTTCACATCTCCAACTTCAGCCTTTTTTTACAGAATCAACTGTTTTCATGTACAAACAAAATAAAACAAAATGTCACCCTACTGTTGCACAGTTTATTTCAGGCATGCATACTTCAACAAGTTTAATTTAAGACTCTTTTTTAGACCTTATCAAGACCACTGTTCAAAATATTAAAACCTATTTCTTAAGCACGTAGTGTAAAAAAGGTGAGACCATCTGTGACAATGAGCGCCGCAAGGCATTTAGGGCCCAGTAAGAAAAGATCTAAGCTCTCATTTTCGTTGAGGTTAAAACACTTTTGAGCTTTAAAGTGAACATTTTAGGTAGTAGCATCAAATGTATGCGACATATTTAAGACCATTTTCGTGTATTTAAGGCCTAATAGTATTTTTAGCTCTTAATTTTAAAATATAAAGACTTTTTAAGGCGCCGCAGAAGCCCCATTTGCTTTTTTGTTTTGTTTTATGGCAAATATTAATAATAAACTTTATTTATATAGCACTTTTCTTAACAATTTCCAAAGTGCTTTTCAGAACAAAAGTAAATATAACCCACACAGAGACCCCTTGACAAAATAAAAAAAACAAAATAATAAAATAATAGAATATACAACAAATAAAGGCCTACGGATCAAACCCACAACCTCTTTTCTAATAGGCAGGAGTGATAACTACTCTGCCACCATGCAACCCCTGGTATGTAGTGATCACAATCAAACACATTTATATTAATAGAATTTTTTAATGAGCCACAAAGAAAAGTATATTCTGGTGAGAAATATCAGGCCATATCCAAATGGGCCTGCTGGGCAAAAACATTTATACCTCATCCATTTTGAAGTCAGAGGCAACATATTGTTATGTGTTACTGTTATCATTTATCAACCATCTCTGTGGGGCAGCTGGTAATCCTGTTCCCAAGCTAAAACAAATATCCTATTTCTCGGTGAAGCATTATGTAACTTTTAATCCATCTGCAGGACAACTGCAGCAGTAGGCGGAGTCACTGGGTCAGCGACAGGCAACGTGGAGGGTCTCACAGGCCACAAAGACTTGCATCTGAACTCAAAAGGTACTCTTAATAACAAAATGTACTGGGAAGGTTTAAGAAGACTTTTGTTACAGTGCAAATTCAACACACATGCTGCAAGAGCATTGATAGTGTGTGTGGCGTGACTGGACTTGTTACCTGTAGGTTTGTGAATGCAAAAAAGTATTTATTAATGCAATGCAGCCCAAAACTTAACAAAGACTAAGGACTAAATCAAGGCTAAACCAGGACTAAACCAGGGCCAAATTGGAGAATCAAATCAAAACAAGACAAGAATCAATCAGATCTTTTTTAATATTTTTATATGCAGTTGATTGACAGCAACAATAAGACACTGTCATTATTGAAATAAATTTAGTTTCTTGGATATAAATATTGTAGTTTGCTAATAATGCAGTGACAATAATTTTGCTGTGATGTCACAGTCATGTCCATTCAATACATTAGTCAGATTGAGAAGCATGCCTGCAGTCAAACTAAGCAATGCTGAACAGGAAATGGGGGAAAAAAAGACAGCTTAATTTTCCAATTACACACCACAATCTTATTTAGAGAAGTGTGACTCAGAGTACAGAGGTAAAGGAGCAGAGGGAGAAAGGAGTGGAGATCAAGTATGCGGCTAGACAGGCAACAATGACGGCCAGAAAATCTACCACTGGGTTTCAGGCACAGGCTCAAATATTAGCTATTGTTAGTAATACTAGTGCTGTGAATGGGTGGAACGATGAAACCTCGCTCCACCCAGAATAAATGGCATCTACTACAAAAAGTTCTATGCAAATCCCAGGTGAAAATTAAGATTTGTCATTTGGTGTTAAGGAGAAAATGTAACCAAACTCCACAGCCGGTTAACATACCATCTCTGCCTTAAGCATTTAGTCCTGGATGCTCAAACAATCACTGACGCTAGACCACAGAATATCAGTTTCACAAATCAGTATCAGGAAGTAAGATTACAATAGAAGTTGGTGACAAATACTAATAACATTTTTACTCATGAGAAGAGTTCTTAAATGAAATACACAAGATCCAGCCTTGGAAAAGTAATATAATAAATTAGATTTTGGATAGCATTAATTTTAGACAAAATGATCCAGGGTCAGGGGGTCACAAGCCAGGATAAATGAAGAGAGTTTTAGGTCAATATAGTGTAAAACCTATGCCAAATAAATATGCATATAACAGCATTACAATATATTTGTGTAAGTATTAAAAGAGATTCCTTAAGAACATGATGTTTTCTTCTGTCGGCAAACTTAACTTAAACCAGTATGGGTCAAGCTGTTGCCATCAAAGCCAAAGAAATAGTAAGCATTTAGATTGATTAGCCACAAAAAGCTTGTGATGAGCGACCATCTTTTTAAGAATTTTTATTTATTTGACCTTTATTTAACCAAGAAAGCGACCATCATATTTTCTTATGACGTTTTAACATCTTGAATTGCTGGGATTATGACATACTCCTCTTACATAAGACTAAATTCTCATTAGGAGTCAGCTGATTTGACCTTTGAGAGTCAAACTAAAGGTACAACAGGCGAACACATTGGTCCGAGTCTGAGACACAGGACGGAAAGTGACTGTGGACACATCAGTGAGTCAGGGCTTATGCACATGGACGAAGAATGGGCTGCTTGTTAACCACCAGCATTTCACACAGAACAGAAGTCAAGTGTATGAGCTGTTGTTGTGTCATGCAATGCCAAAAACATTCAGCTACTACTCATTTGTTGCACTACTGCCATTAAGAAAGCGTTAAACACATTTTGACTAAGTGACACAATGCTGATACCAGTGTTTAGTGTTATTAAAGCTGGTCATTCCAAATAAAAAATGAAACTTCAATGGTGGCTGGAGCCCATTCCAGCAACTGTAGTCCTAAGGTGGGGTTCACCCTGGACAATGGTCAAGTCTCTCACATTCATTCACTATTGGGGCAATTCAAATTCACCATTTCACCATGCATGTCTTTTGACGGAAGGATGAAGCTGGACAGCACCCACAGTTACAGAGTTACATTGTTGTCACAGTACTTTCCTTATTGTAGAATATTGCAAAAAAGCTCCTTATTCCAATTTGAGGGCAGTAAGATGAATTCCTGAACATCTTCAGACAGCACACAACACCAACACTGCAGCATACTTTGCCAACATGAAGAAAAACATTTACACAATAAGCATAAGCATTATGACCACTTGGCTTGCCTATTATTGGTGGTTAAAATGTTATGTGTAATGACCACCTGCCTAATATTCAGCCCTTATATACAACAAACTGTGATGCTTTGTGAATTCCAACGCCTTTCTGTTAGAACCAGCATTAAGTTCTTCAGAAATTACAGCTGGAGTAGCCACTCTACATCTGATCCTCACACTTGACCATTTTCACTGGACAAACGCATCTTAGGACAACTTAGGACAAAATGTTCATTTGCTGCCTAATTTATCCAACCCACCAACAGGTGCCACAATGAAGTGATCATACAGTATGTCATTCACTTCCCCTGTCAGTGGTCATAATGTTATGCCTAATTGATGTTTGTAGCCAAGACTGAGATTTTAACAAAACCAGCCACAAACTAGTTCCTGCCAGGCAAGAAGTCCTAAAACCTCTTATATATAGAAATATTACAAGTGTAGTGGAATAGTCCTGGCCACAGTGTGTCCGCTCCAGGCTCACTGCGGCCCTTTGAGTTCACATAAGCCGCTGTCAGCAGTTACTGCGGCAGTAGAGCAAAGCCATCATCACAGACACTTACATAATCTCAACTAAATGTGGACGACTTCCAGAGCGGGATGCAGCGAATGCTCAGTCTCTGTCAGCAGCATCACCACAGCTGCTGATGAGGCAGTGGGCACAGAGGGTGGATACCAACAGAGCAGGAAGAATTGTTTTCAGTGTATAATTAGAACATGCTGACTCAGATAGATTCACATTACTCAATAATATTGATTTTGTCATGCTTTTAGCATCCTACCCATTTCAGTGCACAGGACAAGTCTCAGGGAATGGATCTGATTCTGTACAAAGGCTTTTTGGTGAAACTGTCAGAAAATCAATTGATTGACAAGAATAAAAGCAGAATGCAATGTAATGTAATAGGGTCCGTGGAAATAAACAGTGTGCCACCCAGTCACTGTTGTCTCGATGTCTGAGAAGACAATCAATACTGATAAACATATACTGACATATATTGAATTCACAAGGGTTGAACAACACAAAAAGTCTATGTATTCATCAGTTTATTAATGTTATAGTCCTGCAGTGGCTGGTGTAAAACTGATATGTACAGATGTATGTTTGACCAGCTGTAGTACACATAGGCCAACTTAAGCACCACTTAGCATTGGCCAAATTACCCTGTGTTAAAATTTTAAAGAAGAAACATCAAGAGAGAAAAATATTGTTCATATGTTTGTTGCAGATAATAGATGCCATAAATTTAACCCAGTGACCATGTCAGTCCACAGTTAAGGTGAAGACACTTTGGCAAGTGTAGATGCTTTAATGGGATACAACAACTAATCACACCTTAATCTGAATCGGAAGACAAACTGGGCTAAGCTCAACATACAGAAACAACTGAAGACAGTATTTTTAAGACTAGGAATCTCTAATGTAGACAGTTCTGTAAAAATAGAGGGCTAAAAAATGTGCACATGAAAATCTTAGATGAAACAGAAATGGTTCCAGTGTTTGTTTGTAATGCAACAGAGACAATGGGTCATCTCTTTTCAAGTCAGTGTGCAGATCCAAAAGACAGCAAAAGTCTAGTAGTGAGAATAATAGTGTGCAGTATTACTGAGAAATCAGAAGGACTGGGAGGAAAACACACAATGCAAATAATAACTCTGTTCAACATATTACCTTATACGTTAAAGTGCAGAACTAGAAATAGCTTAAAAATAAGCATCTGTATTGTACATGTACAGTACAGTGTCTGGTTTATTAAAGCATTTTTCAGCATTGTGTTTTCTCTTGCTTTGTCATTTCTAAAAGGTTTATGTACAAAATGACAGGGACAACCCATACTCTTGCATAACAAATCAAATATTTTTACCTCATGAGAAAATGTAAGGGGTAGGACCTAGTTTTTATGCATTCTCATAACCACCAACAGCTTTTAACAAAACTATACACTAGCTCACTTAAGATTGGCTTAACTGCTTATTGTCAAGCCTACTTCATGCCAATTTGCTAATAAACAAACAGAACTATTATTATATTGAGGTGTGTCCTTTCAGGTTTGGCCCTACTGCAGGGTGGACAATGCCGGCGAACAAAATAGTCTTTATGCAACACTTTATTCTTAATCACATCTCAAAACACTAATACTCCCTGTATAGGTCTATTTGACAGGAACATCGCCGTCCCCTTTACTCAAAATGCTGTTTCATACACTGCGGAGTGGTCAGTGTTGAGCCCATCCATGACCAGTCTGGCAGCTGAGGAATCTCATTTTGATCTCTGAGACCCAGATAATGAACACGCCTTCCATCACATGAGCTCCTGCACAAACATGAAGGCCGATGGACTGCCAGAGTTGACCGGGCTATGTAATCAAGTCTATGTATACATAATGAGACTTCCTGCATTATCCTCTCCTGATATGATGTAGCAAAGCTTGTCTGACCAAACTAACTTAGTCTCCACATGTTCTCTGCTCATGTGCTATCCCTTGTGATGCTGCTGACCTGAACAATGTCAAAACCATTGTGTGCAAAAAGGCAACATGTACATCTATGAACAAAAGCAACACAACAGTGAATAATAGGTCGTTCTATTGAAAGTGAAGCAGAGTTAAGCTCACACAATACCAATATGAAAATAAAAACAGGGCTATTGCACGAAGCATCCTCCTACTCGATTGCTCAAAGTACCTCTAACAAACCAACAAGGACAAGAGCTTGAAAGATGTCAGATGGCATACACAAAGACTGCAGCAAATGTTATCAAAATTATTCATATTTGTTTGCCCACAAATGACTGGCAAGTGTGAATTCTGGTTATTAAACTCAGGGTAACAGCGTTACAACAGTGGCCCATACTTGTGTGATGGCTCACTATAATCAGTGGGCTAAGTGTGAAAACATATTCAGAAATAGTTTGGTGTGTTTATAGGTCTTACAACACAACTGTTGTGAGGTAATGGCATTGCTTTAAAGAGCCACAGGATTATTACCTACACCAAAGAGGTTATGTTTTGCTGGTGTTAGTTTGATGTTTAGGGTTGTTTTTTTTTGTTTTGTTTGTTTTTCTTTTTTGTTTGTTTTTTTTATGATTGGTCAGTAATACTCCAAGGAACAAAGAATCTCTGGTATAGATTTGAAATACTGTCTAAATCACTTTTAAGGACTTCTTACTACTGATGTATAGATCCAATTATGTCAATTTATGTTAATATTACACAAGGGTAGTTAATTAGTGACCGATATTAGTCTATGCACCATCTGAATTTCATGCAGAAACAACTAATACCAGTAAATAAGTTGTTTTATTTTTTAAGTCAGAAAACACATTTTGATTTAAATTTTTAAAAAATGGATGAGCTTCATGAGGTTGTTATTGTCCTGTACCTTTTGATACCACTTAGATAAAACACCACAAAATAATCTGTATCATTTCAGTTACCCAATAAAACAAAAGTGAAATGACTTATTAAAATGGGTGATATGGTGGTTTGACGTAATGAACAAAACTCACCTCTAATGATGTGGGCGCTGATCTGTATTTATCTGTAATGACAGAAGAGGGAAGAAGCATTAGCATGGAAACACTATTGTCCTAACCTGTTATTAGACAATCACTAAAGGCAAACACACCCTCTGAATAATTTATGTGAAATGTTCTGTGAAGCTATGTATGGCAACTTAGAACAAACTGACAGCAAATCATACATTATCGTGACGTTGTGAGACAACATAAAATATTAAGCATTATGTGTTGAGAGTATGAATGCGGTCTAATTGTTCAGCAAGGGAGGAGATGTATAATTACCCTGAGGCTCTCCAGTAAAACAAGTCAGTGAAAAAAAGATAATGTTTGTTCATAGAAGTCTCTGCCCTGGTGTCAAATCCTGCCTCTGGGGGCTGTGTGTGCTAAAATAAGACCCTCTCATTCAGAAAAAGAAACAAAAGCAGATGATGACCTTGGGCAGTTGCCATGGTGACTTTTTTTCTTAGTGAATAGTTGGACAAGGACTGTATTTTCTTGACAGACACTGTATAAGGTCTTCTCAGTGATTCCAACTGCAGCTGTTTTACACTTCATAAACCCACCTTATTGTTACCTTGTTCTTGCCAAGGAGGTTATGTTTTTGTGGTTGTTGGTTTGTTGGTTGGTTTGTCAGTCTGGCAGCAAGATAACCCATAAAAAATGATTAGATTTTGATCATATTTACAGAAAATGTTAGTAAGGGGCCATGGAAAACATTATTAGTATTAGTTTTTGGTGGATCCAAAATTCTGTACCATAGCAAGATAGGGCCAAACATCGCAGTCCGAGTCAGTAAACACACAAATTATTAGTTTCAGGGGATTCTTTTTAACAGTGAGATATAAGGGCTAGGTGTTCCCCAGAACCAGAAAATTACTGATTTGAGTTTTAGCCTGGATGTTATTAAGAGATAGGCCCTTGACAAACTTCTGTGCTCTCCAGGTGCTTCTAGTTGTAGGTAATTTTTTTTTTCTGATGTAATTTAAGTTTGGGGTATATTTAATCACTTGGGTTTTATGTTTCATTTTTGATTCCAACAACACTGTTTTATAAAATCTATATGATAATGTTTTTGAAATGTTATCACAAGATTATACCTCACATTAATCAATGTATATGGCAATGACTTACCTTGACCTTATCACAATGAATCTATGTGCTTTCTCTACCACATAAGGAAAATGTCACTATCTTATCTCATAGTTTTGTTTGAGGCTTTTCAAAAAACCTGTCCATCTGGATTTTTTTGCTCAAGCACAAAAAATGTACACAAAGATTTCACTTTTGTACTAAGTGACAATAGGTTCTTGTTTTTTTGTTTTGTTTTTTTGAGACCAGAAAAAAATAAAAATAGTTTGAACCAAGGACAGCAGCCTGTCGGTGTTAGGTAAAGGACTAAAGTACAGTCAGTGTAATGTATATATAGACTTTAGCCAAGAGAGTAAAATTAGGCCATGGCTCACAATGATTACTAATATGATTTACTTCAATTCAAAACTAGATACATTTTACTAACAATAGTAAGTATTAATTATAATCAAATTCATTTGCTATCAGCTTAATCCAGCAGAGAGCTCTAGTATATGGCCCTGCAGGGGAAAACATGTCCTTCCTTCTGAGTCTATTTTGCAGGTCACCACAAATTACAGCTAAGGACAGATGGAGGAAAAAATAACCAGTCATCCAGCAGCGCTCATGAAGGAAACACTAGGTCTACTGTTTGTCCTGTCCGAGGGGAGGTGGCCAGGTCCAGTGTGTCTGCAGGGTCAAGTAAATTTGGATGGGTATATCTGGAGCAACATGTGGTGTCACAGAAATTAACCTAAAACAAAGATGCATTAATAACTGTTGATATTATAGGTATGTAATCAAGGGGTCTATTTGACATCTATTCTTATTCTAATACAATATGGGTGCTTCTTTAGAAAACACACCATAAAAATAACCCCATGCACTTTGAATTGATGAGTGATAAGTGCGATTCTCGTCAGCAGAGCAGCACCGTACAATAAAATGTTTTGAAGTCACAGCAGGCAGAATTCATGAAAGTTAGTAATGGATAGGAGGATCAAAACCTCAAATGTAAAGTGGATATTGATCAACATTACATCATGACCTCAATCAAAAAAATTAAAGAGGGCATCAAGAACTCATTCTTGCCCACACTGGGGCACATCCTGCAGGCATGACAAGCAGGGCCAAGATGGAAAAAGAGCAACACGCCATGCATCAGTATACATAATAATGATGATAATGGGACATCCTGTGACCAATTGCGTGTTCAGTGTTGTGCTGTGTTAAAGTGACAGAATACTTTATACGTCTCGTATTTTATATCAGCATAAATGTAAAAAAAATATATATATATTATATTGCTACTGTCAGTGTTTCCCGCATGTTTAGATGAGTCCATGGGGGTCGTTTTTCAGATTAGATTATTAAACTTTTATGTAAGCAAGCTCTGGGCATTTCTCAATATTACTTTAACATATTTGGCTTTTTTAAAACTTGTTTCCTACCATGCTATTGGTTTTAAAAAGAACTCCTTACTCCTTTCTTCTAACTCCTCTCACTTAACTTCATTGTAAAAGTCTCATAATATTTAAGACTTAGACTAATTGTTGGGTGATAAAATTATATTATTGTGGGTCATAATCGTCTTTGGAAACAATACAGTACAGTAGCTGTAACTTTAGATACAAGATGGTAAATATCTTGTTTACTGAGCAAGTGTGGTCTGTGTGCGCAGTATAGGCAGAGCCACAGAAGTTGGGCTCTAGCAGTATCTGGGAGCGGGCCAACTTAAGGATGTACCATCTTGTCACTGACTCATGTGCAGCAAATACATACTGGTGTTGCGTAAGCAGAGATTTTGTGCTGCTGAGGGAGTAACCTCTGAAAGTCTGTGCTACTGGACGCTTAATAGGTCTCATGTCTCTCTCATCACTAGGCCTAATAAGAATCAGGGACAGGGCCAGGCTGTCCCAAAAATACCTTGGCCTCTCACCAAGAGGTACAGAAGAAAGGATAACACCTTGAAATCAACAAATCGATCTATTGATTGTAGAGTGTTTTCAGTCTGTATGTATATTCTGAAATTTTTAGTAAACATGACCAGCTGGGGACAAACTTTCAACACACAGCTGAAACGTGAGGATATGAACTTCTGTGGAAAAACATAAAAAGAAGAACACTAATTTTAACTTGCCAATGAGAAAAGACTAAGTCACTTGCCCAAAGCAGAACCACACCTTCTGCAGTGACGCCTAACTTTATCACTCACACATTACAGGAATGCTGTTAACAGGGTAAGGCTTTGAAACTAAGATTCTACTCAAAGCCTATTTGAATAGAAAACATTCTTGTGCACTTAAGGCTTTGGTTGTGATAGTACATGTACTTTTGAGATTTTACCACTAAACCTATTAAACAGGAGAGGGGGCCAGGCTATCCTTAAGAGGCAGCAGTACAGTGAAAGACCTATAGTACACAGACTGAAAAGATTAAAACACATTTAATCTGCTAGTCAAAATACCACAAATTGTCAAGCTTCCAACCAATGGTTAATTATGTAATTTAGATCTGGATAGCAAGTGTCAGGATTTTCTTAAAAAGTAAGAATTGAACCTACTATACTGTTGCTTGATTGTCAAGCGCTACAGACAGTCATAGTTGGTATCTTATTTGGTTTTGCCCTGACATATCTGACACATTAATAAAAGTATTAATAATTAATATATGCATTGGGTAAAATTGTATATATGTTTTTATATTTAATTTTTAGCTTAACATTCTCTTTACCTAATAATAAAATTCTTAACACAACTGCGAGTGTCTTTAGCACAAATATGGCTCACTATTAGACTTTGCCTTTTTCATTCAGCTTCTTGGTCCTGCAATTGAGATTTATGGCACTGATTTGGACAGGACCCAAGATGTTTGTAGTTTGAATCAATCACATGGCTCAGTGTTTGCTAACGGACCACTCTGTGACTGAAGCTTTTTTTCAAACAGCAATAGCAGCCTCATTGGTCAGCGTAGAAGATGCAACAACAAAAGACCTGTTTGTGCCGTAAAGCAGAGTGCTGTGAGATAAAGCCTTGTATATGAATAATTAATCGCTCAATGCGGTTTTCTTGTCACTCTGATTCATAGTGTTTGTGTGCTGTTAACAAGCGCATCGAGTGTCTGTAAACAAATTCACCACATGGCTAGAAGCAAGCAGTCACAACAATATGGCCTCTTTGTGGAGATGCTCTGCTTGTATGGCCTGGGAGAAATGTGCAGGAAAATACCTCATTGTTAAAGAGATAAGCGACAGTGGTATTTTGAAATGCGTAGTTCAAAATCTGACCAGCGTGTGCGTCCTGTGTCTCGTTTACCTGTATTGTTTTTATCCATTAGTTTGACAGTCCCGTCTTTCCCAATTGCCACATCCCCGGGTCCTTCAATCCTCCGGGGGAAGTCTTCAGGTGAAGCGCCGTTGGACTTGGAGCCTTTCCGCCGGTGTTTCTGCGCCAGTGTCCGACAGCACTGGTAGCACACGGCCCACGCTTGCTCCTCGTTAATGGGCTGGCTGTACAAGCTCAGGATCTCTTCCAGGGAGACCTCCTCGGCCCCGTCACCGCAGTCCATGCTCAGGTCCCCGCTGTTAAAATCCGCCGCGAAATCCCGGAGAACTGTGGGCGAAGGCAGCATCCCGTCGTCAGTCCCCGGTCGCTTTGCCATTTCTCACACCATTATATATGCTTTTTAGTTGAATAAAACCAGGATGTGGAGAGTATTAGATGCCGCTCAGACTTGCAGTCAGTCCGCCTTCGTTTGAGTCCGCGGTGATCTGTGAACCTGAGGACGGCACCAGCGGCTCCGCGAGGACGACTACTGAGGGCGGTCCGCGCGGTCCTAGTGTCGGCTGTTATTGACCCTCCCCTTAACAATATCACAACACTGTAGTTAATAATATCCAAATACTGTACTTAATAATATCCACATAGGGTGGATTACCCTAATGTGTGACACTGTGGGACACCTAAGCTCTGGTGCTCGTGAATGAAAAATCATGGGTTTTCTGAAGCTGTGATATCGGGTTACCAAAGTCACATGATTTAAGAAATGTCCAATCATGGAGTGTTTCTCAAAGCCCAGGTACCTTGCCTTGCCTTGATTACGTCACAGGAAGGCATCCACCTCATCATCTGTCGCCCAAGGTGTGTATGTATTATTAGGTTCCAATGTTCATGTCCTTCCTAGGCAGGTGTCCTCCGTTTGGCTAACATGTGGCTAATTCACCAAGGTTTTTTTTTGTTTGTTTTTTTGTTTTTTTATTAACATCTTAATTTACAGTATTCGTCCAATACAAACACATAACAAATGAGAGCTCATATAATGCAATTACATGTTACAATTACAATATATCTTATATCTCATCATGTCATATATCATACATGTCTATAAATAAAGTAAAATAGAAAATAAAAAAATAAAAAAATAAAAGGGTTGTCACAGTATGGTATAAATTTCAGGGGGTTTCACTGAAAATCTCTTTGTAACAGTCTTGGATGTGTGTGCTTTTTTTATTATTAATGAATGACAAGGAATTCAGTATATTATTAACCTCTATTAAAAAGAGGGGAAAAGAGGGTTGCAATTTTAAAAACCTTTGCTTATGAATAAAAAATTTACCAATTAAAATGAAAAAATTTACAATATAATGAAAGGGTTTCTTTTTGACAATGGTATTGCTTTCAAAATAACATATTATATCTTTTAATGTGAAGCAGTGACTCACTATACAATTTCTAAAAATATAGTTACTCATTTCTGTCCAAAATATCTTCACATTGTTACAGTGGAAAAATAAATGTTCTAGAGTTTCATCATCTATTTTACAAAATGAACAATGTTTATCAATGTCTGCAAACGTGGAAATGAAAGAGTTGACTGGGTAGATTTTATGAAGTATTTTATAGTGTACTTCTTTAACTTTATTTGGTATACAATATTTATATGGCAACAGCCAGGTTTTCTTCCAGTCTATATCCTGTACTACAGAGCTCCAGAAGAATTTCACTCTTGGGGTAACTTTATTAAAATTTTGAAAAATTTGACGAACATGGTGATTATTACATTTTTTGTCAAGTACATGAATACCATCTAACTTGAGTTCAATGGGGTATTCACCACTTGTATTATTAGTTTTGTAAAAAGATAGATGACATTTAATAAGGTGAAGTAACTCTAAAGGAATAGCCTTGACAACAGAGTTGTATTCTTTAAAATGGATTGGAAAATTATACTTCACCATAAATTGTTCATATGTTAGAACAGAACCCTGTTCATCAAGAATTAATTTAATTGTTATGTACTCATTGTTCCATAAAATACTTTTGTGAGGGGGAAAATTATGACTGAAGCACAATTTCCAGGCAAGCAGACACTGCTGGTGAAAGTTGGCCAAAGACACAGGGAGTTTTTTGGGTGTGTAATTACAAGTTAAAACAAAAGAGAGTCCACCAATCCTATTAAAAATATGATTGGGGATAAAATACCATATAGATTCTGAATCTGCAAGGCATCTTTTTAGCCAATTAATTTTAAATGTATTTACAGTGTCGATAAAGTCTAATATTTCTAGACCCCCTTCTGCTTTTCTGTTGGAGAGTACTGCTTTTTTGAGTTTGTGAGGTTTGTTCTTCCATATAAAATTTAAAAACAACTTGTTAATCTCCTTAGATGTACATTCATCTACAGAAAGCGAAAGCAAGGGGTAGACAAAGCAAGAGAGACCTTCTGCCTTGGATAAAAGAACTCGGCCAAACAGTGTTAAGTCTCTCTGAAGCCAGAGGTTAAAGATATTTCTAGTTTTAACAATTCTCTGGTGAAAGTTTAATTGTTGTCTAGCTACTATGTTTTTTGTTATGTGTATCCCTAAGTACTTCACATATTTTTAACAGGGATATTTTCTAGGGTTAGAGCCTCGCAAGTATGTATTGGCAGCAGCTCACATTTGGACACATTAAGCTTCATGCCTGAAGCTTGAGTCAATTGTTCAATCATCGTTCATCTTTCATCAAGCTTTCTGTAACTGATTTTTGTCTTCCAAAAAAAGAGTTGTATCATCAGCAAGTTGTGAGATTCGTATTTCTCTATTGAATATAGAGATACCCTTAAACTCTGGATCATTTACAATATTTAATGATAATTAAACAGCTAAAATAAATATAAAGGGAGAGATAGGGCAACCTTGTCTGACTCCACGTTTAACATCAAATCTCTTGGTAGTATCATAATTAACAATTACAGAGCTATTGATGCCATTATAAAACATATCAATCATTTGTGTAAATGAACTGCCAAATTCAAACAATTGAAGACATTCTTGAATAAACTTATGTTCAATGGTATCAATGGCTTTGTAGAAATCTACAAATAAAATTAATGCATTGGAGTCTATGTCATCACAATAATCCAATAAATCTAACACTAGGCAAATGTTATTGCTAATATGACGCCCTCAAATAAAACCTGACTGTGTTTCTGTTATGATTTTGTTAAGACCTTTTTTGAGTCTGTTGGCATAGACCAGGGCTAAGATTTTGTAATCTGTGGTTAAGAGAGTGATAGGTCGCCAATTTTCAATTAATAGAGTGTCTTTATCAGATTTTGGAATAAGTGAGATAACACCTTGTTTCATTGTAGGGGTCATTTCTCCCTCGTCTATGCACTCTCTATACATTGAGAATAAGGGTTTATTAATAATTTCCCAGAAGTGAATAAACAGCTCAACAGAGAGGCCATCAATGCCAGGTGTTTTACCCTTTTTCATTAAGAATAATGCCTCTTTTATTTCATTTAGTGTCAAATCCGAGTCACATTGTGACCTAAAATCTTCTTCAGCAGTTGGGGAATATTTTTTAATTTTGTTGATAAATTCCTTGCAGGAATTTAAGTTAAATTCTGAGGTGTACAACTTACTATAAAAAGACTCTACATAATTAGAAATTATTTTAGGGTCTGTACACAGTGTCTCATTTATATTTAGGGCAGTTAATGACTTTTGTTTACCATTTCGTTTTTCAAGAGCAAAAAAGTATGATGAGTTGGTTTCTCCTTCCTCCATCCATTTAGCTCTGGACCTAATATATGCACCTTTAGCTAGATCTAAATAAATCTGATCTAATTTAATTTGAATCTCTTTTAACTCAGCTTCTTCTTCAGCAGATATATGCCTTTTAGACAAGAGGTAATTTATTCTGTACAACAAATCTGTTTCTTCCTGCCTTTTAAGTTTTTTAAGTTCTTTATTTCTTTGTATTGCCACCTGTCTCAGCCTATATTTAAAATACTCCCATTTTTGCTTGTGTTTACCATTCTCTGTGTCTGTAAATATTTTATTGGCTAGTTTTTTTTAACATGTTCATTGAATTCATTGTCCAAAAAAAGTGTGTTATTAAATTTCCAGTAGCCTCTAATTCACCAAGGATACATCAGTGGATCCTTTGCTGCCTTGTGTGGGCCAAAATCACCCACAATGCACTGCAGCTTTTCTAAGGAAAAATGGCAGGCCATGGGCATGTACTACTTTCAAAAGCTTATTTAGCAAATTTGAGATTATTTATCAAAAAAGACCCCCCCCCCCTCCTTCCCCCCCCCCCCCCCCTCTCTGTATATAAAAGACTAAATAAGTGATAAATATTTATTGTAGTAATATAATCCACATGTAAAGATTTCACTAGTGTATCTGAAAAAATAACACTAAAACCAATCAGGAGGTGTGACTGTGATGATGCTCCTCATTCACTCTGAAGTCTGTTCCATTAGCCATTTATTTGAACCTAGGCAGGACACTTGCCTTGGATTAGAAGGAAGTGGCTTTGGAGGAAATCACTGTCAAGGCAAGGCAAGGTACCTGGGCTTTGAGAAACACCCATAGATTAGGATGATACCTGGAAGTGCCCCAGGTTAAGATCATCCAAAGGTCAATGACATGGAGTTTGAAAAAAAAATTAAGGTTAAAGGTATACATTTCTTATAAATAATCATAGCCTGATATTTTTTTCAGGGTGCATTTGTGAAATGTTTGTTTACAAAAAAAGAATACTATATGATGTAGATATACTGTGTATGTGCTACTACAATCAAATTTTACACTGACCCACTTTAGGAAACATGTTTCCTAAATGTGGGACAGTTCCATAGTTATAGTATTATTTACAGGGTGTATGTCCTCCAACATCTGGAAATCAGCCTATGTTCTTCCATTGCTTAAAGGAGGAGATCCTACTATCCTAAACAACTATAGGCCTATCTCCAAATTGTCTGCCCTGGCTAAGATATTAGAATCTCTAGTAAGTGATCAAATGAAAGACTTTTTTACCTGTCATAATGTTTTATCTGATGTACAATCTGGTTTTAGGAAAATGCACAGTACCACATCTGCAGCTCTTAAAGTGGTAAATGATTTTATTGAATGTTTGGACAAGAAGCAACATTGTGCAGCCCTTTTTATTGATCTGTCAAAAGCATTTGACACAGTGGACCACACAGTACTGAAGCAGAGACTGATTGGTGCAGGACTCTCTGAACAAGCTGTCAGTTGGTTTGATAATTATCTTTCTGACAGAACCCAGTGTGTGCAGGCGGAGGGCCATACGTCCAGCCTACTCAGAGTGACTAAGGGTGTGCCCCAAGGATCTGTCCTGGGGCCACTTTTATTTATTCTTTACATTAATAACATTGAACAAACTGTGTCAAATGCAAAACTTCATTTTTATGTTGATGATACTGTCCTATATTGCTCTGGTTCAACGCCTGACAAGGCCCTATTTGAATTACAACAAGCTTTTACTCTCATTCAGAATAATTTTTATCATTTAAAATTAGTGTTAAATGCTGAGAAGACAAAATTCATGTTGTTCTCAAACACAAAAACAAAGCCTGACAATCTGCCGCTTGTGACTACATTACAGGGATCTCAAATAGAACGGGTCTCGAATTACAGATATCTTGGATTTTTAATAGACGAGTCCCTCTCTTTCACCTCACATATTCACCAGCTGGTGAAGAGGTTGAAATTAAAGTTGGGTTTTTATTTTAGAATAAAATCTTGCCTTTCTTTTGAAGCCAAAAAGAGGCTAGTTTCTGCCACTTTTCTACCAGTGTTAGATTATGGTGATGTTTTGTACATGCACGCTTCATCTCAGAGCTTACATGCTCTTGATACTGTTTACCATGGAGTGTTGAGGTTCATCACAAACTTAAAATCCCTCACACATCACTGTCTGCTGTATGAAAGAGTTGGCTGGTCCTCTTTGTCCTTGCGCAGACTGAAACACTGGCATCTCCTTATTTACAAGGCAGTTTTAGGTCTACTGCCACAATATCTCATAGACTTCATCCAACTGAGATCAGGAGACCATAATCTCAGGTCTCAGAGCTTCTTTTTGTTGTTTGTTCCCAGAGTCAGGACTGAGCTGGGAAAAAAGGCATTCCGATTTGCTGCGCCTTTCTCCTGGAATCAACTACAAGCTGACTTAAAACTGAAAGAACTGGTTTCACTAAATATGTTTAAGAGGCTCTTAAATGTCTGGGAAGAAAAATCCTTGTGCTGCAGATGTTTTACCTGACAAACTGATTTTATAAATTTTTTATATTAGCTTATTTATTGCGGGTTTTTATTTTTTAATGATTTTAGTATGCTACTGTATTGTTCCAAGGTTCTTAATGTTTGTGTTGAATGTTGTTTGCTGAAACGTGTAAATGAGCTGCTGTCTTGGCCAGGTCACTCTTGAAAAAGAGATTTGTAATCTCAATGAGGTTTTTCCTGGTTAAATAAAGGTTAAATTAAAATTAAAAAAATAATGTCTCACTTTAGAATTTATAAGTGTTTAAGGTTCAATTGTATTCAACTGTGGGTGGCTGTATCTCTGAAAATAATGTGAGGGGTTGTCTTTTTGGGAAGTGTAGCCTATGTATTTGAGCACAGTGATGAGAGACTGCTCCCTTGACATACAGGGGTTGCCACAGTAAATTATTCGCATGGGTAATTTGACAGATTTTTTGTCCGAATTCCCTTCCTGATGCAACCAGCCACATAATGCACATAAGTCACTTACAGATAGAGATTTAAAAAATGAAATATATTTTAGACCACAATGACAAAGGACAAGAGTGAGACAGAGGGATCTACAGTCAAGCAAGAAAGCTGAATCAGTCATCAAGAATGATGATTCCAATAATATTTAAATTATTTTAATGTTACATGTTATCCTAGTTCTGTATTCAATTTTTTTTTTTTTAAATGACATTGAAAATGGTGACCTGCTTTCCTACAGGCCTAAGAATGTGTATATTTTAACTGCCCCACATAGGACAACATAAACGGTCTGGAACAATTTTGCGTTCAGAGCGTATATTGTCTTAGTATTTCATTTTTGTGTGTGATGTCTACATTTTCTCTTTTGATTTGAGTAGAAAACATCCCAAGGACTTCAAAATGGTATTGATTGTGTATTTAATGTATTGGCTTAATATCACATTTTACTCCCAAATTCCAAAATGCAAGAAATGTCCTACATTAAGGCAATCCACCCTACTGTACTTAATAATATCCAAATACAGTACAAGCTCCACTCAGCTTACTGTGGCGGGGCTTACGGTGGGGGTGGAGGGGTATATTAATTACGCATTTTAAATACATATTTAGTCACAAGCTGCACTTGTGAATGCTCTTTGCTCTCATGGATCAATATTAATTATAAAGTATCCTGTTAAACTGTAATTTGCAAAGGATATTAAAACGCTCGCAGGATTTCCATCTCAATTCCACATATTAAGCATTGAGCTTTGAATATTTTGACAATATTCTACTTTCATTTTCAAGGAGTTCGTATGCTTGGCTTAAGTTAATTATAGCTATTTCCCTAGACATTGCTTTGGAGCCCAAGAGACAGTTGAGACTATAGCTATAGCCTAACTAATAGGTCGTTATCTTATGAACTCTAAGACGTCCCAGGGGCATCAGACAATACAACCTAATATTACAGAACAATAAAACAAAATTGCCTTTTAAAGCTGATTGCACTGAACAGCTTTTATTACTCTGATGGTCTCTTTAAGTGGTTGTTGACAACAACAGTCGCTTGAGAGCTTGAAACAAATATCAAAAGGTTCAACACTGCCATCTGGTGGCCTCTGCACATGTTGTGCCTTAAGCTGATAAGTTGATAAGTACTGATTATTACATGCAGATCCGTGTAAGCCACACAAACGATAGCCTACATAACAATATTTTTTAACCTTTATTTAACCAGGAAAGTCGCACTGAGATTCAGAATCTCTTTTGCAGGGGAGCCCTGGGGGGCCAGGACTCCCCTGCAAAAGGGATTATTATTGTTTATGTAATAATAAACATTCATTTTGTGATCAAACTGAAAATCTAACAGAATCAACTGAAAAACACTAAAAGCCTACTATCAAAAGTCTTAAAAATAACAACAACAAAAAAATGAACGTAAGGGCAGTTCAGATGAACATGATGTATAGGCACATGCAGGTGAATTTGTTTCTTTTTCTAGCAAAGGCTGGAAAAGACAGTCTTCAGGTTTTTCATCTCCAAATCTTATTATCCTAAACAGCACTTCAGGGTCATCTGAATGTAAATTATTTACAGCATATACTGACGTTAAACAGCATCATCATTGGTCATCTCACACTCTTTTTCTTTCACAAGAAAAAATATAAATTTTCACAAAACGAAGCTTTTTGTCCCAGGAAGGCCTCACACAGAAACATTTGATGTGCAGTTTGTGATTATCATGTGCATATGAATCGCTCTTTCAAAAAAACTCTGTAGAAACTGGCTTTAGTACACAGTGACACATTCCCTGACCACCATAAACATGGGTAAAAGCACAGTGGCGCGCTCTCTGCTTCACACATGCATTTGCAATGGCACAACAAAGATGCAGCATCCGAGATTTTGGATGGAGACATATGCCAGTATGTTAAATATCGCTAAGATTAGCAGCCATGATTCTGTCACCAGCAATCATATATGCTCCTCTGTATTCTCCATCTTATTTAAGAGTCAACTGCAAACAACTTTGGCCGTCATCCTCTTCTAAGAATCCAGGCCTTTCTTCATCTTTCATCACACGTGTTTCCAGATTCGGTGTCTTCACTAGTGCTAATATTGACTGGGTGGCCGTCCTTACACGAAATACTGGACTCCTTTGATGCCCTCCTTTTGGAGTCACGAGTGGATTGCTGTGAAAAGATATATTTTTGAACATTCATTAATTTAAATGTCACTGCATTGGAATGATCAAGAGAGTCAATGAAGCATGAGAGATGCAGAGGTGAATGAGGCCAGTCATTGTATGTATTATTGGGAGGTAAAAAAAAAAAAAAAAAGATTTCCAAAAGATTTTGTTGAACTAAACCCTCTATCTTCACTATCATATCAGTCATTTCATTTTTACACAATGGATTTGTGGGCTATAGTCTATTATTGTATATACGTTATGCATTGTTCTTAAGCTTAATGATAATTTATTATCACACATTGTTTTGTTTATTTTCAAGGCATGTCTATGTTCCTGAAACCTGTTATAACTGAAAGCTGTTATGTGCATGGCAATTCAATTTTGCAAGCTTTGGGGAGTCAGATAAGGATAGTGGTGGAAGGATAATGGCACCTGTGTACCATGTTGTCAGTGTCACATGTAGTACAGTGTGTCTAATGACAGAGGATGCTCTTATTGCAGGTAATTGACTCCCACCTCACTGAGAGAGCGCCGGGCTCTCCTCTGATGGCCTGAGCCTGTGGGGCCCAGGGCCTGCTTCCCACACTGGGTCCCTGTGTTCACCATCCTTTTCTCCTTCAGGTTGGTCTCCAGAGCCTTGCCTTAGACAGTGACAGGACAATGAACCAGTGTGGTCGATGCAAATGAATTGTAATGAACCACTAGCTGTGGAAATGCTAGTTAATAGCAGAGTAGTTGTGTTTATTCCAATTACGTTTATTGTGAAATATTTTTATAGGCTACATAACAAAACCAGCTCCTTACATTGAAAATTGTGCCATAATTGTGTTAGTTATAACGAAACAAAACCAATGATCTTACTGTTAGCTACAGGTAGAGGGGTCTCTACGTCGGTATTGGTCAGCCACGTCGATTCCGTTTCTCTGGTCCAGCTTTCATGGTACCTTGGCTCGATGATGGCGTCCGCCCGACTCCCCCCACAACCCATCGGGAAAACCATCCAGGGCAGGTGTAGCAGCAGCAGCGGGTCGACACGGGATGACCAGCGGCTCGACTCGTGTCACATCACCATCCTACTAGCCTCTACTCTATCTGCATCCCCGTTTCCGTGTCCATTACGGCGCAATGGCTGCCAAGCGGCGGCTGCGTGCGTCATCGACAGGGGGCGGGGCTACACTCCGCCACTCACGCAGCATCAGCAACATCCTCCAGAAGTCCACTTTATTCCTTTACTATGTTCATCTTAACAATTTTTTTTTTTTTTTTTTTTTTTTTACGCAAATCGGAAAATATCTAGTGGATAAGCCAATTAAAATAGACATTTGCTGGGTACCCGAGGATCCTAAAAAGACGGTCATTAAAAAAAAAAAAAAAAGATGGCTACATTTACAGTACTGCTCTAGAATCTATTCATCCGCTTGAGCGGGCAAGAAGAGAACTGTAGTCACAACTTAAAATCTACTGAAACACTACAAAATTTTCTTTCAAGAGAAATTTTTTGTACAGACTCCTCAAAATATATTAATGCTTAAGTTTAGCTTAATTTAACAAAAACATCTCAGCAAGGTGTATTTCACATACAATATATATATAATTTATTCATATTTTCTTTAAATACATGGTTTCAGTCACTGACAAGAAAGTAGGCTTTTTGATATGCAATTATTTCAAACAGCTCAATATACAGAAATCATAAAAGTTTACAACAAGCAAGCATATTGCTTTGTTTCAATATTAAAAGAAATGTTATGAACTTTTCACAGGGTTAAATATGTGGAATGGAAATTATGGCCAATATTTAGCCTACTTGTAAACAGACATTCTTTACATGGATTTAAACACAACAGATAAAAAAAGCACACTGATTTAGAAGCATTAAATAAATACTACATTTAACATAGTCTCTGTCCCCATTTGCCAGTATATAAAGCACTCCATCACTCTGAATAAAGTACTTGCATAACAATGTAGTATTTTACACCTCAACCTTAGGGAATGTGGTAAGAAAAAGTTGTAAGAAGTAAGGGATATACGTATGAGGTCTCAAGTCTGCCCCACTTTATTGTATGTTGACCCAAAAAATGTAAAAAAAACAAAAACAAAACAAAAAACTGAACACAAATATTTCAGAACTAACTTTGTTTAAAACTCAATTAAAGCTCTGATTTGTTAATATGTAACTTAAAAACTAAATTGCACAGAGTGAAATGGTGATGGCAATGTAACTAGACTTTAAAGTCCAGCAGGTTGCAGTCGATCTTGTAGTAAACATAAGGGTAGTACTCTTGTTGACTCAAGTTCAGTCCTGGGATGTCCATAGAGGCCTGTAGAAAAATAATACTACATAAAAAAATAATAATTACATATATAGGTGAATTAACAAAGATGAAAAAAATTCAAAAGTCTACATGTTTGTAAACGCTGAACCAGCATGATGCAATTTATTAAACTATAAATCATTTGGAAAAGTCTGTATATGTCCTTCTGCAGATATGAAGAGATTATGTAACTCACATCAATAATGGCAGCGCTGCTGTCCAGATGTTTGTACAGATCGTACAGAACCTCTCTCAACTTCTTCATGTTCTTCTTGTTGGGTTGAAGTAGCATGGCTTGGAAGTTGACTGGCAGCCCATATCTGAAAAACAAAACAGGGTCAATAGGAAGTACAGAAATACTTTGCATTCACAGGTAAAAACTTATCTCACCTCAGCACTGATTCCACAAATACACGAAGAGCTTTTATGTGAATCCATGCAATGAATGCCTCACTGAAATTCACTTTCAGCCATCGTACCAATGGTCCCTAGTCAAAAAAAGTAAACAAATTTAGTAGATTGAGGACCTACTTGATGCAAAAAAAATACTAGTGTTATACACTAAAATCATCCGCATACAAGGAAATCATTAATGATTTGTAGTAGATGGTGTACTGCAGTAACCTCTTCTCTCTAAGGATTATTTGTTTAGAAAAGGGCATTCGTACAAACTGTTTCTTCTTGTCGGTGGACAGACGTGTCATTTCTTCTTTGTCTGCCTTCATTTCCTCCTCATTGTACTGGAAATCACGCACTGTAAACCTGGTTGCAGACACAGCAGACAGCTAACAATCAGCTATGGATGAACACACAGATCCACTTTAGAGCATCAAACACTGAAGAGAACTACAGAAAATAAAGTCCTAGAAACACACAGAAACATAAATACAATTGGACTGTTTTTGTTGTGCTAATTAGACAGATTATTGAATAGCTGTAACAAGCCACTGCTCCCCTTCTATCATTATATGCGATGGCATTATTGTTTTAAGTCTCCTTTTTTTAATGCTCACTGATTTCCAGGAAAGAAAAAAACACTGTTATTAGCAGTAATGATGTGTAAACTGACTATGATCAGTATAAAGTACACGTCTCTCTAATATCAATCACTTGACTTAATCACCCCCTGCTTTGCTGTGCTCCTGAAAATACTCAAAATGGAATTGATTAACTGGTCACTCAACGCTATTGACAAGTTTTTCTCCCTAAGAGAGGTGCACCGGGGGAACCTGCCTGGCCGGACGGGACTTACGCTGCGCGTGGTGCCTGGACCAGCTGGCAAGTCGTGTGCCTGGAAGTCCAGTCTGTGGAGGATGTGGATTTATTCATATTTGTAATTTTTGATAGCAGGGTTCCTATTTTGGCCAGGGGACTGCCCTGACCTATCGGAAGATTTGTAAGACAGCTGCCAGCAAATTCACCCAGCTGCTGTCTGTGGAAATTAAAGGGTGCTTCAGGGATGTGAGTGACCAACTGAAAGTATTACATCAGAGAGTGGCACAGACTGAGGACTGTACCGTGACATCTCAGCCCAGACTGTGGAGGAGACTGGACACCATGGGGTGTCAGACTTGTGAACTGTTATAGTTACTGGACTGACAATGAAGCAAAGTCACTCCATCAAACGGATGTGCACCAGCGACGCTGAGGTCCAGAACTGATTGACTGATTATGATCCGGACAAAATTAACCGAAGATCAGCTTAAATGGATTAAAAATTGTTTAGCCCCCTCACCTTCTCCCTATATCTCCTCCCTCAGTTCGGGAGGTCAGCTCGACAGCTGGGTCTTCTTATCTCTCCCTGTGCACTGCCATATCTCCCTTCAAGGACAACCCACAGAACTGAACTTGTAAACATCTAAGTCGTGGCTCTAACATCCAGTCACAAGCTCAGACTCTTACTTGCAACACTGTATTTAACTTTCTGGAGAGCATCTGGCGGCGCTGACAAATAGCTGCGGCCCGGAGGCTTGCTCCAAACAGAATTTCGTTAAACTTATCTATCTGCCTTAAGTAAAATCAAATAAACTTACTTGTTTTCTCTGGCTTTGTGCTTGAAGTCATCTATTGCCTTTCTAAAAAGAGTGACACTGAACAGACCACTGTCGTTGTCCTCAAACAACAGCCTGTAGAAAATAGGATCATGTAGAATAAGGTCAATAACTGGAGGCCAAAGGTGGACCACTGCAAATATACTTGTGTGGGCGATTATTTGTTTTATTATTGCTATTTTTAACAAATTTATTGTGCATTATTATTCACTAATATAATAATTACTAATACCTATATACCTGTTTTTACAGGAGTGCCTGAAAATGTTTTTGGCCATTATAAAAGAATATGGCAACCTAATTAACTGTTTTTGTATAGTGTACTGTATAGTTTGTAAAGTGTTATGTACAAAACCAAGGTCACATTTCCAGGCTTTCATTGCTGTCTACCACAGGTTGCCAGGTTACATTACAACCGTGAGACTAAAGTGTTCGACCAACAAGCCAGAAACGCAATGTCTCAAATCATCTGGCCATATTAGGTAAAGGTCAAGTGCACTCCGCAGGTCAACCACATTATGTTTTCCTATTTCAATGAGGGCTAGTTTGAGTTTCCAGGTCAACCATGAAATGTCTTTAATTTCAATCACTTTTGAGAACAAAAAGGTAGAGCTGTATAGGCCACATGGCTAGCCAAGTGAGAGAGAGAAAAAAGCTCCAACAATATCTGAAAGCAAAAGGTCTAAACAGACTTCAAATATTCAAATATTTATCAAACGAAAGCCCAAAGGTATTATAAATATTAATTTGTGATTTTGCTCATAGTATATTAAATAATTCTCACTTTGTAGAACGGGGTACAACCATCTCTGCCAGGGTTTCGTATGTCTTCTGCCAGTCTGCATAGCCTGTCCTGAAAGAATACAAAAACAATCTATTATGCAGATTTTCCAAGCAAACTATGCAGTTTAAATGCACACTTATGGCCCTTTAGAACAATAAGCAAAACAAAAATATCTGCTTCTTTGTTCACATGGAAGGGATAAATGTTTAGCTTTCAGTCAATATCACCTCCCAGGATTAAAATAATTACTACATAACAGTACTGTGTATGATATGGCTCACTGTTAGGTAAGTATAGTGTCATTGGGGTAGCTTTAAGGACATTTACCTGAATATTTATTTATTTATTTATGTTACATTTAGGTTCATACATATTTGGACACTAATAGAAGTTTTGTTATTTTAGCCATTAACCAAAGCATCTTCAAAATACAGTTATTAAATTAATATAGGTTTAAAGTGCAGACTTTGCTGTAATTTGAGGCTATTTACTGTATGTTCAAATCAAAGGAAGGGTTTAAGCATTGCAGCTCTTTAAAGTGTAGCTGCCTCTCTTTCAAGGGCTCAAAAGTAATTGGACAATTGCCTCAAAAGCTTGGGCTGGGCTGCATGGGTGATTTCCCTCATTAATCCATCATAAATTAAGCTGGTACAAGGCCTGGACTTGATTCCAGGTTTGGAATTTGCATTTGAAGGCTGCTGAACCCACAACCTGCAGTCTCTCAAGGGAAGTGAACCAGACCGTCCTTAGACTGAAACAAATGGTCATCCACCCAAGTGAAGAACACTCTAAGTACGTCTATCAGTGTCCAAGTCCACCATAAAGAGAAGACTTCATTAGAGCAAATACAGACGGCTCACCACAAGGTGTAAACCATTCATCAGCGTCAAAAATAGAAATGCCAGATTAGACTTTGTCAAAAAAACATCTAAAGAAGCCATACCAGTTCTGCAACAGCATTCTTTGGACAGATGAGACTTAGACCAACCAGCACCAGAATGGTGGGCAGAGAAAAGTCTAGAGAAGGCTTGGAACGGCTCAGGATCCAAAGCCACACCACATCTTCTGTAAAACATGGTGGAGCAGTGTAATGCATGAGCTGCATAACTTCCAATGGCACTGGGTCTCTAGTGTTTATTGATGATGTGACAGAACACAGAAGTGGCCACATGAATTCTGTAGTGTATAGGGATAAACTTTCTGGTCAGATTTGGCCAAATGCCGTAAAGTAGATTGGCTGGGGCTTCACAGTACAGATGGACAATGACACACTGCAAAAGCAACCCAGGAGTTTTTAAGGCAAAGAAGTTGAATATTCTGCAATGGCTGAGTTAGTTACTAGATCTCAACCCAATTGAACTGCTTTCACTTGCTTAAGACAAAACAGCAGAAAGACCCACAAACAAGCAACAATTGAAGACAGCTGCAGTAATGAGCCCTTAAAAAAGAGGTGGCTACAAGAGCTGTAATGCCTAAACTGTAGCTGACGCTAATAATGTCTGTATGTGTTGCTGTGACAACACAGGAAATCACATACAAAACCATTCATAATGATAAGTAACATGGTATTTTACCTTATTGTGTTATTTTATTTTGGTTAAAGGAGGCAAAATCTGCACTTGAAGGCAGCTTCTACCGAAATGATGAAGCCTATCAACAAACATGGGATAGGCTGAATGCAAGTTATGGCCATTCAGTTGTAGTGCAACAAGCTTTCAGAGAGAAGCTTAGGTGGGCAAAAAATTTAAGTAAAAGAGTATGCTAAGCTAATGAAGATGGCACTGGATGATAAGAAAAAATGAGTATATGACCTTTTCTCAGGCATGTTTCACATGCCTGAGAAAAGGTCATAACTCTAAAGACAGTAAAAACAGAGCCATGTGTGGCATATGCAAAAAGAGCCACTCAACTCCTCTGCCTGAAGACCGCTCTTCAGTAGACAAACCTAGCATAGTTGAAGAAAGTACCTCCTCACTATCTTGTTCGGTGTAAGGAGGTGAGAAGGGGAGCACTTTAACGATTGTGCCAGCGTGGATCTCAGCGATATATGCTCCTGACACTGATACTGAAATCTTGTTATATGCCCTATTGGACACACAAAGCACCCACATATTTGTCGATCAGGAGATGTGTGGAAAGCTGCAGCAACAGAGCCAGTAAAACTAAAGATAGCCACCATGGTCAAAAGAGACTCTTTTGTGAAAAGTCAATCAGTACAGGGGCTTAAGATCAGAGGATTCTTTTCCGATACTTGCATTAAATTACCTACAGCTTATATAAGAGATTTCATTCCGCTTGAGCATGCACAAATTCCTACTTGTCAAACAGCCAGTAAATGGAAACCTTGCTAACATAGCTCAAAAAATGCCCCCCTTAATGGACTGTGCTGTTGGACTATTGATAGGTCATGACTGCTCCAGATCCCCAGACAGGTCATCAATGGAGGTGACAATATACCTTAAGCTGTTAGAACAGACGTAGGTAGGAGCATTTTAGGAGGGGCACCTCAGCTTGTGAATGCCAAAGATGTGACACCATTGTCATTATTAAGGTACTTGAGTCTGATTTTGCAGACACCAAACAAGGTGACAATATATCAAAAGAAGATATAGATCCTAAAGAAAAGGATCCTGTAAAATGAGGATGGTCACCTTGAAATGCCACTTCCCTTCAAAGCACGCCCTTACCTCCCAAACAACAAAAATCTGGCTTTGATCCATTTAAAGCACCTTAAAAAGAAACTGGACAGAGACCCTAAATTTAAAAATGACTATGTAAAGTTCATGGAAGGCGTCCTCAGAGATTGTTATGCAGAAAAAAAAGACTCACGGCCAACACCCGGAAACATCTTGTACATACCACACCAAAGGGTTTATCACCCTCGAAAGCTGGATAAGATCAGAGTGGTTTTTGACTGCTCTGCAAAGTTTGATGGGGACAGCATTAAATTATCATCTACTAACAGGACTTACTCTTACAAATGGCCTGACAGGAGCATTTCTGTAAGCACCCATTGCAAGTATGTGTGATGTGGAAAAGATGTTTCATAGGTTCCATGTCAGCGAGGAAGACAGAGACTACTTGCAGTTTCTTTGGTGGGAAAATGGGAATACAGGCTTGGGACCCACAGAATACCGCATGAAAGTCCACCTATTCGGAGCATCCTCTTCCCCTGGCAATTATGGCATGAAACATCTGGCAAATGTAAATGAGAAGATATACTGTTCTGCAGAAAGCATTTTTATGTAGATGACGGCCTCATAAGTGTGGAATCTGTTGAGAAGGTAATCAAGCTGGTTAAGGAAGCCCAACCTTTGTGCGCCAAAGGAATGCTGCACCTTCACAAGTTTCTTTCCAATAACAGGGAGGTCCTAGACTCAATTGATGCAAGAGAACGTGCTGTGGAGATAAAGGATGTGGGCCTTAACTACAATGACCTTCCAGTGCAATGAGTACTAGGTATAAGATGGAAAATGGAAAGTGACAACTTTTTCTTCCAATACTTGATGGGAAACCAATGACAAGGCATGGGATTCTTTTGATTGGGGCATCCTTGTACAAACCCTTAGGGTTTCTAGCCCCTTTCATTCTAGAATGAAAGAGAGTGTTACAATGTAATAAAATGTGTCAGAAAGGAAATGGATGGGACGATCCACTACCTACCGAGCTGAAGTTGAATATGGGAGAGTTGGATGAATGATCTAGAAAATCTCAAACTGATTCAGATAACCAAATGCTTCAAACCTACAAACTTTGGAGAGGTGCTAAGAGTTGAGCTTCATAACTTCTCTGACACAAAGAGTCAAGGATATGGTCAGTGCTCTTACATCAGATTAGTGATTGAACTCAAAGTACGTTGCACCTTGGTCATGGCCAAAGCAAGGGTCACACCAACTAGAATTGTGACCATTCCAAGATTGGAACTGACCGCTGCCGTAACCTCTGCAGCTGTGAGCTGCATGTAATGAAAAGGGAGCTAAAACTCAAGGTCGATAAGGAGTACTTTTGGACAGCTTCACAAGTAGTTCTAGGTTATATTAACAATGAAGCGAAAAGATTTCATGTCTTCGTGGCAAATCAGTGTCAAGAAAGCTTGGAGGCAGAGCCTCCAAATGTGGAAGAAAGGAAATAAGCCATATTAACCCTAGTCACAGGTTTGCACAACACTCAGGAAATTTGCCTCGTAACCACCAACTCTATCAACTTGATCCATTCCTCAAGGATGGTGTAATGAGTGTGTGAGGTAGGCTGAGAAAAGCATCCACACATTTTGAGCTAAGACAACCAATAATATACTATAACTTACGGAATAATACTCCCTAAAGATGGCGCTATTACACAGCCCATTATTGCACACTATCATGACAAGACAGCACCAAGGCCAAGGTCAAACTTTAAATGACATTAGAGCTAATGGATTGTTGGAGGAAAAAACAGCAGTAGCCCAGTACATTAGACAATGTGTATGGTGTAGGAGAGCCCGTATACCACCAGAGGAACAAAGGATGGCGGATCTACCTAGCGACCGCACTGACCCTTCGACAGTGTTCATTTTCCATGGCATGGACAGCTTTGATCCTTTTAATACAAAACAATGTCACAAGGTGTACAAGCAACACGGCCTTCTCTTCACATGTCTAAGTTCTAGAGCAATCCATATAGAAATGCTACAAGACATGACTACTGATACATTTATAAATGCCTTACAGTGTTTTATAGGTATCTGTGGAGCCATCAGGCAGATCAGATCAGATCAGATCAGATCAGGGATCTAACTTTATAGGAGCAAAACATGAAGTGACAAAGGCTCTAAAAGAAATCGATACAGACAGAGTAAAGTCATAACATCATACCTGGCAGATAAGCAGTGCGACTTCCTCATGAATGTGCATGAGACCATCAAATAAGAACAGTCAGAAGTGTGCTAAGTAAAGTCCTTGCCCACAGTGCTGAAAGCCTGGATGATGCATCCTTGAGGACTTTTCTTTATGAAGTTATGTACATTGTAAAGAGTCGCCCGCTTACTGTTAAAAGCATCAGTGATCCCACAAGTTTAGAGTAATTTACACAAAATCATTTCATCACCATGAAATGCTCTGTCCCACTTCCCCCACCTAGGTAAATTTGTTGAAGAAGACCTGTATGCCAAAAAACGCTGGAGAAGAGTCCAATACCTGTCTGAGCAGTTTTGGAACAGGTGGAGAAAAGAGTATGTTGCTACTATTACTCTTAGACAGTGACAGCATGCCCAAAGATGCAATATGAAAGTCGGTGATATTGTAATAATCAAAGAGAAGGACATTCCTCGCAATAAATGGAAACTAGGCTAAGTTGTTCAGGTACATGAGGATGATGATGGACTGGTGAGAAAACTGACAGTACAAGTTGGAAACCAAAAGCTGGGAAAAAGGGATGAATGCTTACACAAGTCATCCTTTATAAAAAGACCCATTCAAAAGTTAGTTGTTCTAGTAGAAAGTCGTTAAAGGGTATTATTTTGTTTTAGCAGATTTAACTGACAAGCCATGATGTTCGTGTTCCATATTTAAGTTAAAGAGTAAGTTAAGAGTAATTATTTGGAAATTACCATTGATGTATTTGTAAGGAGAGTGTAAAATGTAACATCTTTATTGTTGTAATCAAAGGAAACTTGGTGGGAGTGTAGTTGACACTAATATTGCCTGTATGAGTTGCTATGACAACACAGGAAGTCAAATACATGACCAGGTTTTGTTTTTTCTGTGTTTGTTTAATAATTACAAAACCATTCATAATGATACGTAACATGGTATTTTGCCTTATTGTGTTATTTTATTTTGGTTAAATTGTCTGTGTTAAAGACAAAATTACCTTTTGTAAGTCACGTGACTACTTGACACGGATGTATATGTAGAGTGTCGTGAGAGAGGGGAAAAAGACGGAGCAATACGAAGAATGGCGCTAAAGATATAAGCCTCTGCTTTTTCTATTATTCTACTACTGGTCAACCAGGCACACACGGTAATAATTATTCTGTGATGTTAAAACCCTGTTGCACCTTGTTATTTTGAAATTTGTGACTCATAAAGGTAATGTATGTTAAATGTGGTTATGAATTTGTGGCAAAAACATAGCCTTTTGTCTTGTTTGTCTTGTCAGAGTAGTTACATAAACCTTTACTGCAATTTGAAGGTAAATATCCTCAGATTACAGCAGAGAGTCTGCTGCACTTGAAACCTATATTAATTTATTAATTAAAATAAACTGTATTTTGAATGTGTTGGTGAAAAGCTAACATAACAAAACTTATGTCAGTGTCCAAATATTTATGAACCCAACTGTACATTTATCTTTTTAACTAAACCTTTTAGTAGCTACCAAAAATACCAAGCTAATCAACAACAACAATATTTGATAGATGTGCAAAATATGTACTAACTTTGGGACGACAACCAGCATGGTAATCAAGTACTCAGAGTCCAGTACAAAGTCCTCTTTCTTCACAATGTCAGCCAAACTCCTCGTCAACAAGCTACCCCTAAACAAGAGCACAGAGAATAAGAAAGCATTATACATATAGCAATAATTACAAGAGGTCAGTGAGAGGTCAAACTACATTACACAAACAAAAATTAAAAACTATGACATTATACCACAAGATGGTGTCATAAGAGAGCGTTCAGTCTACCTCTGCTGCAAAACCTAAAATTCTAAAATCATTTAATTCAATTCAAAGTAACTTTATTAATTTAAACATATTTATGATTATATTTGCAGTTGCTAATCTTTGCTCCTTATAGCCTCAACTTTATAGTACATTGTGTGAGGAAACATGGGAAAGAAAGGGGAATTTAAGTCAAACAAGAGCAATATTTTATAACAAATAATTAATACATAAATAAAAGATGTTCAACGGACAAATACACACTAACTAACATATATTGTACAATGTATTACCAGAGGGTAAAATGCATAGAAAAGATGTTGTTACTTACGCATTTTTTCTCTCTAGATTCTGCAAATTTCCTTTCAGATTGTTGTAAGCTGAAGCTCGAGCTTTGAGATCATTGTCTATCTGAGTTGCTTGCTACAAATAAAAATATGATTAATGCTTGGAAATCAATACTGTATTAATAACTTGGGTGCAACATACCTTTGAGATGATCTCTGATATGTTCTTCAGCGATTGTTTGATGGGATATTTAGCCATGTCCCATTGAAATCTTGTAATGTAGGTCACCAAGTCAACTGTAGATAGGAGAAAAGAAAGCAACATTATTATTTAATAGTAAAATTATTATAATAACTACTATAATGCATAATGTGACTGTCACTGATGTGTTCAGAATATTTTGGCTTTGATAAAATTTAAGAACAGCCTTATTGTTTTATATCAGTGGATACACACCAAAGCCAACTTAACATGGAGCAGCATGGTATGAACTGTATGCCTAGCTGAGACTTTCATGATTTAGCAGGATGCAACATTGCAAGATAATAATTACCTCCATTGGCAAGTAGATTTTCCTGAACTTTGTCCCTGCTGTCCTCCAGAACGTCAGCCATGTACTGAGCCACCTTCTTTACCACACTGAGGCCAAGCAAAGGTAGAGCATCACAAATAAAAACAAGTAGAAATGAGGCGCATGTTTTTTATTATTTTTTATAAAATTAAGTTTGGGATTATTTACCTTTCCACAAAGGTGTCTAGTTTAGCCAGTTCATCTGACAGACCAACCAGCACATCTAATGTTCCCACCTGTTAAAAAATAAAATAATTAAAATCCAACTCTGTAAAATTTAGACTGTACATTAAAAATAAATACTTATTTGTTTTGTGCTCTGTACTTCTTTGTCTAAAGGTAACTGCACTTAATTAAATTGTATAAGGCTGAATTAATCTTCAATATAATATCTATAATCCAACATCAGGCACCAGTGGACAACCTTAAGGTCAGGTATGTTAAACTTGTTGTTGGTTGAAAGGTTGTTTGTGCGGGTTGTGGCCATCATTAGCTTGTCCCAAGTCTGTTGGCATGTCTTCTCCCCTGGCGCTGAGATTAACCAGAATTCAGTCATCGCTGCTGTTTAAAAATCTGTCCACCAGGATTCAGACGAAAGCCTGTCAGTGACATGAGAGGTACATGTTATTCATCAAATTTGCTGGTAATCACTTACTGTATATAATCATAGTGCTATCTTCTATGAATTATTTTTAAATATGCAACAAATATTTTCACAATTATTTTGCTTAATATCAGTTCTCATATGTAGTAGGCTTAACATAAAACATATTACAAATACGCATTCTGTTCCTCTTTTTCAGTTTGGACATGACATGACACACCTCACTTTTCTTACAGTGTGTATAATGAACTGTGACAAGTCAATGACTGAGGAAGACATACTTTACAAGTCTGCTGATAGACTGTCACATGATCAGCTGTGTTAGTAGGAACCATTAAGGAACGCAGTGCCCATCCTACTGCTTCTTAACAATATAACGTAACATAAATTACAATGAATACTAATTTATTTAGTGAGCTATTTTGCCCAGCACGATTACGACTCTTAGTTTAAATAAAACAAATAACCGAGCAGCTAATCTAGTGTTAGCTTGCTGTTGACAACAGCTCGTTCAGTTTGCAGTCCCGCGTTATCACGACATCAATATTTGGTTTGTTTTTTTACCTACCTATAAACTGAATAGCTTCAGTGTTTGCTTCGTGTATAGTGTTTTATTTAAACAGACCCGTCTTCCCATACATTGCACAGACATTAGCAGGTTTTCGGCTTAAAGGTCCTTCGATAGCAGAGCATCTCAGTTCAAAGTCAGCTGATCAGTGGAGATCTTCTGCGCATGCGCAAAAACTGCTGCGTAGTGGCCGGATGTTTTCTTTTATTTCAAACTTAATTTATTATAGTCTACGCTGATATTAAAGTCCCGACTTAAAAAAGCCGACTTCCGAAAAACGTCCGTTCACGAGTTCAGCTCGGAAATCACACGTGGATCAGCACAATAACAAAACCATATTTGCATTTTCACGTTGTTTTATAGGAAACAAATAAATTCCTTGATGAAACTGTTTGGTGTGTCACTGAGTTACTTTCGTCATTTACTGATAAATGAACATTCAAAGATGTTTTTGCAGAGCTGCAGCACTGATAACTTCATTCATTATATAAAGATGAGCACATTTTTGCAGCGGTACGAGACCGCGGTGAAGATTAGATGGATATTGGATATTCGACATATTCGCCCTG
Organism: Bostrychus sinensis; assembly: GCA_020698575.1. Taxonomy (NCBI): domain Eukaryota; kingdom Metazoa; phylum Chordata; class Actinopteri; order Gobiiformes; family Eleotridae; genus Bostrychus; species Bostrychus sinensis. Next base: position 17,682,203 of record CM036255.1, read on the forward strand.
GGAACCGCTACGGTACTCACGGCAAATGAGACCGAGCAAAGAGCATGACAGACGGCTTGTGCTGACACAAAGTGTCGGCGTCAGCCTCGGTTCAGTTTAGGGACCGTCAGTGATTTACTCTGCAGCACTAATTGTCTGTTTTTCTTCAATAGTTTCCAGGCCATGGGACCTGGTGATTCCAAACCACAACTGAATATTTCTACTAGATGAGTACAATCGGGCACAGCACTTTTTATTACATTTTAATGCTTATTCACTTTTTGTTTTGTTTTTTTACAGTAAATTTGACAGTTTTTCTTCAATAGCTTCCAGGTCATGTGACCCAGTGACCCCAAACCACAACTGAATATTACTACTACAAAGGTAATATCGGGCACGGCACTTTTTATTAGGTTTTCATTCTTATTCAAATTTATTTGAAATTTTTACAGTAAAATTTACCCGTTTTTCTTCAATAGCTTCCAGGTCATGTGACCCCGTGACCCCAAACCACAACTGAATATTACTACTACAAAGGTACAATCGGGCACGGCACTTTATATTACATTTTCATGCTTATTCAAATTTATTTAAAATTTTTACAGGAATGCCACAGATATTTGTAGCAGTATCTTATAAGCGTAGGATTTCACATTTTCTTAAACTGTCTTTCAAACATAAAATGCTTGAGAATTTAGGAACTTTAAAAAATATTCTGGTATGCTGGTTGTGATAGGTTAATTTCTTCATTCAATACTTTGATTCCTTTGAAAGAGCTCTGTCAAATTAGATCATTTATAAAAATTTGGCTTACAAGCAAAACAGATGTAAGGGGAGGCAGGACATCCTTGTCACACTTTTGTTGATATTAAATCTACTGGATGTGCCATATAAAAGTTTTACAACACTATAATTATCTCTACAGCGTGCTAAAAGGCTTTAATAAAAAAATGTGCAAAGTTCAAAAAAGATGATGTACCATTGATAAATGTATGAGTAATTGTGATTGATAATCTAAAAAGAGAATTATAGGATCACAATGTTTAATATTTTATCCAATGCTTTGTTTCTTTTGCTCGTTTCTTTCTTGGCCTACAATGAGGACCACAGCACTCCTAAATCTCTAAAGCTAATAAAAGCCACTAATGTACATTATCCCTTTTAATAAAAGTATTATTTTTATAAGTTTTGTTGTTGAGGTTATTATATATAATATATTTTGCATAATTTAAGGGTGCACTACAGTTCTTTCCCCCAGTTCACCTTTTTTTTTTCACCAATTTTTTTTAAATAAATCAATTTACGTTTTTATTCTCACATCTGTCATTTCCTAAATTAACAGAAGCATCTAGGCAAATAATAATGATAAGCTAATAACAATAATAATAATAACAACAACAACAACAACAACAACAACAACAACAAATAATTTTATTAAAAGGGATAATATACATTAGTGGCTTTTTTAGCTTTAGAGATTTAGGAGTGCTGTGGTCCTCATTGTAGGCCAAAAAAGAAACAAGCAAAAGAAACAAAGCATTGGATAAAAAATTAAACATTGTACCCATGTAACTTCTTGTATTATGGAGCCTTTTATAATGTTACATTTGTAGCTGTCAGTAGTGTGAGTAATAATATTAATAGTATCGCAACAAAAGTTTAAAAAGCAGTCATCTGGATTAGATTTTTAAGTAGAAGACGTTTCACCTCTTATCCAAGAGGCTTTCTCAATTCTGAAATGAACTGGTAAGAGAGCTGGTTTATATTCTTCTAGGAAGGAGGAGTTTAGACCTGAAACTAAATTCTATTGGTCAATGTGACCATGAATAGCCTAGTGGTTTCGGGTCATTAGGAGTCCTTTGTCCTCAGCTGGAGTGAGAGTCGTTAACCCTCCCCAGCCTGGGCAGCTCCTTCAGATGTAAATGACCTGAGTGAAACTGGTTTGTTTTGTTTGGGTTTCAGGAGACTGTTGTAGACAGAAGGAAGGTTGTATCTGAGACCACCATCTCTGTTTAAAGAAGGTTTATCTTTTTTGACAAAGATTGCTTCTTTCACTCCTCGCTCAAACCATCCTTTCTCTCTGGCTAAGATTCGGACCTCACTGTCCTCAAAGGAGTGGTTTGTGGCCTTCAGGTGGAGGTGTACTGCAGATTCAGGTCCACTGGAGTTGGCCCTGCGGTGTTGGTATAACCGCTTGTGCAGAGGTTGTTTGGTTTCTCCAATGTACTGTTCATTACAGTTCTCACTGCAGTGGATGGAGTACACAACATTGCTCTGTTTGTAACTGGGAATTTTGTCCTTGGGGTGAACCAGTTTTTGTCTGAGAGTATTAACAGGTTTGAAATAAACCGGGATGTTGTGCTGGCTAAAAATCCTTTTAAGTTTCTCAGATAGGCCGGAGATGTACGGAATGACTACATTGCTCTTTTTTGGCTCTTGCTCCTGTTCTTTCCTGTCCTGTTTTCTTGTCATTCGGGATTTGGAGAAGGCCCAGTTGGGATATCCACAGGTTCTGAGGGCTTGGCGGACATGTAGCTCTTCTTTCCTCCTTCCCTCCGAGCTTGTGGGAACCTCTTGGGCTCTGTGCTGCAGTGTCCTGATCACACCGAGTTTGTGCTGTAGCGGGTGGTTTGAATCAAATAACAGGTACTGGTCTGTGTGAGTGGGCTTCCTGTACACTTCCACATGGAGCCGCCTGTCTTCTCCAATGATAACTGCACAGTCTAAGAAGGCTAGGCTGTTCTCCGTGGCATCCTCACGAGTGAACTTGATGTTCTGGTCCACAGCATTAATATGCCTTGTGAAAGCTTCCACTTCCTGGATTTTGATCTTCACCCAGGTGTCATCCACATATCTGAACCAGTGACTAGGAGTTGAACCTGGAAATGAGTCAAGAGCTCTCCTCTCAACTTCCTCCATGTACAGATTAGCCACAATGGGGGAGACTGGGGAGCCCATAGCACAGCCGTGTTTTTGCCTGTAGAAGTTTCCTCTGAACTGGAAATATGTGGTGTTGAGACACACCTCCAGTAGTTGGCAGATGTGGTCCGGTGTCAGGTTTGTCCTCTCCTGCAATGCTCCATCTTGAAGCAGTCTCATCCTCACAGCCGTTACTGCCTCTGTGGTGGGGATGCAGGTGAACAGGGACGTCACATCATAAGACACAATAGTCTCATCAGAATCCAGCTGGAGATGTTTGACTTTGTTGGCAAAGTCTTGTGAATTCCTAACATGATGCTCTGTGTTGCCAACAAGAGGGGCCAGGATTGAAGCCAGGTGTTTAGCTAGGTTGTAAGTGATAGAGTCTGTGCTGCTGACAATGGGTCTGAGTGGTATACCTTCCTTGTGAATTTTAGGGAGGCCATAAATGCAGGGAATGGCATCCCCCGGGTATAGTCTGTAATACAGTTGCTTGTCAATGACTTGGTCTTTCTCCAGCTTCTGTAAACAGTCTATAACCTTCTTCTTGTAGCCACTGGTTGGATCTCTCCTCAGTGTCTCATAGGTGGTAACATCACTGAGTACCTGTTATTTGATTCAAACCACCCGCTACAGCACAAACTCGGTGTGATCAGGACACTGCAGCACAGAGCCCAAGAGGTTCCCACAAGCTCGGAGGGAAGGAGGAAAGAAGAGCTACATGTCCGCCAAGCCCTCAGAACCTGTGGATATCCCAACTGGGCCTTCTCCAAATCCCGAATGACAAGAAAACAGGACAGGAAAGAACAGGAGCAAGAGCCAAAAAGGAGCAATGTAGTCATTCCGTACATCTCCGGCCTATCTGAGAAACTTAAAAGGATTTTTAGCCAGCACAACATCCCGGTTTATTTCAAACCTGTTAATACTCTCAGACAAAAACTGGTTCACCCCAAGGACAAAATTCCCAGTTACAAACAGAGCAATGTTGTGTACTCCATCCACTGCAGTGAGAACTGTAATGAACAGTACATTGGAGAAACCAAACAACCTCTGCACAAGCGTTTATACCAACACCGCAGGGCCAACTCCAGTGGACCTGAATCTGCAGTACACCTCCACCTGAAGGCCACAAACCACTCCTTTGAGGACAGTGAGGTCCGAATCTTAGCCAGAGAGAAAGGATGGTTTGAGCGAGGAGTGAAAGAAGCAATCTTTGTCAAAAAAGATAAACCTTCTTTAAACAGAGATGGTGGTCTCAGATACAACCTTCCTTCTGTCTACAACAGTCTCCTGAAACCCAAACAAAACAAACCAGTTTCACTCAGGTCATTTACATCTGAAGGAGCTGCCCAGGCTGGGGAGGGTTAACGACTCTCACTCCAGCTGAGGACAAAGGACTCCTAATGACCCGAAACCACTAGGCTATTCATGGTCACATTGACCAATAGAATTTAGTTTCAGGTCTAAACTCCTCCTTCCTAGAAGAATATAAACCAGCTCTCTTACCAGTTCATTTCAGAATTGAGAAAGCCTCTTGGATAAGAGGTGAAACGTCTTCTACTTAAAAATCTAATCCAGATGACTGCTTTTTAAACTTTTGTTGCGATGCATTTACCCTGGACGAGTGAGAGTCTTCACAGACAATATTAATAGTAACACAGTGGATTTATATTGCGCCTTTCTAAATAATTTACAATGAATTATTTATTCACTCTTCGGTGGTGGTGAGCTACTTCTGTAGCAACACCTGCCTTGGGCCAGACCGATGGAAGTGTGGCTGCCAATCTCTGCCTATGGCCACTTCGACCACCATCAAACACACACAGACACATTCTTAACGCGGGCTACAGAGGCTACAGAGGCTATGTGGCTTTAAAAGTGAAAGTACGGACAGAGAAAAATGGCTCATGTGACATTATTCATGAATCTCAACATGGCTTAATGCCTGGACACCTCATCTCTGATATTAGACTAGAACTAGACCTAGTTTATTATATATGAAGATTTTTATCCCTGGTGATCCTATAATTCTCTTTTTAGATTATCAACCACAATTACTCATACATTTATCAATGGTACATCATCTTTTTTTAACTTTGCACATTTTTTTATTAAAACCTTTTAGCAATCTATAGAGATAATTATAGTGCTGTAAAACTTTTATATGGCACATCCAGTAGATTTAATATCAACAAAAGTGTGACAAGGATGTCCTGCCTCCCCTTACATCTGTTTTGCTTGTAAGCCAAATTTTTATAAATGATCTAATTTGACAGAGCTCTTTCAAAGGAATCAAAGTATTGAATGAAGAAATTAACCTATCACAACCAGCATACCAGAATATTTTTTAAAGTTCCTTTGGCTTTATCTAAATTCTCAAGCATTTTATGTTTGAAAGACAGTTTAAGAAAATGTGAAATCCTACGCTTATAAGATACTGCTACAAATATCTGTGGCATTCCTGTAAAAAATTTAAATAAATTTGAATAAGCATGAAAATGTAATATAAAGTGCCGTGCCCGATTGTACCTTTGTAGTAGTAATATTCAGTTGTGGTTTGGGGTCACGGGGTCACATGACCTGGAAGCTATTGAAGAAAAACGGTAAATTTTACTGTAAAAAATTTAAATAAATTTGAATAAGCATGAAAATGTAATATAAAGTGCCGTGCCCGATTGTACCTTTGTAGTAGTAATATTCAGTTGTGGTTTGGGGTCACTAGGTCACATGACCTGGAAGCTATTGAAGAAAAACTGTCAAATTTTACTGTAAAAAATTTAAATAAATTTGAATAAGCATGAAAACCTAATAAAAAGTGCTGTGCCCGATTGCACCTTTGTAGTAGTAATATTCAGTTGTGGTTTGGGGTCACTGGGTCACATGACCTGGAAGCTACTGAAGGAAAACGGTAAATTTTACTGTAAAAATTTCAAATAAATTTGAATAAGAATGAAAACCTAATAAAAAGTGCTGTGCCAGATTGCACCTTTGTAGTAGTAATATTCAGTTGTGGTTTGGGGTCACTGGGTCACATGACCTGGAAGCTATTGAAGAAAAACTGTCAAATTTACTGTAAAAAACAAAACAAAAAGTGAATAAGCATTAAAATGTAATAAAAAGTGCTGTGCCCGATTGTACTCATCTAGTAGAAATATTCAGTTGTGGTTTGGAATCACCAGGTCCCATGACCTGGAAACTATTGAAGAAAAACAGACAATTAGTGCTGTAGAGTAATTCACTGACGGTCCCTAAGCTGAACCGAGGCTGACGCCGACACTTTGTGTCAGCACAAGCCGTCTGTCATGCTCTTTGCTCGGTCTCATTTGCCGTGAGTACCGTAGCGGTTCCCAGGGCGAATATGCGAATATGTCGAATATCCAACTAACTTCACCGCGGTAAGTACAAGATCTCTTGTTTTAAAAAACTATTATTTCCCCGTTAGTAACCACACTGTTTACCTCTCACAGAGGGTGTCCCCATGATTGTCACGTCAACTCGGGAACTCGGAGTCCAACACTTCCGCACAAGTTTCCGAGCAAAAATTCCGACCCGAGACGGTGATCAAGGCCGTTTTTCCGACTCGGAGGTCGGAATTTCCGAGATTCCAATGTATCATGAACACAGCATAAATACAGAATTTTCGCACTACTCCGTTAGGTGGCGGTAAACATTCAAGACTAAAACACCCAATTACCCTACATTTCTTTCTTTTTGTACATGCCTATAACAAAGAAATCAAATAACACCACGAAAAAAAAATAATAATGCCATGCCCCATTTGTATCAGAGAGTAAAGGCTCCGGCTAATATTATCACATGCAAGTTTTACTGTTTTCTCATATTGACCTAGGGGATGAATAGTAAAGTAGGACAATGGGTAAAGTGGGAGGGACAGTTAGTTTATTTTTGATTGTCTTTAAAAATGTCTTTTTCATTTACAAAAACAAAAACACAGCTGATAATAATGCATCACTTCCTGCAATGTGGCAAATCATGATCTACAAGACAGCAGTAAAAAAGTAAAGGTGTCTACAATGATGCAGCAAGTTGGGATAAATGATCTTAAAAACTAGAACATAATTATGTTGTTTGTAAAATCATTATTTACTGGAATATATTTAATAATAAAAACTCAAAAATGTACATCTCTTTTCTTTTTCTTAATATGTGAGTTTGACGCTGTCCCAATGCCAATACTGTATTGGTAAAGTGGGACAGTGTACTTTTCTTAAACCTTTTCAGCCATTTAATGTAGTGTTTCTTTAGATAGTTTGCTAAAATATGAGCAATTTAACTATAGTTTTTAAATTAGAATTTACTTATATAGATTTTTTTTTTTTTTTTTTTTTTTTTTTGTGACTCAAAGCTTTTCAGTTTTTGAATTTGTAGTTCACATGAGCTGTCATATTGCTGTTCAGCCATAGGCTATTATTAAAATTAATTCAATTATTAAATCAGATTTTAAAATTGTACATTTTATTTAAAATGTATAATTGTTTTTTTATATTTAAGTGTGTTCTCATACCAAATAATTAATATGTTTAAGTGTCCCACTATACCATAGGTGTCCCACTTTATCAACACTGCCTCTAAAAACCATGTTCATAGTCAGTATGTGTTTAAGGGAAGAATCTTCAAATTTGTGTTTATGATTTCACTTTTTTTTCCATATTTAATGTGTAGTTAAGTTCTTAAGCTATTTATAACTGTATTACATTAAAGGTTTTAGCATTTGAATCAAAATTTAAATAACACAGAAACCGCATTTTTAAAAAGTGTCCCACATTACCCAAATTCACCCTACAATACAATATTTACAAATGGTTATGTTATGTTGTCATTTTTCAGAAGATTAAATTATGTAATATTGTTGTGGCACATAGCCACTTTAAAGCAAAGTGTGTTCTGAAACTTGTGCAAATTTTTCATTCTTGTAACATGGTCAAAAAATTTAAGAAAAGTTTATATAGAAGCTCATTAGTCAGTAACTTTCAACGCCCTAAGGTCCCCTATGCCACTGTTTCTAATTCTGTGGTATTTCTGTAGAGTCTGTTTTTCACTTATAGATCCTAATAGATATTCACTCTCGAAGCACAAGATAATATTTGAGAAATTTCCCCCTTTTTTTTTTTATTTGAGGATTTAATTGTAGATGTGTGTGACTAGATAACGGATTATTTATGCAGTTTGAATTCTGGTTGAAAATTACATTTCCTTCCTGTGGACAGTGAGCTCATTGAAGTTAACTCAGTGGAACTGGAGCACAAAATCAAATTAAACATTGCATGTTCTCATGGGCCCGCCCCTGACTCACAGTTTAAAACAGCAGAGGTAGGTTTATGTTTACGTATTATTCTGTTGGCTCCTATCATAAATGATGCAATGGAACAATTCACAAGATAAAGAGTTTCAGACACATTGGCATTTTTATATCTGTGTTATTGCTATGGCTATATATTTGGTGATATTCCTTCGCCCATGGCTGTTAATCTTTTTTTTATTTTTTTATGGGATTTGATCTTAAGTGATTTACAATGTTATAGTTACTATAAATAAACAGAGCTTTAATTAGGCCCAAGCCAGCAGGAATTGCCAGCTAGGGACTATTAAGATTGATGTTCCATTATTATTATTATACCTCACAATCTTTCGGCAAAAATTTGAACATGAACGAAAAGTCAATTTTATTTGACCCGAATTTCAAGGTCGGCGAAAAATTTAATGTATTGAAGTCCGAGAAAAAACGGTGGCGCCCCTAGAAAAGTCAAAATACAATGCGCCTATGGGAGGCTACCGTAAACATTTTTCAAGATAGAACAATGAAACTTGGCAGGATCATAGAACATGTCAGGACAAGTAAAAAATGATGGCTCTGCCCTAAACCCAACAGGAAGTCGGCCATATTGGGTGGAACCTGGGACCTGCAAAATTGTACCTCTTGTACAAAAAGTATACCGGCTTTCAGTTTTAATCCAAAAGACTCCAAACTCAGTCAAAATCACAAAATCTCAGTGTGGTCAAAAGTTATCAAATAATTTTGGATACAATGTCGTGAGTGGCTGTGGCGAGCTCGCAACAAAGCAGCCATTTTGAATGGAGGAAAAAAAATGTGTTTGCTGTAGACACATGAAATTTGGCACACACATCCTCCATGTCAAATAAAGAGCCAAAATACCCTAAAAAGTGGTATTTCTGGGTCTGGAGCTATGTTCACCATCCCCTGAGGAATTCAGTTTTTATGTGACACTATCCTAACTTACCCCACTGGTACAACTGTGACAGAACAATAAACTGTAAAAGTGGCATTGAACTACTCAAAATACTTTGTAAGTTATAGATTTTTGAAATTTATGAAATCTTTGTAATTTAACCAAAATGGTATTTTTAAAACCCCTCCTTGAACCGCCACCTTATCGTGGTGGAGGGGTTTGAGTGCCCGAATGATCCTAGGAGCTATGTTGTCGGGGGCTTAATGCTCCTGGTAGGTTCTCCCATGACAAACAGGTCCTAGGTGACGGGCCAGACCAAGAGCGGTTCACAAAACCCTTATGATGACTATAAAAATGAGGCCAGTTACATCACCCGGTATGGCGAAGCCGGGGCCCCACCCTGGAGCCAGGCCTGGGGTTGGGGCTCGATTGCGAGCGCCTGGTGGCCGGGTCTCTCCCCACGGGACCCGGCCGGGCTCAGCCCGAAAGGACGACGTGGGGCCATCCTCCTGTGGACCCACCACCCGCAGGAGGAACCGTAAGGGGCCGGTGCAAGGAGGATCAGGCAGTGGTCGCAGAGGGGGCCTCAGCGTCCCGATTCCTGGATGCAGAAACTGGCTCTGGGGACATGGAATGTCACCTCGCTGGGGGAAAAGGAGCCTGAGCTTGTGCGGGAGGTTGAGCGTTACCGACTAGAGATAGTCGGGTTCGCCTCCACGCACAGTTTTGGCTCTGGAACCCAACTCCTTGAGAGGGGCTGGACTCTCTTCTACTCTGGCGTTGCCCGTGGTGAGAGGCAGCGGGCTGGTGTGGGCTTGCTCATAGCTCCCCAGCTCAGCCGCCATGTGTTGAAGTTTTCCCCGTTGAATGAGAGGGTCGCGTCCCTGCGCCTTCGGGTTGGGGACAGGTCTCTCACTGTTGTTTCGGCCTATGGGCCGAACAGCAGTGTAGAGTACTCGGCATTCTTGGAGTCCCTGGGAGGGGTGCTGGAAAGTGCTCCAACTGGGGACTCCGTCATTCTGCTGGGAGAGTTCAACGCTCACGTGGGCAGAGACAGTGACACCTGGAGGGGCGTGATTGGGAGGAACGGCCTCCCGGATCTGAACCCGAGCGGTGTTTTGTTATTGGACTTCTGTGCTATTCACGGATTGTCCATAACGAACACCATGTTCAAGCACAAGGGTGTCCATCAGTGGCACCAGGACACCCTAGGCCGGAGGTCGATGATCGACTTTGTAGTCGTGTCATCTGACCTTCGGCCGTGTGTCTTGGACACTCGGGTGAAGAGAGGGGCTGAGCTGTCAACTGATCACCACCTGGTGGTGAGTTGGATCCACTGGCGGAGGAGGAGGCTGGACAGACTCTGCAAGCCCAAATGTATTGTGAGGGTCTGTTGGGAACATCTGGCTGAGCCTCTGTCAGAGGGGTCTTCAGCTCCCTCCTCCGGGAGAGCTTCAACCAGATCCCGGGGGAGGTTGGAGACATTGAGTCCGAATGGACCAGACTCTCCACCTCTATTGTCGGTGCAGCTGTGGCCGTAAGGCCTTTGGTGCCTGTCGTCGTGGCAACCCCCGAACCCGGTGGTGGACACCGGAAGTAAGGATGCCGTCAGGCTGAAGAAGGAGTCCTACCGAGCTTGGCTGGCTCGTGGGATTCCTGAGGCAGCCGACGGGTACCGGCAGGCCAAGCGTGCTGCTGCCCGGGCGGTTGTGGAGGCAAAAACTCGGGTCTGGGAGGAGTTCGGGGGGGCCATGAAGGAGGACTATCGGTTGGCCTTGAAGAAATTCTGGCAAACGGTCCAGCGCCTCAGGAGGGGCAAGCAATGCTTCACCAACACTGTTTACAGTGGAGGTGGGAAGCTGTTGACCTCGACTGGGGATGTTGTTGGGCAGTGGAAGGCATACTTTGAGGATCTCTTCATTCCCACCGACACGCCTTCCATTGAAGAAGCAGAGGCTGGGGACTCAGCGGTGGACTCGTTCATCACCCAGAGCTGAAGTCACCGAGGTGATCAAAAAGCTCCTCAGTGGCAAGGCACCGGGGGTGGATGAGATCTGCCCTGAGTACCTCAAGTCTCTGGATGTTGTGGGGCTGTCGTGGCTGACACGTCTCTGCAACATCGCGTGGCGGTTGGGGACAGTGCCTCTGGACTGGCAGACCAGGGTGGCGGTTCCTCTTTTTAAGAAGGGGGACCGGCGGGTGTGTTCCAACTACAGGGGATCACACTTCTCAGACACCCCGAGAAAGTCTATTCCAGGGTGCTGGAGAGGAGAATTCGGCCGATAGTCAAACCTCGGATTCAGGAGGAACAATGCGGTTTTCGCCCTGGTTGTGGAACAGTGGACCAGCACTGTACCCTCCATAGGGGGCTTGAGGGTACATGGGAGTTTACCCAACCTGTCCACATGTGCTTTGTGGATTTGGAGAAGGCGTTCGACTGTGTCCCCCATGGTGTCCTTTGTGGGGGGTGCTCTGGGAGTTTGGGGTCTGAGGCCCTCTGCCAAGGGCTGTCTGGTCCCTGTACGAACAGAGCAGGAGTTTGGTTTGCATTGCCAGTTGTAAAGTCAGACCTGTTCCCAGTGCAGGTTGGACTCCAGCAGGGCTGCCCTTTGTCATCGGTTCTGTCCATAATTTTTATGGACAGAATTTCTAGGCAGAGCCAGAGGCTGGAGGGAGTCAGGTTTGGGGACCACAGGATTTCATCTCTGCTTTTTGCAGATGATGTTGTCCTGTTGGTTTCATCAAAACAAGACCTTCAGCATGTGCTGGGGCAGTTTGCAGCTGAGTGTGAAGCAGCTGGGATGAGAATCAGCTCCTCCAAATCCGAGGCCATAGTTCTCGACTGGAAAAGGGTGGGAGCTCCTGCCTCAGGAGGGTGAGTTCAAGTAGTTTGGGGTCTTGTTCATGAATGAGGGAAGGATGGAACGTGAGATTGACAGGAGGATCGGTGCAGCGTCTGCAGTAATGCGGTCGTTGTATTGGTCTGTTGTGGTGAAGAAGGAGCTGAGCCAAAAGGCGAAGCTCTTGATTTACCATCGATCTACCTTCCTACTCTCACCTATGGTCATGAGCTTTCGGTCATGATCGAAAGGACAAGATCCCGGATACAAGCGGCCGAATTGAGTTTCCTCCGCAGAGTGGCTGGGCACTCCCTTAGAGATAGGGTGAGGAGCTCGGTTACCCGGGAGGAGCTCAGAGTAGAGCCGCTGCTCCTCCACATCGAGAGGAGCCAGCTGAGGTGGCTTGGCCATCTGTTCCGGATGCCTCCTGGACGCCTCCCTGGGGAGGTGTTCCGGGCATGTCCCACCGGGAGGAGGCCCCAGGGGAAGACCTAGGACACGCTGGAGGGACTACGTCTCTCGGCTGGCCTGGGAACGCCTTGGGGTTCCTCCAGAGGAGCTGGAGGAAGTGTCCGGGGAGAGGGATGTCTGGGTGTCCCTGCTTAGACTGCTGCCTCCGCAACCCGGCCCCGGATAAAGCGGAAGAAGATGGATGGATGGATAAAAGTAACTAGTTAGAGGCAAAGTAACTATGGTGTTAATTACCTATGTTAGAACAAAAAACACCATAGATGTTTTAGAAGGTCAATTTTAAGAGGTCAATTTACTAAGGTTGAAGCCAAGTTTAGTCTTGGGTTGTTCCTAGTCCTGGTGTAGACCTTGCTTATTCTTTACATAATCCTGGTTTAGACCTGGATGTAGTCCTGGATTTAGACCTGGTTTAGACCTGGTTTAGACCTGGTTTAGACCTGGTTTAGACCTGGTTTAGACCTGGTTTAGTCCTTGTGTAACACAGTTTAGATCTGGTTTAGGCTTGGTTTAGTCCTGATTGGAGTCCTTGTTTAGACCTGGTTTAGTTTGTATGTAGTTCTGGTTTAAACCTATCGTCGACAGTAAATACGGACCTTTGTGACCTCTATGGTGCTGACAGCGTGTGGAGCTCACACAAACCCCGTTTTGGACTGCTAGCCACAAGCGTCTTGGCGGTGTGTTACGATGAGGGGTGATTCATGTCAGAAATAAATGACAAGGGGGCTGTGCGTTACATGGTTTTAATATGGAACACAGAGCTGTAGAACTATCTGAGTCCCAGGCAGAAAGTGAAAGTGCAGCAGTCGGTGACATGCGGTCTCAGCCCTGCAAAGCACCGTGGCATTGTCCCCACTCCTGTCATAGGCAAACTCACAAAGTAAAAAGTCTGGAGCATTGCTCAAGGCACGATAAACAGCCTACTCTCTGCTCTGAATGCAACCACTCAAGTTAAGAGCTCACAGCTCGTCATCTCGTCTGTCTCCTTCTTAAAGTAACGCGCCACATTTTATTGTCCATAACTGTAACAGTGTTGTACCCATGGGAAAAGTAGTTAGTTAGATTACTCTGTTACTGAAAAAACAATGCCATTAGTAAGGCCATTGTAGTTTACCGCCATTAGTCCCAACACTGAGAGGGAACACCTTTTACTTTTAAGCAGCTCAACGATAATCAGTACAATGATTCTTCACATTGCGGTAAACCTAAAATCTGATTATAGCTCCACCCCCCAACAAACAGGAAGTCGTCCTGCAGCCAGATTTGCATTGCTCTTGATTACATGGCTGGCTCAGTTGTGAGGCTGGCTCAATCGCGCAGCCGGCGTGGCTGCATGCTCAGTGCGGTTGCATGCCTCACGCGGCTGCAATGGGGCGAGGGCCGCTTATTGCCGCTTGCAGCTATATTTAGGCCCGAGCCGGCAGGAATCGCCGGCAAGGGACTATTAAGATTGATGTGTTCTGTTATTATTATTATATTATCATAATCCAAAATGAAACTTTTATCCCCTGAACATTAACGAAAAGTCCATTTTATTTGACCCAAAATTCAAGGTCGGCAAAAAATGTAATGTATTGAAGTCCGCAAAAAATAAATAAATAAATAAATAAAAATGAAAAACGGCTGTGTGGCAGCCCCTGGAAAAGTCAAAATACATTGTGCCTACGGGAGAGGACAACTAACTTTTTTTAAAGGTAAAAAAATGCAACTTGGCAGGATCATAGAACATGTCAGGACAAGTAAAAAATTATATTATGGCTCTGCCCTAAACCCAACAGGAAGTCGCTCATATTGGGTGGAACTTGGGACCTACAAAATTGTAGCCCTCGTACAAAAAGTATATAAGTTTACAGTTTTCATCCAAACGACTCCAAACTCAGTCAAAATCACCTAGACACATGTGCAATCAAAGGGTATCAAGATTCATTGTGCCATCTGCATTTTTAAATAGCTACTGTCAACATAGCTTTTTGCGCTAGGGCACTTGATTTCCAGAAGAACAAAAGGTGGTTGCTCTGATGGGTCAAACACCAGGCCATCCGGAGAAGAACCTAACCAAGGAGCATCAGAATGGATGAAAAACCCACAGGGCCAATAGTTGATGTTTTTGATCCAGCAAAATTCTTGGACAGCAACTGGTTCCTATGCTAGGCCCCACTTCATTGCTGCAGTGGCTGCTGTTCCCCTTCTGATTCTTTGGGCCAAGTTAAGAGCAGAACTGCAGCCTCTAACATGGCACACTTCCCTAAACCTCGAGGATGTCATTTGCGGTCTCCAAACACGGTGCCATTCTACAGTGGTGCTCTGCTCCCTGGTGGCAAGTTCTATTTCTCGAGCCATGGCAAGTGTTGTAGCCAGAGATTGGAAATGCAGTTGCTGTTGGTGACTGCACAGAAACTGACAACTGGTGGGCTCAAGATTATAGCCATCTAATGGCAGCAGTGGTGGTGAAGGGGAATCTGGGTGGGAAATTACAACCCGGCTTACTGGCAGTGGATGCTGGTAAGAGATGGGATTGCCTTCCTGAACTTTGCCATAAGCTGACTCCATCAACGGGACATCTGCGCTGATGGCCAGAGTAGTAATCAGAGGGGCAAGGTCTGGTGGAAAGTCCTTGTAGACCTCACCCACTTTGAGGACATCAGGATCAGGAATCCCTCCCCGCACTGCCTTATAACGTTTACTTCTTGGAAATCCCAAATAAGAATTGTACACTTAAAACAACAACAAAAGCACATATTACACTATACATATATACATATATTTACAACAATTACCTTACACCATCTGCAACAGTACCTTGCTTTGGCTTGCTGGAAATAAAGACCATGTCTCGTACACAGCCAGGTTTCACACCCTATAAGTATGCAAAAATAATGTATTACTGTCACCACATACAGAAGAAAAAGAAAACTGTGGTCAGCTAACTAAGGTTTGGTTGTGAATGCACACTTACCATGGTCCTTGGCTTTGCCAGCTCTGCTCTGTTTCAGTGCAGCTAAGAACTGGTGAAACAGCTGCCAGGTTTAGAGTGGAGTAGTGTGCAGTTTGATACAGCAGTGCAACATTTTGGTTGCAAAGAACTGTTTCCAGCCACACAAGAACATGTGGCTTCTGCAATTTCTACAAGGAGCAGTCTTCAAACAAAATCTAAACATAAAACAAACTGTCAGCATATACTGTGTCATTATTGTTTCTTCATTTAATAGCTTTCTCAAAACGAGAGAATGGAGAGCGGGCAGGTATGGTACTTTATATACAATAAAAATATTTATTATATAATTGTTTTTAGGAAAATAAAGTCATGTTTTTAATAATATAGCTACAAGCAGCTGCACTGAATTTCTGCTAGGAAAATGTGCACATACAGACCTACTGCAGCCTGTCTCAAATCACTCACTTTCACATAGCTACAGTACAAAAACTGAACACATTGAACATAAAAAAGCATAAACGGTAAGCTAAACTTGAATTAACTGGCCTTTGCATTACCCATGTAAAACAGGGTTAAGATCATAGTAAATATAAACAAAGAACTGCAGCCTCAAGGACCAGCCTCTGGGGTTCTCGTGAAAGCTAATTTTGTCAAGTAAGCTAAGCCGATTGTCCATCCATTCTATGTGTTAAGAAATCAACAGCTAGCAGTGTCTACTTTTTATATTTTACTTACACTAGCGACTATAAGCACCCCAGAATATGGTCCTAGCAGCACTGAACAGATGAACATGTTTGTTTTGTTTTTCTCCCTACTCTGAGGTCATGTGGCTTTTCATGCTTTCGCATGGACCTGTAATGGTACGTTCACACCGGACGCGAATCAGGCGTCAGGCGCGAGTGATTACCATGTTAAGTCTATGGAGAGCCGCGTTCAGACGTGAACAAGCGTCCTGCGGCGCGAATGACGCGAATGGCGCGACGCGAATCAAGCGAATCCCGCGAATAGCGCGGCGCGAATGACGCGAATTGAGCGTTTGACGCGCGAGTCCCGCAAATAGGCGGAGACGCGAATCGGCGGAAGACGCGAACAACGCAGATTCGCGTCCAACGCTCTGGTCGCGGAAGTTGAAAAATTTGAACTTCTGCGAACATTCGCGGCGCGTTAACCAATCAGGGACCTGCTGTAGCAATGACGTGTTTACGTACGACGTAACAGGAGGAGATCCCTGCCTCGGAGATCCAGCAAAACAATCATCGAGGCTTCAGAGTGAACCCAGAGATAAAAGCTGCAGCCTACAGCAGCTCTTCTACTTTTCTGAAGACAGGAAACAAAAACAGCCGTGATAGAAAACACTATAAAAATAAAATAAATATGGCTGTTTAGGCTCTGTGTGAGTGTGGTTATAGCTGTTATATGTGATACAAGCCTGTGACAGAGGCTCACTCTGATCATCGTGACATCAAGAACACACAAATAAATACAAGTAAATATAAAGGGGGGTCAACTTTACCAGAATAGCCTATTGAGATGTGCTCGTTATATTAGCAGTTATTGCACTCGCCAGAACAACAGAAAATACAGAGCCTGTGACTAGACCAGACCCCAAAACCACTAGAGAGAGCTAATGTACAAGAAATAACCCCAGGTGTCTCAGCTCTGTCTCTGGGGTTAATGCTGCTGTACAGCAGCAGTGTCCTGGGGAGAGGTCCTCGCAGCCACACGGGACACAGGGGACCAAACCCAGACAGGCTCAGGAGTAGCCCTAGCGGCAATGCCCCTCATTTGACGCGAATGAAGCGTCCAATTCGCCTCATTTCGCGCGAGTGAATTCGCGTCATTCGCGCGAAGTTCACGCGCGAATAGAGCGAATTTCACGCGCGAATGACGCGAGTGAATTCAAAATGGTCACGCGTCCAACTAGACGCGAATGACGCGAATTTGACGCCTGATTCGCGTCCGGTGTGAACAGTACCATAACAGACCGCCCTGACACTCACTCTGCCTGATGGGTCTTTGTTAGAAACTGTTGGGAATCAAGTTAATACATTAGCATTTTCAATGTATACTGACATGAACAGTAAATAAACATTTTTTCAAGAAATCTGATAAATTGTTAACGTCCGATAGCAGCTCAAGCTAGTTAGCCTGACCGTGACTGCTTTTACTTGTCGATGTAATTTGACGCATAAAATTTGAATCCTTTCTCCTTTTTGGTTCTGTGGGCTGAGATTGAAGCGTGTATTATGCGATGTACAGTCGCTGATGATGACTTTGGGTAAATCCTGAAGGCAACGCATATAAAAAAAAAGTGCCATCATTTTTCTAACAGGGACACCGGAACCGGAAGTTGCGGCGCTAACACGGAGTAAAGCGGAATAGAATTCCTTCAGTTGGGACAACGAGCCAATTGATTTTGGATATAATGTTGGGTGTGGTTTTGGCAAGTTTGCAATGAAGCGGCCATTTTGAGACGTAAAAAAACTTGAATAACACTTACATACAATGTCAGATCTAGACAGGCCCATTGAACATTTGTGCACAACGAGGACCTGAACACAATATGTCAATATTATGGCTATAATAAAATAGCCCTCCAGCGCCCCCTACAAATGGGAATGGGACCAAAAAATTTGGTTTGACATAGACACCAGAAATTTGGCACATACATCTTTCATGTCATTCTGAACATAAAAGCCAATGAGGGTATACCCCAATCTACAACCATGTTACTACGGCAATGGTGAAAATGAAAACAATGGAGTTTCCTCACTCCAATAAAAGAAATGGATGTGTGGTGTTCCACAAATGGTAACTCTCAAATATAGGGTCAGACTGAGTTTGACTCAATGATTATGATGGCTGTCTTGTTGAATGGCTCTCCAGCGCCCCCTGGAAATTTTGACTGGGACCCTGGCTGTAGCTGGAAAGAATGTGATCAGAAGCACGAGGCATGGCTCTCTCGGGCTCCCCGCGGTTACAAGGGTCAGCGAGGGCCTTTAACCCCGCATGCGGGTTTAATTTATTTTAAGGTTGTGAATACCTTATAACTGTGTGCAAAGTCAATCCATAGGCTACAGCCTCACACATACAACAGCATCCTTCTCAGTAATACATTTTTATAGATTGTTTAAAGATCTTTCCTTCTTTAGTTTTAAGGCCATGCCATTTGAATAACACTATGTTCCCAGGAGTGACAGCCATAAAACAAAGATAAGAATTATGGTCAGACAGTTACAAATAAACAGATGAAATCATGTAGTGGTTTGCAGTGCTACAGAAATACAAGTCATACGACTGAGGTATAGCTGCAGGCCCACTTGTTCATAAAAAAGTGAAATCACCAGTCACTTATAATATGAGTGAACCTCTGACTACTCTGGTTTTCATAACAGATAGCCAGAAATGTTCTCTTCCTTTAAACTAACCAGCGTGGGACATTTAATTGTCACAGTTTGGAAATAACAAACTATCAAAACCTACCAGTGAAATATTTGATATCCTGATTGAAAAAGGTGTTTATATGCTACCTAGTAACATCCTAGTGTGTGTGTGTGTGTGTGTGTGTGTGTGTGTGTGTGTGTGTGTGTGTGTGTGTGTGTGTGTGTGTGTGTGTGTGTGTATTAATTTTTTGATAAATTGTTCACATTTAGGCTAAAAGTACATACGTAGCCTATAACAGTAACAAAGACAGCTGAGAGAGGTTGCGAAAACAGTATTACATGTGACTTCCTGAGTCTGCCTTTCGACCCAGAGGCTCCACTTCAACTGGCCAAAGGACTTGGGTAAATATATTGGTAGGCCTTAATAAATTAATCAATGCAATATAGAACAATAATACATAAATAGTGTTTTTGTATTTATTTATTGTATTTAAAACACGATTTTTAAAAATAATTCAAACTACAATTTATGTGTGAATAAATTAAAACATTGTATATGGGACAAGTTGCATACACTTGAAAGTTTGTTAAGTTAAGAATTGTCTCCATACAGCTAAATAATACAGGTCATTCTACTGACACTTACAACTAAATAAAAAACAATTTGTCCAATGTACATAGCCGTGGTCTGCCACTTCTCGATCTCGGCGCTGCTGATGTACTAAGTTGCCATCTACGGGAGGTTTATGGTTATGTAACATGAACAAACATCCACTGCACCCTGTAAGACATTCGGAAATACATATTTGGTAGGGGCTAGGCAGTACTCACAGCTGATTGGTCAAACCGAGCTTTGACCCCGCCTCCGAGCCGTTTGATTACCTTCTCTTCTTTTGCCTCTCCACCGCCGCTTCAGTGTTCCTCCTCCCGCCGGCCGAGAGAGAAGACTCAGTCAGACGGTCCTTCATTTGAACATATGGCCAAAACAGCCGCCTTTCTTTCTTTCGCCGTTGTGCCCACTACTCTTTAAAAATTCCGCCGAAAAAGAGAAGACGATTTTCCAAAACATTCAGGCCGTTATCTCACGTAAGTACAATGGACTACTTGAGTGGAATTCCTTGGACTGAATCAAGCGGACGATAACATGGCGGGCTAGTCTTTCTGCCTTCTTGCCGCACATGACAGACTGATTCATTGTATTTGCTGATCAAATTCTCAGTTATACATTGTATTTGACACTTTCTGTTAGTTTCAAGCTGGGTCCTATGATATACACGACAAAATAATGTTGTATTTAAGTGGATTTTTGACTGTTTATATTATTAACAGAATATCGTGGTACGGTCCTTGCGACGTGCTGTCTGTAGTCTCCAACACTCTTTCATTAGACAGCCATTTATTGCCAGTCGCAATGCCGCATTCACTTTCTGCAGTCGTATGATATGTTTTCGGTATATGACATTTGTGTTGACAAGACGTCCAGGTTTTATTTTGCTGACGCTGTTAAATGTTAATATCGCATTAGTCAAGTTTGACACTGCACCGCTACAGCGCATGCGCAGGGCCCCTTTTTTATTTTTTTTTAATCTAGGTTACATTGCTATTTAGTTGGAGGTCTACAACTCAAAATTTTTTACTCACATCACGCTTTTTAGGTCTTCTTAGACACATAGCAGTGACTTTCCTTGTGAAACCTTTTGTTAAATTTGTAATCAACTTGTTTGACTGACTACATTTGTGACATTTCTTGTCTGTACAGCATAAATGTTAGAGTCATTGTCTTTTCTCAGTGTATACTAGGTTGTAATCTTATTAAATGTTTTACTCTTAGGGCTCCCCCATTTCTGTACAAGTGTATGAGCGCTACTCGGAGGGCCTAGGGGCGGCCCTTTACCGAGAGCACTTTGACTTCAACGCTGAGCCACCTTGGGATCCTAGCTGATAGCGGGACAGGTCCATCTCCTGACTTGTCCATGTGAGTGTCCTGTTTCTGCACACTGCTATGTTTTTTTTGTCACATCTGTCCAGAAGCTGGCCATTTTCCAGCTATAGAAATTGAGAATAATCTTGTTAAAAAACAAATCTCTACACCTCATTTTGAACCTTCAAAGAGGTTCCTAATTTTAGAGGTAGTTTAACCCTCCTACACCCCTAAATTTTTTAGTCACACCTTTCGCCCTAAGCACAAAAAAATGCATCAATAAAGATATTACCATAGAAAAATTATCTAATATTCAATAATTCCCTTTTTTTTCACGGTTACAATGATTACCTTCAGTCCTCATCATACATAGCAAAAAATCATTCTGTTAATTAAATTTAACCCCTCAAATTCCAGGTTATGTGGCACATACACACATCCAACACAAACAGAGGCATCTGCTCAGTCTGGGCACTTTTTCTACATTGCCCTGATGTGCACATCTCTGTAGGAACTACATTTTGGATTTGTGCTCACATAAACAAAAACAAACAAATTTCTCAAGAAACACTTTCACACAAATTTAGGACAACCTTAAAACACATTCATATAATTTTTGTTCAGATTTTTAAAAATTTTTTTATTTGCCTTGCAGGCTCCGTAATTTATACAAACACTAATGGGGCCATTTCCCAATTTATACCTTTTTAAGAGGAATTTAAAAAAAAAAAAATCCTGAAATCTGAAAATTCATCAAAAAATACGCACCTGGGGCAAAATCTATGCCATTTGAATTGACACAGCAAAAGTTATCCATAAAAAACAGGTGCAAAACATCAAAAAATATCTGAGGGGTGTAGGAGGGTTAAATATGAGAGGATTATTTTAAGAATATATTGGGTTATTTACAGACTAGTGTAGTTTGTATTTCCTAGAGTAATGTGTTATATGTTAAGCCTGTGATGATATTCATTGATTTTTTTCCCCCTTTTTACAGTTTGTTGCATACCGGCAGGACCCATTGGCTCAGTCGTGACCATCTGACTTGTTATCTTTTCCTATGATTGTTGGCTTTGCGGAATACGGATGAGATGAAAGGCCTCACTGACAACCCCAGCTACATCATTGAACGTATGGAGGGAGGAGTGACCATTGAAGACGTGATCGATGGCCACATCTACGAGCAGGCTCTGGTTAGTTCATAGAGCATATTTGTGTGTGTGTGTGGGTGGGGGGTGTAATTGCCTTGTTTGCACGTAATATTTATCTGAATTTCTACCTCACTGCAGGTTGAAAAGAATGCGTTTATAGTGGCAGACCTTGGTGGCCTAATGCGACAGCATGTGTGCTGGCAAAGCATTGTGCCACATCTACAGCCTTACTTTCCAGTCAAGAGCAACAGCAATCCTTTAGTGATTGAGGTGCTGGCCTCTTTGGGACTCGGCTTTGTATGTGCTAACAAGGTAAGGAAAGCTAATCTTTTTTATACCCTGTTAATCCCGTTACAAAAGCACTTATTTTATGATTACATAACAGTCATCACACTGTTAGTGAATTACTTGTTTGCTGATGAGTATTACATTATATTAACTTTATTGGTACCTTTTTGGCATTTTGTTTAATGCATTTTTCTGTTATTGTTCTTGTTTTTAGGCTGAAGTGAACCTGGTGCTGGAGAATGGTGTCCCTCCTGAGAACATCATTCTGTCGGGTGTTTGCAAGCAGCTGGCTCACATCAAGCATGCAGCCAAGAACAACGTCCAGCACCTTGTTTGTGAAAATGAAGCTGAATTGGCCAAAATATCTCGACTGCATCCTGGTGCAAAGTAAGCCAGATTATTTTCTCAAAGCAGTTTGACTTTTATTTTAAATGTTTTATGTTAAATGTGTAATATGTGTTATTGTAGGTTACTGGTACAGTTGACCACAGAGGCCCACGCAGCTGAGACCAGCATGGCCTTTGGTTCTTCCCTGAAGAGCTGTCGGCATCTTCTGGAAGCAGCAAAGGAGCTGGGTGTCCAGGTGGTTGGGGTGACATTTCATATTCCCACCTCCTGCCAAGACCTACAGGAGGCCTACACCCATGCACTGTCGGATGCCTGTTGTGTGTTTGACATGGGGGTCAGTATTATTTGTTTTTAATTAGGATTTATGTTTGAAAAACATTTTTTACTTCAGAAAAAAGGACAAAGAATTACAGTTGTGTAGCCACAATACATTTTAAGGCTTTGACCAGTGTCATTAAATATGTCTGTGAAGTGTTTGACTGACTTCTGTATGTGTAGGTGGAGCTGGGTTTCAACATGAGCATCCTGGACATTGGTGGGGGATTCACTGGTTCAGAGTTTCAACTAAAACAGGTGCATTATTATTGCATTTTTACTGCAGTAATACATAAAAATATTTCAAATTGCAAACTTCCCCTTTAATTGAGCCTTTTAAATAATGTGTATATTTGTGTGGTTTATGTGCAGGTTGAGTCTGCAGTCAGACCGCTGCTGGATGCTTACTTCCCTCCTCTGTCAGGTGTGCAAGTTTTGGCAGAGCCTGGTAGCTTCTATGTGGCTTCAGCTTTCAGCCTGGCTGTTAACATTATTGACAAGAAGTTAGTGACCTGTCACTGGGATGGTCTTGCTCAAGGTGAGTTTCAGTTGTGTTTGTTTTGTTGTTGTTGTTTGTTTTGTTTTGGTTTTTGTTTTTTGTTTTGTTTTTTTTTTTTTGGGGGGGGGGGGGGGGGGTTACAATAGGTTTTACACTGATTATATCTGAAAAAATAAAACAAAGTATCAAAAAAGGTGCCTTTCAGTTCAGTCAGAGCTAATAGTGGATATAGTGGATTTTGGTTGTTACTGATATGATCTGTTGCATTTTTTTCCACAGGTGAGAACAATGAGAATACAGAGTTCTTGTATTATATGAATGAGGGTGTTTATGGTCCATTCAGCCCAAAGCTGCTGGGAAACTCAATTGCTGCCCCTTCTGTGCACAAGGTTAGTAGGTCTCCACCCAAGAGAGTAAATTCACTAATTCACTGCCAAATTACCCATCTGATAGCAGCTTTCGGGAAGTAGTAAAAGTGTGTCATGTCATGCTCTCTAACTATTTTAGGAAGCAGTGTTAGAATTTCTAAAGATTGCGAGGTACACAGACTTATCTAAAAATTTGCGAAGATGAACCTGATGGTATTGTATGGTTCAATACAAAGCAAAGGTATTAACAAACATACAAAAGAGGCAAGATGACTAATCCATGAAAGGGTTTGGTGTTACCTGATTATAAACATTGGATGCATCCACTGACCTATAAACTGGATTCTGTTCAATCTGTTAATTTTATATATGAGTGTGTGGTAAGAATGTATCTATTATAGGTTAAATATGTTTGTTTTTTCTTATAAAATAATTACATTTATTGATTTAATTTGTAGCGTGCGCTGTGTGCTGAAGAAGCAGTGTATCCCTGCAGCCTGTGGGGCCCATCTTTGGACCAGCTAGACCAGGTGGTGGAACGCTGTCTGTTGCCGGAGCTGTATGTTGGAGACTGGCTTATCTTCTCCAACATGGGAGCCTTTGCTGTGGAGGATTGCACCTGCCTGTCGAGCTCCTCTCAGCTGCCTGTGTACTATATGGTGTCTGCCTCCGATTGGTCAGTATGCATGAGTCAGCATTTGACATTTGAAGTGTCTTTATTTTCAAGGGAAATATTTTGTGGAATACTGACCCACCTCTTTGCTGCCCACAGGGATGACATGCAGGAAGCTGGTGTTGTGTTGGACAGTGCCATGAAGACGTTCTCCGTGGTCCAGTACAGTGCGTAGCCGCCACCTACCTCTGTCCAATATAATGTTGCACAGACCTCCTCAACCGGAGTGGGGTCAAAGTGTCATTTTCGGATGAGGGTCAAAAAGTGGTCAACATTCCAACCACCTCAGAAAGTGTCGTGTCAAACAAATTCCTCACTAATTGGACTTTAGAGTAAATTATCAGTTTACAGCTAATTTTGTACTTTAAGAACTCTAAGATAACTTCATTTCACTCCTTCCTCCAATTGACTTCTTGTCAGGGTAACTGCCTGTTCAAATAACAATATGCAACAAAATGGATGACTCTTTGGAGATGGGAACCCCTGTCTTTTTGGGGTGGTTTGATTTGTATCTCAAATTCAGTTTACAACGTGCACAATTAATTTAAATCAACTTCTCTAATTACTGTCCGACAGTCTTGTAACTCCTGTCTTTTGAACACATCAGTTTTGTCTAGATAGATTTTTTTGAGGCGTTAATACCGAAAGTGTCATACAGACTTTGTATTGCAGACCACATTTTATGCATAGTATAAAAGTGAGGTTACGCCTTTTTCCTAATTTATTTCTTGTTGCATTTCACCTCAATACAATATATTTATTGGATACTATTAGTTATTAAAGCGTATAAGCTTTAAAACTAGATGTATTTTGGCCATGTGTTATGCTGTGGCCCAGCAGTGTTTTCCTGACAAATATTGTGTTAATTTTTAAACGCTACATGAATTAACTGTATTGTGATTGCCATTTGTGACCTCAGCCTTTCCCCTTATTTGTAAGGCATGAAGGATTTGCTTTGAGATAATTTCTGTACAAGAGTTGCAGCTCATGAATCAGAGAAGCTGCACTCACCGAAATTCATCCTGCCATATTTTACTAAGTAGTTAGTAATAATTGGAAAGTTAAACACACTGCAACGATATTACTCTATTAGACTGTTTTGTCTCTGAAGAAAAAATGTGCATCCTTTCTGGATCTGAAAAAAACAAGCTCGCTTAACCAGTAACTTGCCCATCAGAGACAGTTGTACTCAGACCTCTAGGATTTATTTAAAATATTTTCCTCATGCCATCCTAAAGTAATGAGGGCTGAAAGGTTTTATGTACAGCTTATTGTCTGTTTAAAAACACCTACGGCTTCTTAAAATCCTGCCCTTGTGTTACAAAATACTGATGTATTAATTACTTGCTGTCAAAGGCACTAATGGACCATACCCCGTTTTTGACTGTAAATTGTGCTTGTTAAAGTAATGAGTGATAATTTAATACATTTCTGACTGAAACTATTTGCTTTGTGTTTGTGTGATTTTTGGCATTGACCTCTAAAAATTATAATTCAGAGGTTAATTTTGTATGTCTGTGTATGTAACTGAAGGTGAAATACTCATAGTTGGCTGTTGCGTTTAAAATATGGCGGGAACAAATCAACTTATCTGTTGTAATGCTTTAATGTTATAAGTCATGCAGGAGCAATGTCCCACACTTTTAAATGGCTTTATAACAATTTTATATTAAAGTCAAAATCAAATTATTTGTCGAATTTTAAATGTTTTCCTGTCGGACCACAAGTGGGTTTTTTTTTTAGTGGTTAGGCGTTTTTTTTAAATGGGTTCTAGCAGATTTATTATACTATGTACTTGGTTAAAAACGTGTTGGATATATTTTTTTTTAAATAAGGTGCGTAATGCAACAAGTTTGTTTACGCCGTTCAACGCAACTATGGTGTAAACGTTGCGAAAAATGCAATTCGCAAATATTGTATGTTTAACGAAGTTTTTTTTTTACATTTGTAGCTAACAGTCTGCGTTATTAACGTATTGTAACTGTAGCGAAAACACTTTATAATTTAAATGTATGGCCAATAATAATAATGGTGCACTGATGCCATTGGCTAAAAAAAGTAGCATGATGTGACGTCATCGGTGATGCCTCGCCCATTTAGCTCATTTACTCGACAGCTCATTGGATAACGCCCTTAGTGTATCACGTGACTGCAGAGAACGGGTTGGTTGGCCACGCCCCCTATGCTAGCTTTATGATTGAGTATGACATCTATTCAATTGACATCTAGATGTGTGCATTAAATTAGGAAAGTGATGCAGAGATATTGCATCTGAACTGTCCTTTAAAAAAATGGACCAAGTTTATACTATAAAATAACGTTATTTAGCGTTTTAAGTAAAAAGGTTCCCATTGGTCAGTTTGTACAATATGCAAATAAGGGGTGATACGTCATATCCTGAACTTGAGCGCCATTTTTTTCCTCTTAAGTGGAAGAAAGAGACAAAAGCTGGACCAAAAATAACGTATCTCCGGTGGGGGACCGCAATCATAGCATTTATACTTAACTATATCAGATGTACAGTAGAACGCTTAGACACGAGGGAGTGTTTTAATGACTGTGTCTGAGCTGCACCGGCAGTAGGCGCAGCCACCGAGACAGCGCACACACTGAGGAAAACGGAAAGCAGTCGGATCGGCGGAGGAGGCACAGCGACAACTATCAACACTGCTTGATTCGGACGAGGTAAATATGTCTGACCGCTATGGGCATCCCCTGATTAAAAAAAAACAAAAAAAAAAAAAAAAAACGTGGCGGCCCCAGTGACTGTCTTGTTGTGTTTTAACTGTGCAGCTGCATGCAGATGCTGATGAACAATTGAGTTAAGAAAAAGATAACCGTACTGTTTATGAACTATCTTAATGGCTAACTTGCTGGGTTGTTTGATGTAAGGCTAAGCATCAAAGTGACCTCAAGGGGCTTTTTCATAGTGTTTAATGACGCCCCTTCTGCCCTTTCACAGTTTGATATAATGTTTATGTTAGTTTGTACGTAAGTTAAAACACTGTTAACAGTAACTCTAATATTGGTTTATTTGTATCACACTGTAAAATGCATTCATTTATTGCAATATTTACAGCACAAGTAATTGTATCAATTGTAACGTTTTCGTCCAAGTTTTAGACATGCGTATTTAAAACATTTTCATTCTCGTTGGTATTCGCCTGGTGTAGCTTAGTTCTTTGAAGAAAATGCACAGCTGCTATCCAATAATCTAGAATATCACAAAGTGCCTTTTTCAAATTTTTCTCAAATTATATTTTAAAAGTCAAACACACATATTTAGCTCAGAGTGAAGCATTGTTTTCTTTTCATTTTGATAATTATGGCTCACAATGTAAGAAAAAAACCAATTCTTTTATTCACAAAATTAGAATATTGTATGAGATCATTGGATAGAATGATTAAAACAGTAATGTTGGCCTGAAAACTACAGTATGTATTTGGTACTTGTTTGGTACTCCTTGTTGATAGATTTTTGCCTCAGCGTGGTGTGTCCTGGAGGTGATCAGCCCGTGGCACTGCCGAGGTGTTATGAAGCCAAGGTCGCTCTGATGGAGGCCTTCAGCTCATCTGTGTTACTGTGTCAGTTGTTTCTCACATTTCTCTGGAGAGTGCTCCATAGATTCTCTTTGGGGTTCAGGTCCAGAGAGTTTGCTGGTCTATCTGTCCCAGTAATACCATAGTCATCTGCCCAGTGTGTGGTATTTAAGACAGTGTGGGCTGGATCCCAAGTCCTGTTGGATGAACCATTGAGCGTCAGTCAGCATCTCCATAAAGCTTGTGAGCAGAAGGAAGCATGCAGTCCTCTAAAACTTCACAGTAAAAGGCTGTGTTGACTTTATATTTCAGGAGACTTCCATTACAAAAGATGCTGCTGACCTTGTTTCTGGTACAGAAAAGCCCTGTTGTAAATAAATGTCTTGATCCGTCTGTGTGTGGAGGCTCCTGATGACTCCAGCCTCAGTCCACTCCCTGTGAACTTCTACACATTTTTCTCAAGGATGCAGCGATCCATGCTCCTTGTGCATCCAAGCTTTTACAAATGTGTCCAGTTCAATTAGAGAATGTGAGTTTACAATATTAAATTTTTTCACAATATTCTAATTTTGAAAACAATTAAAACTGGGGTTTTCTTTAACTTTGAGCCATAATTATCACAATTATAAGAAAACATTGTTTGAAATGTTTAACTCTGGATGTAATAAAACTGTAAATAATATATGATTTTGACTTTAGTAATTGAACCATTGAGAGAAAAATGCACTTTTATATGGTATTCTAATTTATTGGATAGCGCCTGTAGTATTGCTGTGACACTCATGGCCAGGATACAAGTATTAAACTTAAAGTTATCTTAAAATTATCACTTTTTCTACAATTTAAGTGATGGTATGTGATGCATTGACATTGCAGCCAATGTGCAAAATGCAATAAAAATATTTTTTACAGATTCCTCTGACCAAATCTAATATTCAATCACCTGGATAACATAAAACATATATTTTGTTCAATTTATTTTTATCTATTGGGTTGGTGATAGTGTGTCTATTATTTAAAAGCAAAAAATATAAATACCCTCCATTACCCTTGACCGTTTGTCCTGCTTTTACAGCCTGTTCCCTGCTTTTTCTGGTGGAATTATGTATCAGCTTCCAGTCACAAATGTTGACAAAATACGAAAGGCGCGAAGATCTGTTAAAAAGGTCCTAAGTGACATTGGCCTTGAGGACTGCCAAGAATTTCTCAAGGTTTGTGACATTTGTTGTAAAAAGTAGGATAAATCCCACACATACTGTACATGGGATTGGTAATTACAATGAGCCATTTGTAAATGGATGCATTATCTATCTTTCAAACTATGATACATGAAATGATAATGTACAGTACTAATAGCAGTTAAAAAAAAATGTTTACTGTGCAGGATCTTAATGAAAACTCTGAGAAAAACTTGGATGATGAAGAGATTTTTGACGAGACTGATTGGATTGATTTCTCAGAGGGATGCAATGGGAGAATGCAAAAGCGGGTACGCACAACAAACAGGTGGCACAAAAAATGTATGTATGTATATATTTTGTCTGAATAAACTGTTTGTTCTTTCAGTGGCCTTACCGTTCTCGGAATCTATGTTGTGCCATGTGCAAGTACTCCACGCAAAATATCTACAACTTCAGGAGCCATGTCTCACGATGCCATTCATTTATGCAATCTCTCTGTGCTCTGGGGGTGTGCACCCAGTGCACCTTCACTGGTCACCCCAAGGTCCTCCGGAAACACACACTGTTCTTTCATGGCCAAACCGCTCAAACAGACCCTCAACAAACAAAGGAAAGTGCTGTATCTCGCACCCATCGTGCAAATGAAAGGTATCAATGTCACAAATGTGGGTTCCCAACCTCCTTCATATTTGCACTGAAGAAGCATATTATATTAAAGCATCTTGGAAGTGTGGCCGATAAATATATTGGATACAGATTAATAAACCAAGGAGGGGCGACTGTAAAAGTCTACTGCTGCAAAGTGTGCAAGGGAAACACCGGCAGTTTAGACCAAATGCTGCATCACATGCTGGTTGCACCAACACACTATTCTGTCAGTACACAAGTACAAGCTTACATTTATGAGAACAAGAACTTTGCCCTCAAACCAACAGTTAATGGAAATGGCGTATTTGTCACATTCCCAAGTATTGCTCCTAAAGCACAGCAACCTCAGCTGTTAAGCACTAACTCTTTGGTTTTACCGAGCAATGGACAGCCTGCTGGAACTGTATTAACATTACAAGGAACTCCAAATAGTACTACTCTAATATGTACCCCTGGAAGTAATCAGGCCTTCCTGCCCCCTCAAGCCTCTGCCCTAGTGCAGTTAGCTAGTGCTGAGGCTAAAGGGTTGCTTCAGCCTGGTGCCACTATAACTCTGCAAGGTACTTTGCCTCAAGGACAATCCATCCAGATCCCCACAGTCTCCAATGTGGCTCTTAAGCCAGCAACACTACCTCTGGTTCAAGCTCCCGCTCAACCACAACCCATTCAGCAACCACCACCTGTACTCATTACATCTGGATTACAGTCCAATGGGGCATCTCCAGCTGCAACTGTAGTTAAACCTGCCATGACTACACAAAACACCACTCCAAATCCACCCACCCTACAGGGTACGATGTTGACTTCACAGTCCCTGCTGAGTCACCTAATTCCAACTGGTAACAAGGTGAACGGCATGCCTACATATACATTTGCACCACTGCAAGTCACAATGTCTGGATCTCAAAGCACAGTCACACCTCTTAAGCCCATCGCACAAACAAACAACTCACCACAAGTTAAAAAATGGATCACCTGTCCCCACTGTAATGAACTGTTCCCTTCTAATATTTTTGACATGCATACAGAGGTAGTGCACCAGGCAAAATCTACTTCAGACAAGCCAGAAAATCTGGTTGCTCGAGCACCTTTCCTGAAGAAAATGACAGATAAATCCATGAAGTGTCTAACATGCAAAATTTTGATCACTGAGAAAAGCATCTTCCAACACCTGTTGCATGGTTTAAATTGTGTGTCCTGCCCAGGTGTGTTCTTCTCGATCAAACATCTGGCTGATCACATAAAGCAGCATAATCCAACAAGCAAAGCCTATGGTGATTTTCTAAGGCAGCATTACAAAATATACATAAAAAGTCCAGGGGTTATTTTATTTCCATACTATGATGTGCAGACTACTGCACCAAAAGAAGTTCTTGGAGACAATGAAGTCCATCTGGCCCTCATCACGAGTTCAAACGAACACCTGTATTTTAAGTTAAAGCCTAGCAACCAACCTGACTCCTGTGCTGCGCCTGTCAGAGTCAACAGCACTTACTGTCCCTTCTGTGATGAAAAATCTCAGAATGAAGCTAAGCACCTCCAGCACCTCAAACAGAAACATTTTGTAGCACCAACTATTCATGCCATTCTTCGAACTGAGGCATTTAAGTGTATATACTGCAATGGTGTGTACACAGGAAAGGTGACTCAGCAAGCTGTGATGCTTCACATACAGCGATGCCGTTGTTCACCTAAACAGCTACAGCCCAAAACTGTGACTGAAGCCCAGCCTATTACCAGAGCACCCCAGGCTCCACTAAAACCAGTTCAGCAAATTACAACCAAACCGTCTGGTCTGTATTTCCTCCAAGTACCACAAGGAATGACACTTAAACAAGCTATAGCTCCTGCAGCAGCCCCATTGGTTCAACCTGCCCGCGTAGACCCTGCCGAGCGTCTAAAAACACAGGAGGAGGTGCAATCCCAAAAGAGAATAGAGGCAGCTTTGAGGGCAGTCATTGAGGCCAATAAGCGAGAAAGAGAAGCAAGAGCAGCCAAGCGCCAAAAACTAGAGCAAAAAGTGCAACAAAAGCCCGCACCTGAACCTCAGGTTGACCACACAGTGAAGTTGGTTTTGGAGCCCACTCCAATGGAGCGCCGTTGTGATGAGGAACGTCGAATGTTTTGTACCAAATATTTCAACAGGAACCCATATGCAACAAAAGCAGAGACCGAAGAGCTGTGTAGAAGGCTGTCTCTCTCAAAACCTGAGTTAGTGGCCATTTTCAGCAAACGGCGCACCAAGTGTCTGAAGACCATCAAGAACAACAAAGCTGCTGTTCTCCTTGGTTTCAACATGACTGAACTGAGCAAACTCAAGCACAACCTTGATATCCCAGAGCAGCAGCCCCCTGAAACCTCAGACCAAACTGAGCAAGAGGAAACTGATGAAGAAGGTCCAGAGCCCATGGATGAAGGTGGAAATGAACAGTCACCTGAGAAACCTATGGAAATGGAGCATCCATTTCCATAGGTGAATGAATAAACTAAGATTTAAACCTTTTTATGAATGGCCTTTTATGTCCAAATGTTTATCTGCAGTGCGTATAAACAGTTTTCTACCAAACATTAACATTTCAAGTGGGCAGTAGTATTGCCTTTTTTTGTAATTCATCTGACATTGGTGTTTAGTCAAAGTTATTGATACCTACATATATCTTAGCTTTGTCTTGATGCTGTTACAACATTAAAGTATCAAAATGGCTACAATCTCACTGAACCATAGTTCTCAATGTCAACTACAGCACTGATTCCTGCGTCTGCACTTTTTAATTTAAAAAATGTATTTATGTTTCCTTTTCCTAATCTAGGATAACCCTCTTAGTATATTGCTATCATTCTTAGTGTATTTGAATTGGACCTAACACAGTTGATGCTACTCCTTCCACTAACATTTAAACAATAACATATAATCACGTTAAATTACTCTGCAGACTTTTTAGATGAATGTTGTTGACCATGCAGTGCTAAAGGCCATTTCATAAGAATGTACCATGCCAGATTACTAAACCAGTTTATGGGCATTTGGTTACTATTAGTCTCTGACCATGTTGTTTGCATGAGACTTTGTTAATAGTCAAATTATGTTTCAAGATGTTGTAAAGTGAGCATTTTTCAGTGTCTTATAAAAAAT